>CAHIKZ030000181.1:0-292500 GCA_903632075.3 Acanthosepion pharaonis
GAAATCGATTACATACTGTCAGCCCAGTGGGTTTAAAACTGTCCGTATGGCGAAAGAAAAGAAATTAAAGCGGGTGTTTCAATTAATTTGTGCAAGGGTGTACATGTATTTGCAGGTATGTTCAGGACAAGGAGCGAGCGAGCGAGGAAGAGAGAGAGAGAGAGAGAGAGAGAGAGAGAAAGAGAGAGAGAGAAAGAGAGAGAAAGAGGGGTTGAGAGAGAAAGAGAAAGAGAATGAGAGAGAGTGAGAGAGAGATTATGCCAATTTGAGTTATGTAAACTAGTGAAAGTTTGTAATTGACCGAAAGATGCAGTATCAGAGAAAGTGAGAGAGAGAGAAAGGCTTGGAGTGTCAGAGGGAGAGAGAGAGAGAGAGAGAGAGAGAGAGAGAGGGAGGGAGGGAGAGAGAGAGGATATGTGTGAGAAAGAGAGTTTATCCATGTCAAAAAGAAATTGAGCGAAAGAAGCAGTATCTGAGAAAGTGTGTGTTTGTGTGTGTGTGTGTGTGTGTGTGTGTGAGAGAGAGAGAGAGAGAGAGAGAGAGATTATAGTGTCTGAGAGAGAAAGGTTGGGGAGAGAGGATGTTTGAGAAAGAGAGTTTATCTATTTCAAAAAGAGAGAAATAGCTCACAGCCAGTCTGCGTTTCTCCGAATGTTTATAAGAGAGAGAGAGGGGGGGGAGAAAGAGAAATTGTGTTAATTTAAGAGAAATTAATATAAAATATAGAAGAGGAAGATTGTGTAAAATTGAAAGGAAGTAAGGTGAAGAAGAAGAAAAAAAGGATGCAATTGAAAGAGACAAAGAAAGAGAGTGTCTGAAGGAATGACATAGAAAGTCTGTATGTAGATATAAAGAGAGAATGTAGACATGTCAGAGAGAAAGATAACCCATGTGTGATATGTATGCGTGTGTCAGTGGTAATTAGTGAACATTTCTCTCACAGTCCATTTCAGTTTACCTGTCCCCTAGTTTGAGTGATACAGAGGCGGGTCTGAAATTTCGTCACCTGAATATATGACGTTGTCGGAAATGCAGGGTCACGAGGGTCGCTAATTTTTTTTTTTTTTTTTAAGCATTTCACCCCAAGCAAGGCGGGGAGCCACTAGGACGCAAGGGGTTACAGAAAATAGGAAGATCAGATAGGAGTGATAGAAGAAAGGATGAGGGTAGTAGATAGATTAAGGCAACTGGAGATGTCGATTGACATTACACTTGAATAGCTGGAGATTATAACTCTCAGGGAAACAGGAGAAGGGAAGAGAGTTCCACAGGCGAGAGGTGCGAGACATGAAGCTATTAGAGTAGTAGAGACGGCTACATTTATGAGTTTCGACAGTGAAGGGGTGAGGCGGGATGCCAGCCTCGTAGGGCGCTTGAACTCATGAAGTTTGGGAACCAGCGAATGCAGTTCCTCGGAGCAATTTCCATGAAAGTATTTGTAGAACAGACAGGGAGGTGCGTCTGTGAGAAAGTGACTGTAGACGAGACGCCAGGGTAGGGCCAACCATATTACATATCCGCCTCTGGAGCCTATCAAGAACCCTGAGGCAAACAGAAGGGGCGCCAGACCATATATGGCAGCAATACTCCATGCAAAGGGCGAATTGTGGATTTGTATATCTGGAGGATCGACTCAGGGGAGAAAAACTTCCTAGCACGGCTCAGGGAGCCAACTTTCCTCGCAGTGGACGAGGCAATTGACTCGATGTATTTATTCCATCTCAGGTCAGCAGTCAACGTGAGACCGAGAAGCCGCAGAGAGTTGCTCTCGGGAAGTTGAGCGTCAGACATTATAATGGAGGGAAGGGAAGGCTCTCTGTGGTGATTAATAGAGAGCAGTTTAGTCTTCGAAGCGTTGAAGTTGACCAGCCAAATCTTGCCCCAGTTCACAATCGATTGGAGGTCCTTTTTCGAGGCGCACGGCAAGGTGAGTTTTGTCAGCGAGACTGGATTTGTTTTTGAGGCAGGAATAAATTGTGGTGTCATCCGCGTAGATGCCGACTTGAGAAGTTACGGCGTCAGGAAGGTCATTTATATAGATAAGGAATAGAGTGGGGCCTAGGATGGAGCCTTGAGGAACTCCTGCGTTCGTGGGGTAGGAACTGGAGGAGAATCCGTTGTGAACGACCTTCAATTCACGGTTTGACAGGAATGATTGTATTACGTTATATAATTGACCCGTAATGCCATAACCCTGGATCTTGCGGAGAAGGCCGGCGTGCCAAACCCTATCAAATGCTTTGGAGATATCTAGTGCCACGGCTCGGGCTTCCCCGTTATTTTGGAGAGTTCGGTAGACTGTTTCCGTGATGGCTGTGAGCACATCGGCTGTAGATCTGGCAAAGCGGAAACCATATTGCTTGTCTGAGAGCAGATTATTGGATGTGGTGGTTAACCACCCCGGTATTGATTAGAGCTTCGAAGATTTTGCCGAAGAGGGAAGGAGACTGATAGGACGGTAGTTGGAAGGGTCAGAGGGGTCGCCGGAGTTCTTGAAGACAGGAACAATCGAAGAGAACTTCCAGCAGTCAGGAAAACAAGATTCCTTGAGGCAGTAGTTGTATAGTTTCGAAAGGGCGGGCGCCAGTTCAGGCGCGCATTTCTTTAAGACAATGGCTGGTATCCATCTCCACCACTCGCCTTGTTGAGATCTAAATTGGAGATAACGCCCAGTACCAAGGTTGGGGTTATGTTTAACCCACTCAATATGGCCTCAGTTCTAAGAGGAAAGTCAGGTATGGGTACACCAGAAGAGTCGAGCGTCGAGTTGGATGAAAATTTCCGAGCAAAGCATTCAGCCTTGTCGGTAGAGGAGGTCAAGACTTCGAACTGGTTGAATAGAGGAGGTATAGAGGTTTGCACTTATTCAATACACTCTTGCAGAGACGCCAATAATCTTTGGAGCCAAATTTGCGAGATGCAATACGTTCCTTCATTCGCGCCGCAAATAGTGACTTAGCATCATTTAGGACACGCTTACAATCGTTACGGGCGGCGGCAAAGAGACGTCTATTGCAGTCAGACATGTCGCTACGGTATAGGTGGAAGTAGTGGTTCCTATGGGCGATGGCGGCTGAGCAAGCAGCCGAAAACCAGGGGGCAGGCGCGTCTTAGCCCTATATTTCCTTGATGGGATGAAAGCGTCGATTCCAGCTTTAACCCAGGAAGAGACCTCAGAAGCACATTCTTGGACGGGGAACTTAAAGACTCCATCCCAGGGGACATCGCGGAGGAAATCACGGAACGCGTCCCAGTCAGCTCGTTGATAATAGAACGAAGTTCTAGTGGTAGGGAGGTTCTTTAGGGGGGAGGAGTTAAAGGAGATGTTAACCGATACTACTGCATGGTCAGAGTTACCAAGTGGGCATAGTTGCGAGGCGCTGCAGGATTCGGGGATGGAGGTAAAGCACAGGTCGAGTAGAGAGGCTTTACTTACCCGGTTGAGGGCAAAACGAGTGGGGAAGTTAACTATCTGTGTGAGGGAATGGGAGATTGAAAAATTAAGCGTTTGAATGCCTGCATGGTCAGTAGTAGCATTCTTAAGCCACAGAGTGTGATGGGCGTTAAAGTCTCCAAACACAAAATGTGAGCAAACGGGTGGAGGGAGAGAGCCTTGTCTATGTTGTCTGAAATGCTATCAAGTATCTCACAGTCTTGAGAGGATGGAGAGCGGTAAAAGGAAGAAGAGATAGCTTACCGCATTGAGGAGAGAGAGACGGAGACACATGTATGACTGGTCAGGCGATTCAAGAGAGGACTCTCTGGCCAGGGGGAGATGTTCCTTGACGTAGACACCAAGACCGTGCATGTGGGTTAGAGAGTCTTTTCTGAGGAGAGGAAGATAGCCGGGGATCGAGAGATCAGAAGAGGAGATAGATGAGACAAGGTTTGTCTCTCGCAGAGAAGCCAATACATCGGGCCGTTTGCAGTGAGGAAAGATTCCAGACTGTAGAAGTTTGTTCTAATGCCCCGGATGTTGGAGAATGAAATGTTGAGGGGTTTAGGTGGTTTCTGAGATGCTGGTTTAGGGTAAATCTTTCGGTTTTTTTGTAACTCATGTTGGATTTATTTGCAAAGATGAGAAGGCCTGAGGTAAGAGAAAACAGACAGTTTCGACCGTGACGCGGGCAGAGAGGAGTTGGCAAAATCCGCATCATTATGTGGCCTCAGGGCTGCCCACCGGAGGTGACTGCAGGGACACCTTTCCACGCGCGACATGGCACTACAAACACCCCGGTATTATACAACTGTTGATCAGAGCAGCCGCTCAAGACGCTACGCAAGAGTTAGGGCTCCTAACTACCAGTCGGAAACAGCAACCAGAGAACTGTCAGCCGTGTACCCTCAGAATGAAGAGATGTTGCCACAGACTGCACGCATCACGGGAGAAACAGACCTGCACTAATACAGAGGCCGGAGAGAGAAGACAGTACCGGGAACCCCATCCTAGACAAGAAACAAGGTGTAAGCCTCTACTCATGTCCAATAGAAGGGGGAGGAGTGTTGACCGGGCGGTGAAAAGCCTTTTTTTTCTATCTTATTTTATTGGACATTGAAAGGTGCCGACTGAATCAGGACAATATAGAAATAACATGGCGTCTAAATATTGGTGAGAGGGATCATGGGAAATACAAAAATGTCACTTGGACCGGAAATTAAATTAAGGAACAACCACGAATAATTCCAAACTAAAAAAATGGTTAAATTTCTTTGGGGCTTGAAATAACCAAGTGTGAATCTCTAGTTCTTACTAAATTTGCGATTTTTTCTTTGGAATAAAAATTTGTGTCTCATAATCTGAATGTAAAAATGAGTAATTAATGGAAATGTTCATATATTTCGTATAAGCTGCTTAAAAGTGTTGAGCCCATGAGAGCCACCTTGTCCTTCCTGTTTACATTTCTACTTTTCATTTCCGTTCAATAACTATTTCTCTTCTTATTTTTTTTTTTCGCCATCGTTATGCTTTTATTTTATTTTCTTTCTTTGTTCGTCTCTGCAAATAGCAGAGTTAATAATAATCAATAAATTACAAAGAAAAGGAACCAATTCTCTAAAATCTAAAATTGAACCAATGAGACAATCAATATTTTTCGCTGAAATGATGGAAAATGAAACGAACGAGAGAACGAAAGTAAAAGAAAAAAAAAACACACAACAAGAAATACAAAACAAAATCTGTCAAATTCTTATTAGCAAAGTCCCCGTTTTAATTAAACTATCCCCGAGTTTGAGTGATACAGAGGCGTGGCTGAAATTTCGTCACCTGAATATATGGCGTTGTCGGAAATGCAGGGTCACGGGGGTCGCTAATTGAAAAGCCTTTTTTTATTTTTATTTTATTGGACTTTGAAAGGTGCCGACTCAATCAGAACGACAGAGAAACAACATGGTGTCTAAATATTGGTGAGAGGGATCATGGGAAATACAAGAATGTCATTGTTTTTTAATCATTTCACCTTAAGCAAGGGGAAAATGTCACGAGAACGCAGGGAGAAAACTGAAAACTGAGAATGGAAAAGATTGGGGAATGAACCAAAAGGAACAGGGTTCAAGAAAACGGAAGATGGCGATTGATATTGAATTTAAACTTTTGAAGTTTGTATGTAGTTATCAGGGAAGCAAGACATTTTCTGGCACGATACAGTAAACCATCTTTCCTTGTAGTACATGTAACAACTGACACGATATACCATAATTCTCCATGTATAATATGCCTTCATCCATAATACGCACCCCTAAAATTATGCTGAAATTATAGGAAAATGCTTTTAATCATGCATAATACGCATCCCTTGTTTGGTAATCAAGCCCTATAAATTGTATCTCTCCAATTTACTTGCGGCCAGCGTTTCAAACTCTTATTAACCCCAGAACACTAGCCATCAATTAAAGTTACACCATTACTAACCATGGTTATATACCCGATTTTGAAAATATATACATGCAGGCACTTCAAACTTTCTACTTTGAGTTAACATTAATAGGAACTGAAAAACATATTATTTAGGTAAGAAATCAGGTACTGAAAATTGTCATTAAAAAGAAGAAAATTTGCGCTGGGTACTATATGCCAATGGTTTGTGTTCTAGGGTTAAAATTGTTTTAAATATAGAATAATATTATTTTAATTTAGTTTTCTGATGAGTTTTATTTTATCATACATTTGTAAGTATTGTTAGGTACATATGATTGTATTTGACATCCTTATGGGGTTGCAATTGCCGAAAGTTAGGGTCAAATTGCCGTGTGTTTGTTGTGAGTAGTCATTTCGCAACTGAAATCGACCTATGAAACGGCAATTTTTTGAAGATTTTTTTTGTAACTGTGCATAATACGCACCCCTATTGTTGCTTGTTATTTTTTAGAAAAAAATGCGTATTATACATAGGGAATTACGGTAATTGCTGCAGATCATGTCAGTGGAAAATGTGGGTTCAAGAAAGCGTAGACTGTTGCTTTCCAGGAGTTTAGCATCGACCATGACAGGCAGAAAAGATTCTCTGTGGTGATTAAATAAAAACAGATTTTGGAGGTGTTAAAATTTAAAAGCCATTTAGCCATTGCCATTTTGCCGAGTTCGCTTTATTAGATCTGTTGGATTTGCTTGTAAGAAAGGAGTAAATATTTTTGTCATTTGCATAAATACCTTGTTTGGAACTGATGAGATCGGGAAGATCTTTGATGAAGAACGGGAACAGCGTAAGTCCAAGGAGAGAGGGGACCCTGCGTTAATAATGAAATGATTTGGATGCGAGCCAGTTCAACAGGACTCGATTTGTTAGGAAAAATTGGATGAAGGCAAATGTTCGTCCCGTGACACTGTAGCTTGCTAAACCCTGTCGAATGTCTTCGAGATCTCTATGGCCACAGTTCGAGCTTTCGCCATTTTTTTATCTTGAGCTTAACAAATTCAGTGATGGCTGTTAAGATATCTGCGGTAGACCTGGCGAAAAACTGAAAACTTAAAAAATATTTGTAGAACAGAGAGGGAAGCCATGTCACGTTGATGAGAAAGTGACTGGAGATAAGAAGAATTGTATTGCAGACCCTTATAAGGATTTTTTCAAAAGCATCTTGAGATGCATAGTAGATGCACCAGACCAGATATGGCAGCAGTATTCAATACACAGATGAATGGAAGATTTATAAATGGGCAAAATGAATTCTGATGAAAAATGTTTGGCATGACATAGTGAACAAACCTTTACAGCGGAAATTGCAATTTCAAAGGGAAAATGCGAAGCGAAGAAGGTATAAAATGTTGTCCTCTTGAGTTCAGTATCAATCATTCTGGTAATAGGCAGAAAAAAAGGTTCTCTGTGGTGATTAAATGAAAGCAGACATTGAAATTTACAAGCTATTTCTTGTCCCAGTAAACTAATGATTGAAGGTTCTTTTTCAAATGTAATTGCCAGACCTTTATCAGATGTGAATATAGCATACCATAAAACTATATTTTTTATATATATATATATATATATATATATATATATATATATATATATATATATATATATATATATAATATAAAAAACTAGACAGAAGACCTAATATCTTTAAAGAAAGCAAACGAAAAGAAAAAAAGAAAACGCTAAAAGCAAGCATCTAACTATGCAGTAATTTAAATTGAAAGTACTCAGCGTCTAGACAGACCAAAAGGTCTAAGGACAACTCGAGTAGTTAATCAACTTTCAAACTTTAGTAGCTACTCAAAAATATATATATATATATATATATATATATATATATATATATAAAGTAAGTAAAAATATATATATAAAAGTAAGTAAAATAAATATTAGAGGATTTGAAATAATCACAAAAGTGATTCTTGTCTAGAAGAAACCTCAACAGAATGCACTGGACAGCCGTTTCGATATTTGGGACTCATCTGCAGTGTGCATCCCCTGAGAATTAAAACCCGGAAGCGACGTTTTTCACACCAACAACTCCAACTGGCATCGGTGGCTTGAGATAAAGCGCCGCTCGATCACATAGTGGGACACATCCGAGTTTCTCTTATACACATAGGACTGTGCCCCACGAGACACGACTAATATCCCAAAGCCGCTCAGTGCAGGGCATTAGAGGATAAGTATATACAGCTAGAAATAATTGAAGGATTTGAAAGTAATTCATCGAGTCTAGAAGAAACATTCTTCTAGATTCGATGGATATATATATATATATATATATATATATATATATATATATATATAAATATATATATATATACACAGATGAATGGAAAATAATTTATATAATACATATATAAATGAATTGGTAAATCCAAGGAGGATGAAAAAATCAATGTGAAGAACAGAGGAAATATTTAATGAAAAACAGACACTTTAAGGTACCATGACAATAATTTATTTAACCAAAATCCTTTTAAGGATTTTTGGATCATCAAATAACACTTCCAAAATTAAATTATTGTCATGGTACCTTGAAGTGTCTGTTCATATATATATATATATATATATATATATATATATATATATATATATATATATATATGTAATTTCAAAAAGAAAATAAGATATAAAATCCGGTGTTCTTATAGATATTTTATTTTACAAAATAGTGCTCAATGTAAATTTACAGAGCATTAATATTATAAATTAATTTGTCCAACCATGTTTCAAAATAGAAAGTTAAAAATCAATTTTTTCATTCTGGTAATAGGCAGAAAAAAGGTTCTTTTAAAATTTACCGGGTTGGTGATTAAATGTCTAAATGACAGTACATTGAAATTTACAGCTACATTTTTTGGTAAGGGGTGAGGATGTATTTTGTCTGAAACCTAACGTCGGTTGAATGGATGTCGTCTGAATTTAAAAAAAAAATGTTCTTTTGTTAAAATGTCATTTTTTAAAATTAAATTTTTTTTTATTTTAATACGATTTGAAATATTTTCCTTTTTTAATTTTTATTTTACTATATTCTTTTTAAGAACATGTGAATATAGCATACCATAGGTTACATTTTTTTTTTTTTTTTTTATCTCATAAAATGGTTATATATATACTTTTCTTATATATATATTATTAAAATATTTCACATGATAAGTCAAAAGGAAAATCTAGACACCCGTGTTCAATTTTAGTAGAATATTTTTTTTAACCATGGAAACGTGATTTTAAATTCATTGTATTTAAAACCCGGTAAATTTTTTAAAAGTTACTCCAAAATCCTCTTGAAGATGAAATGAAATAGAACTAATGCTTTTAATTTATTTGCAAAAAATAAAATTAGGGGTTTTAGCTTCTATTTTTTTGAAACATGGTTGGAACTGTGTAGCGAAAATAACCATATTTTAAATCAATTAATATATATTATATATATATATATATATATATATATATATATGGAATGGATTAAATCCGACAAATATTTTAATATATTGTCTGTTTATAAGATTTTTAAAAGCAGTAATTCAAGCTTTGCTAAACGGGGAAGTACTCTGTAGCTGTCATATTAGGCTAAATGTCCGTGCGTATAGGATACAGGTTCGATTACTATCGGAGGACACATATTTTCTACTTTTTTTTGCCGGTAAACGTAATTGAAATTGTTTAATAATTATCTATCTTAGGTAATGTTTAATATCTATAAAACTACTAAATTAATTGAGTTTCTTTTTCCCAGATAATACGTTTAGCCATCTTGACATCATTTGTCGTAAAAATCATCGGAAAAAACCCTTCGATTTATTCATCTGGAAAGAGAACGGGCTAGAATCATATTGTGTCAGCCCCACTATGTCTTTTCAACTGAGCAATGGTGAGACGAAAAAGATCATTCAGGTCTTCAGTAATGGTGCGAACATTTATACTCTAGCTTCCATCTTTAAAATCCGTTCAAGAACCATCAAGAGAACGGTGAATAAATTTAAAAAAACGAAGAAACAGTAGTGAGGAAAATGAATCAGGAGGTCATGGCAACAAGAGTGATCATCATTTTAATTTCGAGCTAAATAGGTTCTCATTGTTCAAAGTAGAACACAATAGTGTTATAAAAAAAACATTGGCGAATTCCAGTAAGACATCTTTGTCACTTAGCTGATTGATGTTATATTTGTTATCTCAACTGCAGTTTCGTAGATGAACACTTTTTGCAATTGTTCTGTCCCCTCGTTAGGAGGTTTCTGCATATATATATATATATATATATATATATATATATATATATATATATATATATATATATATATATTTTAAAGAATTAATATATAGGGTGACCCCAAAAAACGGGAACTTTTTAACAATCCAATAAAACCAAGAGTGATGGAAGAAAAATATTTTATTCATAGTAATTGAAACCTTAAAACATGCCATTTAAGAAACAATGATGGAATTTTCATTTATTAAAAATTACGTCCTGTAGATGGCGTCCTCCTGTACGAATGCATTCTTGAAATCTGCTGTTGATATTCCTCATTGACTGCTGCAACATCTCAGCTGGGATACTGTGAATTTCATCTTGAATTATAAATGGCGAAATGTTTACTTGCTCAAGGTCACTGTCTCGCAGTATTGCCACTTGCTCATGTCTGGCAATACGTACTTAAAAAATTCCCGTTTTTTTTTTTGTCACTCTGTATTTATTTGTATTTGCCGTTCACAAACACACACATACGCACTAATGTATAGTGATTCGAGTGTCGTCTGTTTATAGAGATTTTTTTGGTTATTTGATTGAAACGATACGTTGGCACGGATTAACTTAAGAAAAGGATAAATAGATTAATAAAATTTTAGAGCTGATTAATAATTAGATTATTTGTCTTGTCAAGGGTATTTCTGGGCGTAACAACTATTTTTCTTCTACTCCCTTAGCATGTAAAATGTTCATGGTAGAATGATTTTCTTAAATGATCACTCCCTTAAACATCATCATATTCGAGATATTTGGGAAGAGATCTAATGATGGGGCAGAATGTCGGGAGAAACGCATTTATGTCTCCGGAATAAAAAAAAATGATTATAATGAGTTGCAGGTGAAAATCGAACGCGGTTCGCTGGTTCTGTTTTATTTGCTTGTAATCATTACACCACAAAGTACTTCCATATGAAGCACGAAAACCTATAAAATCGAAAAAAAAAAAAAAATGGAAAGCGATTTTTGATCCTACTTTCTATTCAGAGATTTTGGGCTTTGGGTTTTTTATTTTAGACGTCTGGCGAAAATATCATTTTGAGCGTGGAACAGAACACCAACTGGAAATCATTTTCCCGCCTGTTTCTCCCGCTTCTTGTGGGATTTGTTTCAAGAGGATTTGACAGTATCTAGTCTCTTATGAGAGGCCCTGTGTTTACTTCTGGTGTAAACTAATCCTTTTTCATACCTCTGGCAATATATTGAACGTAGATTCCCTAAACTGTGAAACAAGCAAAGATTTCTTACCCCTGATATTTCTCGTTACTCTCCCTACACTTTTTGAGAGATCTTTGGAGGTGAATGGCTGCTGTGAGGACTAAGAAAACCTATGAAAATGCCATTACTTTGTTTCATATTATTTTGGTTTAAGAGCTGCATTTTTACTATTATACATTTTTGTTTTTATCCCAATGTTTCGGACGCTGTTCTGTCTGAGGTTTTATTTTATCTGCATTTCTGAGACGGTGTATCGTTACTAATGTACTTCCTCGTTTTATCTTATTTTTCCGTTTTTTTTATTTTATTTTATCACGATTTGAGAACAGAAGAAACGAAGTGTTAAAACTGTGTCCTACAGAAGGATGCTAAGAATGCCATGGACAGAACACGTGACCAACAAGGAAGTTCTAATTAAAATGGGAAGTATTAAAAAAAAACACTTATAGTAAAAATCAAAAAGAACATTTGAAATATTCTGCGACACTTTAGCATCCTGGGTATGACGATAAACTACATTCGACAGCAAGGCCTTTGATCAGAAGTTTTGAGGAGCGTGGAACCACCTTTTAATTGCTGGTGTTCCCACATCCACCCCGACCATGAGTGGTAGTACCTGTTAGGGTCCCAACTATGGGCAAATAGTTAACCCCCAAATTAAGATCAAAACACTATGAAAGTGTAAAAATAGGTTTTAATACCAGAAATAAATTTTTTGAGGAAAAATTATTACCGGCAATACATTTTTGAAGAAAAAAAATATTACCAGCAATACATTTGATAAAAATATTACCAGCAATACATTTAATAAAAAATATTACCAGCAATACATTTAATAAAAAATATTACCAGCAATACATTTGATAAAAAATATTACCAGCAATACATTTAATAAAATATATTACCAGCAATACATTTAATAAAAAATATTACCAGGAATACATTTAATAAAAAATATTACCAGCAATACATTTGATAAAAAATATTACCAGCAATAGATTTTTGAAAAAAAAATATTACCAGCAATAAAAATCTTGTCGGTATTAAATAATCCGTTGAGTTTTGATATGCCGTAAAACAAAACAAATCAACACTAGTTACTTTATTCAGACTATTGTCCACATCTTTGTCGCCATATTTATTACAAGGTTTCGGCCGTTGTACGCTCCGGCCTTTTTCAGGTGGTTGGAATATCGAACTGAACCTTTTATTTCGCTCACTGGGGTAGATTGTTCTAGTTTCTCAAGGACACATGGCATAATGGATAAAGGCGTTGACAGGACCCAAAAGAGTGTGAGTTCAATACCCGGTTAAAGCAGTGGAGAACTTGGAGAGGGAAATTAACTGGAGATAACTGATAACTGACATCCATTAAAACATGGCACGTAGAACTAGAACAGTCTACACCAGTGAGCGAAATAAAGGGTTCAGTCTTATGTCTTAACTATAACTTAGCTAGCCACAATCACTGACCCAATCGTGTAAATAATATTTCTTACACCAAAACAACACATTCATACATACGTTTTTTTACTACATCCACCATAATACCCCTTTGTCTCTATGAAAATACTAACTAGTCCCCATATTTACAATTCATTGTCTGTTGGTGGGGGGGGGGAATAAAACAACAATTCTAAAAAGTAGCTCCAATGAGTATTTACAATATGAATACAAAACTATTTACAAGAAACTAAAGAAAATAATATTAGTAATAAAATCTCCCACAATCACTAAATGTGGCAGAAACATCAGTTAACTGGCCGAAATCAACGTGGGATTATAATAATATAAAACATTCATTCATCCGAAGCACTCACACTGACACGTATTCATTCAAAGACAACAACAAATAGCAAATAGCTCATCCAAACAATTACCATGAAAGTATTTATAGAAAAGACACAGAGAGGCAACCTTACGCCAGTGGAAAAGAGACTGAAACCGAACTGCCAGATAAGTACAAATAATATTGCAGATTCTTTTTTGGATTTTAATAAATGAGATCTAGTTAAATAGCACGAGCCCAGGATCAAATAAGGCAGCAATATTCCAAGAATGGAAAATGGGATAAGCCTTATAGATATGTAAGTTAGACTCTGGTAAGAAAAATCGTCTTGTACGACACAGTGAATCAACGTTCATACTGGCTTATCTAGCAATGGGTTCAATATAGTCTCTCCACCTCATGTCAGCAGAGAATGTTAGCCCGAGAAGGCGCAACGAGTCATTCTTCTGAAGGTCAGCATCAGCCATTCTGATGGAAGGCAGAGAGGGTTCTACCAGATAGAAAGCAGTTTAGTTTTGGAGGCATTAAAATTAACAAACCATTTTTTGCCCTTGTTAGAAACAGATCGAAAGTCCTTTTGGATATCTGCTGCCATTTTGACTTTATATAAGAATACGATTTCTCACCCATCCTTAAGAGATGAGTAAATAGATTGCCTTTGAATAGGCAAATATAAAATGTTGTTAATGATTTTAGATTATCATAAAAATAGAATCTTTTGAAGATTTGACTACACAAAAAGCCGAATGGGTGATCTCTTGTTCCAAAACATAAAGGGACGTATAGGGGTGGTCAGACCCCAGCCAGTATTCATATAAGCAGAGAGAGGCAAGACGTTAAAGAAAGTGGGTCAAACAGCCAGAGAAGTAGTTAGATGATCAGTGAGTGCCTGCCCAGCTCCTAGGAAGGAAGAGACCCGTAACAGTTAAGGAGATAGCAGTTCAGTCGAAGAGAAATATAAACGGATAATTAAGAATTCGCATTGTTGCTATTTCCCAACCAGGGAGCCTTGAAAAGCAATTGTCGTTATTCTTTATGAATTCGTTTACGGTCAAATGGACAAAGCTGTGTACATAGCAAGTCAGATGTATATGCAGACACAGCCGGCCTTGAATATCATCAGGTTGTGCAGTAACAAACTAATTAGAATTACATTCGAGTCAAGGGTAAATGGTTTGGTTTGGTTTGTTTTACGGCATATCAATCTCAATGGGTTATTTAATACCGACAAGATTTTTATTGCTGGTAACATTTTTTTATCTATCTATCTATCTATCTATCTATCTATCTATCTATCTATCTCAGTATATATTGGTTTGGTTTGGTTTGTTTTAGGGCCTATCAACCACAATGGGTCATTTAATGCCGACAACTTATTTTTTTTCTGGTAATATTTTTGTCTTGTAAAAAATCAATTTCTGGCAATATATTTTTCCTCAAATTTTTGCTGGTAATATTATTTTTTCAAAAACGTATTGCTGATAATATTTTTTTTTCTTCAAAAATTTATTTCTGCTAATAATTTTTTACAAAGTATTTCTGGTATTAAAGCTTATTTTTACCTTTATAATACTTTTTACCTCAGTTTCAAGAGTTAACTATTTGCCCATAGCTGGGACCCTAACAGATTCTACCACCCCGGGTCAGGGCGGACCTGGGAACACCAGCAATTAAGAGGTGGTTACATGCTCCTCAAAGCCTCCTGAGGCCTTACTGTTGGACGTATTATCGTCTTAACCAGGACACGGATGTAGTTTATCGTCATACCCAGGACAGCAAGAGTAAATGGTTGTGTCATCAGCGTAGATGTTAAGCTGAGGGCTGACGCTATCGCGATGGTCATTAATGAAAATCAAAAACAAAGTAAGACCCAGGGTAGAGCCCTGCGGGGCGGGGACACCTGCATTAGTCCGAAAGGAAGTGTGATTATTGAGAAATACTTTAATTTCACGATTTTGTATGAAAGATTCGATTAGCTAGGAATTTGTTCATCTTTATTACCATACCAAGTTATTGGAAATTGAACATTAACTTGATTTTTTTTACACGAAAGTCAGGGTTAATATTCCTGTTGAAACAACGATGAAGGTTTTGGCTTTGAAGTTGACTTTTATATATATATATATATATATATATATATTATACAAATATACATATTTTAAAACCAGAGTAACATTTTGTATAACACAGATTATTTTAATCCAGTTTACTATGTTGACTTTTTTTTTTACCAGCGTACGCTCATGATTTAAGATTTCATGGTTTGGGATAATGCTTAAACGTTTAGTTTTAGTTTCAATGTTTACTATGCTAAACTTGCGCAGTTAGGTAGACGGGCAGTGGAAGGAAGATGAACATGTTTAAAATTCCGTTCCAGATACCAATTTCCTTGCAATAGACATTAACGCGAAGTTGCCAAACGAGCAAGGAAAAAATAAACTTTGCATGTTTTCTGTTAATTATTTATATACTTTTAAAAAAAATATATTTCATACCAAGCAAGGCGGGAATGCCACTAGTACGCAGGGGGGGGGGGGAATTATACGAAGTCAAAATGAAAGTAAAGACTGAATATAGAGCGAAATGAGAAAGAACAAAAGATGGATGGGGTTCAAGAAGACAAGATGGCGATTGACGTTGCATTTAAAGTTTTGAAGATTGTAGTTATCAGGGAAGCAAATGAAAGGAAGGAAGTTCCACAGGCGGGAAATGAGAGAAAAGAAACTGATTAAAATAGCCGATTGCATTTATCTATGGCAACAGAAAACCGGTGGGAGCTAGATGCCAATGTAGTAACACGCAGGTTTGGGGGGGGGGAGTTCGTTAGAGCAGTTGCGATGAAAATATTTCTTGAGGGGTCCACCCTTTTTTACACAAATGGACTCACCCAGTATATACATATGCTAAGTCTACGTGAAGACCCTAGAGAGCAAGACCGAGAAGTCGAGTTGAGTCGAGTCGAGTCGAGTCGAGTCGAGTCGAGTCCAGAGTGACAGAGTGAAAGGTTGTAGGTAACCGGAAGAGTGAGGGTGAGGTACAGCGTTGTAGGAGTCACAGTGACCGAGCACGTAGACTCAGTAAGAAGTCATACAGCGATACTTCAATACCAAAGACTATATATATATTTTGTTACTAACCCGTATTCCTGGAACTACTAACCTGCTTTACCAGTTTGTATTATTACGTTAATACATTATTTTCATATATTCATTCCTGGCGTTTGTTATTTATTAGCACCGGATTTCAACCCGGAATCCGCAACAATATTTATAGAAATGGCAGAGGGAAGCCACGTCATATCGGTGAGAAAGCGACTGAAGTCGAGATGCCTGGTCAGCATCGATTACGTTATAGATCCGTCTTTGGATTTTGCCAAGAATCTATTCGAAAAGAATCAAATATTTTAGGGGGAAAATCCAGAAATTCTGTGAGTTTTTTTAGTATTTTTCAATGCACGACAATGTTTAATTAATCATGGCGTTTGTTCTCACGGAAAATCACTTTTTGTGTTTCTGGTTTTTTGAGAAAAACTAGCAAACGTGTTGCACATGCTTTGGTTAGGCAATCACCAGAGGCTGCCTTGAAATAATGCGATAAGTGAAAGATGATAGATTACAATGCAAATATATGAGCATTTATCTTTCATCATGTGTAAGAGAAAGGTTTTTTCATTAGTGCTCAATACGTCTACGCTTATCAACCTTTCTCTTCTCACGTATGTATTAATCTATCAAATACCATCGGCCCTATCTATCTATCTATCTATCTATCTATCTATCTATCGTGGTTTGTTCATATCTATCTATCTATCTATCTATCTATGATGCATTACTCTCTATCAGTTTATATTTAATTACCAAAACATTCCAGTCTTCCTATCATCGTAATCATCTACTTTTTTCATATTTGCCAATTAATCTCAATCTCTTTACACGCACACACAAATGCCCCCCCCCGCGCGCACACACACACATATCCATATATGTGTGTGTGTGTGTTTATACAGTTGCAAAGAGTTAATGGTTTTATTTTATTGTGACATTTTAATAAATTCAGAAGTTATTTTAATGGATGGCCGTATTTGAAAAAGACGCCATGTTTTATTTTTTTCATTTTAAACATTGTGTATTAGGTCTATGCAATCGAGAAACAAATGAAAATGTTTACGTCAAGGTCCAAATCTGTCTTTCCCTGAACATGCTATATATATATATATATATATATATATATATATATATGTATATTATCTAAAATAAAACAAAACACAAATACAAAATAAAAAAAAATATCCCCGTGTAGAATATAAACTGGCTCATCATTGCGACAAGATATAATTAACAAAATTGAAATTGTGCAACGGTCTGTCTTAACTCAGTAAATGAAGAATGCCTTGTGCATGCAACTCTGATTTGTGCTACCGTTGAGGAATATATATATATATATATATATATATATATATATATATATATATATATATATATATATATATATATATAGTGGACTCTCCTATCGTGAACGATTAAATAAATGATAGTTTCCAGTGGATTGTGCTTTCGTTTTCACTTATGCATCCTAGCAGGAAATACTGTGGAGAAAATCAGGTTCGGGAAAGACGTATTTCATTTGTGCTTTCTCAAATGTGATACTAGCTCAGCCTTTCTGCGGGTGACAAATCCACGCTGAAAGATGAAATTTGTTAAAGCAGGATTTTGATGGTGTCTCTGCTTCAGAGCTTGACGAAGCAGGTCACGCTCCTTTAGTCTACTATCTTCAAAACCTTTTAACTTAATGGAATATGTCTTACACCACTCCATTCGGTTTGATTCTTATATATATATATATATATATATATATATATATATATATATATATATATATATATATGAATAATTCGTAAATTATAACATAAATATGTTATAAAATCACTACAAAAATAGCCATTTTGTTTCAACACTTCTGGTGTCTTATCAAGTGATCGTGTTGAATGTAGAATAAAGGGTTTTAAAAGATTCAAATCAATCAAACACCCCTCGCTAATGGAAACGCTGTTACATAAGCTGGAATGACCAATCAAAATACAAATATACGAGAATTCAAAAAACTTGACAACGAACTAAAGTTATAATAATTATTTAATGCTTTAGACTAAAATAGAATTTATTGTAATAAATATTAAATTATACGATAAAATTTGAAATTAAAAATTACCCATTTTAAAATTTGAATTTGATCTATATTAAGTTTAAAATTATAAAATTACTGAGGAAAAAATAAAAAAAAAATACATATGTTATTCTATTTATTTTGCCTTTATTGAAATTAAGTTGGAATAAAAGTTAAGATCAAATGTTGCTCTGAACTTCATGACAACAAAGATACATTTGAATCGTAAGCAGGGGAGGATGACATCTTGCAAAAGGCAATACATACACAATCAGATTATAACACATAAACACGCAGAAGTATTTAGATATATTTATGTTATTATTTTTAAATAAATAATTATATTTGCTCTACTCTGTATTGAGTACTCTTTTAAGAATAGTATTTGTTGGTCCCCGGAATTTATTCCGTATACACCAATCCTATACTTGGATATATATATATATATATATATATATAATGTCTAGAAGAATCCTCAACAGAATGCAGAAAGCACTGGACGGCCGTTTCGTTCTATCTGGGACTCATCAACATCCAGTACCGAGAATCGAACCTGGACCGTTTCGATACAACGCAAATGTCATACCACGGGACTCGGTGACGAAGAAGACACAAACTAGACTCGATATATCTCAGTTCCGCAGCGATACTCATCCAAGTATTGAGATAACCTCGGAACAGTGCCCCAAGAGCCACGACTGTTTTTTGACCCTTAGCCGCTCCATCGCCGAGCATAAGCTGGGCCCAGCAAGGTTATACAAGTAATTAATTTTGGGGATTTAGGCTTATAGCAATGAGTCTAGAAGAATCCTCAACAGAATGCAGAAAGCACTGGCCGGCCGTTTTGTCCTATATTTGGGACTCAACAGCAGTGCGCATCCCCTATCGAGAATCAAACCTGGACCCTTTCGATACATCGCAGACGTCATACAAACTGTATCACGGGACACAGACTAGACTCGATATAGCGTGCTACTCACTCACTTCCGCAGCGATACTCATCCAAGTATTCAGATAACCTCGGAATGGTGTACAGATATGACAGTTCTTAGATATATATCAGTCATATTTTTTTACAATGTCATCTGCATAATAATGAATAAATACAGAAGTATTGAATGCTTTGTGATTGAATGAGGAAATTCCCTTCGAAAATATGTTTGCTTATTTCTGATTCCGTTTATTCTTGTTGGGTGGAATGAGAGAAAAGCCGTCTTCTTCAACGTCATTTCCTTACTTTCCCCATTCTGTTGTGTTGAAATGACGATGTTTGCGTCGAATGGTTTTCACAGAGGGTTTTCTCATATCAATCTTTTTGTACAAAATGACAGTTTGCAAGCATCTTGCAGCGAGAAGTCAAACGTGAAGAAAACGTAATTTCTCTTTCTTCGCCCATACGCCCACGCATACACACACGCTTACATGACCCACACACACGCGGTACACACGCACAAACTGACAATTATGCACAGACGTATAAACACACCAGAACAAAATGAGAAATGCAAAATCTCAAAGACACGCAAACACAAGAATACACACACTTAAAGAATCACAGACACATGCGCAAATACTGACACTCACATATACATCCACACCCAAACAAATAAAAGATATATATATATATATATATATATAGACAGATAAACTTACAGTCCCATTCATCGGTGTATGCTCACATGCACACGTATTTAAGGAAACACTCACATGCATGAATACATACACTCACAGATAGGCATACAAATTCTTTCAAGCATGGTTGGTTGTATAATGTCGACAAGTTCAATCAATTTTTTTATTAACTTATTCAAATTAATTATCTACTCAATAAATTTTTAATAATTCATATTTATTTAAATTATTTTTCCGAGGACTTTCATATGTTTGAAAATTATGTGTGTGTAAATATAAAAGTGAACATCGAACTTAGAGGCGGCAGGCTGTTTCATGCTAGATGCAATCGTCAGGCCTGACGATTTCGCCTAGCATGAAACGGTCTGTCACCTCTAAGTTTTGACTTCAATGTTCACTTTTATATCTATCTATCTATCTATCTAGCTATCTATCTATATAAAATGAACATATATATGTATATATAAAGGCATATATATATATATATAAGGCATACACACATATATACATACATACATACATACATACACATACATACACACACACACACACACACACACACACATATATATATATATATATAAGGCAGCTTCAATAAATATAATCACAAGTCATTCAGTTATGTACTCGGCAATTTTCAATAATTCATATTTATTTAAATTATTTTCCCGGGTACTTGTGTATATTTCAAATATATATATATATATATATATATATATATATATATATATATATATATATATATATAATATCTTACAAAGCAGAAGTAAAAGTTACAAATGGCCAGACCAAGATATACGGTGTACAGTAGGCAGCTTCAAGAAGACATGGTATAATCACAAGTCATCATTCAAGCTAGAAAGACCTGAAAGAATTTTACCAGACTAGTCAGCCATGTGTGGAAATTAAAATAAAAAAAAACAAAGATCCGATTGTAAACTGGGAAATATTAAAAAAAAAAAGCCAAACCTCACATCAATCATAGTGACATCTACAATTCTTGCCAGGAAGAAAAGTTAAAAATAATAACATTTCCAAGCCAGAAAAAACCTTCTGAATGAGAGGCCAGAAATAATGACACGATACATACACACTAAAAAGTTTCTTTTTAATTCATACGAACCAGGATGAAAGTATGTACATTTCATATAATCCCACTTTGATACAATTTCAATAACCTTGCTTTTCTCTTCGCTTCTATACACAGTTCGTGTTGGGCGTTTATTTATCTTTAGATAATAAAGTGTTAAGATATTATCCTTCTAAATGTTATTTTATTGGAGATTCATATTTGAGCAGACGATCCGTTTATTTATTAAATAATTTATTTATTTATTTTCGTCGACCGGGATGAATATACGTGAAATCTTATTTAAAAAAAAAAAAGAAAAAAAGAAGAAAATATGCACTTTCCGACAGGATTCGAACCTGCGTCCTCTTTGAATTAGAAATTGATTTGTTTCCGTTTGAATAGGAAGGAGGCACAGTGGAGTAATGGATATCGGCTTGGATTGAGAAATCGGAGAGCCGAGTTCGAATTCCAGTTCATTTACGTTCTAATACCTTTGTGAATCTTTCTCTTCTCTCTCCAGCTATGGGTAAATAGCAGGGCAGACTGGGTTCTATAGTCTTGGATGGCAACTGGTCTAGGAGAAGGACAACTCTGAATTCAGAGTGGATCCCCTAAGTGCATATTTTTTTCTTTTTTTTTTTAAAATAAGATTTCACGAATATTCATCCTGGTCGACGAAAATAAATAAATAAATTATTAAATAAATAAACGTATCGTCTGCTCAAATATGAATCTCCAATAGAATAACATTTAGAAGGATAATATCTTAACGCTTTGTGCTACATTCCGGCAACTCCTGCAGTCGCGCTGGTATCAAACTGTATTGGTTTATCCTCTCCTTACCTCACTCGTTTACTGTACGATGTTATTTTCAAGTCTTTTTTCACTGCTCTTTGAACTGTCATAGCTGAAACTCCTCTTTCAAGTACCAAGCGTCTTATAGTTTGAGTTTTTCTAACTGATTTCTTGAGCTTTAAGTTGAAATGATAATCCTTCTTTCTGTTGTGACCTTCTCGATTTCATTTTCTAGTATTTTTCACTGCTCTTTGGACTGTCATAGCTGAAACTCCTCTCTCACCTACCAAACATCTTATGAAATGAGATGGATCTTTTTTCTAATTGATCTCTTTAGCACTAAGTTCGAATGATGATCCCTCTTCCTGTTGTGACCTTCCGACCCAGTTTTCCTCTCTTCTGTTCCTTCTTTTTTAAAACTTATTCACCGTTCACTTGATGGTCCTTGGACGGACTTTGAAGTTGGAAGCCTGAGTATGAATGTTGGTATCATTACTGAATGCCTGAATGATCTTTTTCCTCTCACCATTGCTCATGAGGGTTGATAGTGGGGTTGATACAAAACGATTTTAACCTGTTCTCTTTCTAGCTGAATATCTCAAAGGGTTTTTCAGTGTTTCTTACGACAAATGTTATCAAGATGGCTAAACGGCTTATCTGAACACCTTAAAAAAAAAAAAAGAAACTCAATTAGTTTAATGTTTTTTGTTTTAGATATTAAACATTTTGTGAAATGGACATTTATGCTGTTGCACGATTTGGACAATTATGCTGTTACACCCGTTACTATAAGGATATAGAGCTTGGGGAATTTGACACTCACACAAAGTACTGAATATTTGCCCGCCATCGGCATGGCTGATGCTAACCTCCAGAATTTTCTTTTCGCGTTTTTTTTTGGGGGGGGAGGGGGGTCACGTTTTCCGCTGACATGAAGTGGGGTGGTTATAGTGAATCAATTATTAATTGTTGGTTCTCTGTGTCATGCCAAACAAATTTTCTCACCATTTTCATCTTGCACATTTATAAATCTACCATTTGTCTTTGCACTGAATATTACTGCCATATCTGGTCTAGTGCTCCTACTATATATCTCGATATTTTTTGACAAAATCCAAAGACGGGTCTGCAATGTAATCGGTCCTGACCTGGCATCTCGACTTCGGTCACTTTCCCACCGACCTGACGCGGCTTCCCTCTGTCTTTTCTGCTAATATTTTCATGGCAATCTTTGAGCTTTTCCTCCTTGGTGTATCGACAACATGAATTTAAGCGCGCCACTAGATTGGCAACTGGATCTCACCGTTCCATTGTGGAACTAGCAAGATGCAACCGTATGTTCTATTCTAATAGTTTCTTTTATCGCACTTCTCGCCTGTGGAACTTCTTTCCGACTTCTTGATTCCCTGTCACGTACAAGCTTCAAAAATGTAAAAGCAGCACCAATCGCCATCTTCTGTCTTTCCGAAAACCGTTCTTTTATTGTCCTTTTCCTCACTTCTTATTATTTTACACTCCCAGTAATCCTTTGCGTCTTAGTGCCATTGTTTGTGTGTGAAATGATAAAAAAAACCCCAAAAAAACAAACAAACTAAAAGGGCTGAGAAAAAAAAAAACTGTGAGTAACCTACCTAAGCTCGTGTAAATGGAGAGAAGAACAGGCGATGGAAGAGACTGTAAAGGGACAAATATTGATTAGGAATCTGTGGAGATTACCATGATCACACAAGTGCTTGTGGTACACAGCACATGAAAGAAAAAGCAGCATTAGCTAATTCCAGAGATTTGGATTCTAAGAGGAATACTTTATCTTGAAGTGGGAAATAAAGACACACCAGTTTATTATGAAGGGATTCAAAACAATAGACTTTAAATGAAACCTATATCTTGGCCTAAAAACTTTGAAATCTTGATAAAAGTGATTGCTAATTACTCTGCCATTATCGGCTTCATTCGTCACGCCTAAGTAACAAACAAGTGCTTCATTCAGTAAAAAGAGCCAACACTTGATTTCTTCCCTAAACCCGTTCGTTTTAAATTTATACTGACTAGTTGGTGAAAGAAACTACGAACAATATCAAGGACTGGGGCAGTAGAAATGGCAATTGAGACTGAACAAACAGTTTTCCTATTATATATATATATATATATATATATATATATATATATATATATATATATATATATATATATATATATACGTGTGGTCCCAACATGACTGAGTGTGTTGTTTATTGTACTGTAAAAAGTAACTTGATCCTTTGTTATTTGCCTTTTCAGAAAACCTTACATTCGCATTAGTGAGATTCAAAATCGGCTTCAGAAGAACAAAAGCCGTCGGTGGGGATGGGAGGGGAGCTTAAGAACATGTTCTTTTTGCATTATTGGCTGGCTATTTCCACCGTGAAAAGGCAGTCAGCAGCTGCTTAACGAAAAGAAAAAAGGGCTAATTAATGCCAAAAAAAAAAAAAAAAAAACTCCAAAAACAAACAAACAAAAAAGAAAAGAGAAAGTGGTTTTTAAATAAGAGGAATTTGTCACGAGCGTTAGCCAAGATAAGGTGTCATTGTTAAAATTTCGGAGACGAGGTGTTGTTCCTATTACACGTCGATTCTTTTGTACGAGCTTCCTCATCTTGAAATCGGCTAAGTTATGTGTCGATATCCATAAATTTTAAACACTTAAAGCTAAGCGTCCCAATATTTAGTCATATATGGCTAACGGCCATATAACGTTGAAACATAAGTTCTCCTCCGATCATCAAAGTTAAGCAACGACAAGCCTGGCCAGTACCTGAATAAGTACCAGATTGTGTAATCTTTGATGTGTGGTGTTGTGTAATGGGTAACAGCTCGGAATGATAAATCGGTATGAATTCAACTCATCTCCCGCCATCTATAGATAAATAGCCGGACAGACAGGGTTCTATTTTCTTGGTTGGCAACTAGTCTTTGGGAAAGAAAACGTTGGATTCAAACAAGTCTGGAGAGGCTTGGCAAAGGGTAGATGAACGGCTTGTAGGAGTCAGCGGCCAACATGAAGCGTGGAGATAGAGAGCTCCTATTTAAAAAGCTTCCGATTGCAGTAGCATCTGACATGTGACACACAGTACAGCAGTAAAGACATGGTGATATGGTGAAGAGAGTCAGCGAGTGCAGGGCACAGGCAATTGACCACTTTAAACAGTTCATCCGTGTCAACTGTTCAGGAATAAAATAGAATTTACTGAACCCTTATCCGTCGTTTTCGACGGGAGAATCCATCCATATATGTATACACACACACACATATATATATATGTATATTTTATGAACAATAAAAAATATTAAAAAAATAAAATTTTCAGAGACACTGGGTTGTATATTAATATTTCTTTGTTTTATTATTTCAATTAGGTTCCTCGAATAGTTTCGGCCAGAATGGCCATCATCAGGAAAAACATCCCTGCTTGTGAGCAGCAGTGAATTACAGGAGGGAATGACTGTCTCTGAAGAAAGTGTAATTTATCTGCCCTATTTATATTGCTCGGACTATCATTCTCATCTTTGTTGCCATATTTATCACAACGTTTCGGCCGTTGTACGTTCCAGCCTTCTTCAGGTGGTTGGAATGTCGAACTGAACCCTTTATTTCGGCGGAAACGTTGTGATAAATATGGCAACAAAGATGAGAATGATAGTCTAAGCAATGTAAATAGTGTACATAATACCTCATCTCAGAAGCAAAGACAGATACTGAAAGGCCGAAACATTGTAATAAATAGGGCGAAAAACAAGAAGACAATAGTCCGAATAATGTAAATAATGTACATAATACCTCATCTCAGAAACGGACAGATACTGAAAGGCCGAAACGTTGTAATAAATATGGCGACAAAGATGAGGACAATAGTCCGAATAATGTAAATAGTGTACATAATACCTCATCTCAGAAATATAAACAGATACCGAAATTTGTCTGGTTTTCATTTGTTTTTTTATCGTTAATTTTGGTCAGTCCTTGTGTTGGTCAAACGGCCACTTTCAAGTTGTTTTTAAGATAGAGGATGGGAGATTCCTGAATTTTAGAATTCCCTTCTTGGATATTTTGACAAAGGAAAGGGGATGTATATATATAAGATGTTGGTCTGTGAAGTAATGGCACTAGTGTCATAGACAACTCAATTCCAAACAACAAACTGCACAGTTTCCCCTTCAAACAATCCCCCCGCCCCGCTCGAGTTCAATGCACTTTTTCATCCTTCTCTGTCAAACTTCTATGCACTTCTGCAAGGATTCTTCTTGGATACCTCTCAGCTTCTTCGTTCCGGCAATCTTGATGGCCTCCACGTCTTCAGTCTTCAAAACGGGTCCCCTTGTTGATCTTTTTATATGGAGGGTGATTAGATTTTGGGTGGATATATAATGGATTAGTATTTGTTTTCTTGTATGGTTGTATATACTTTTTACTAAGTTTAATGTTACATCTAGGAAGTTAACTTTTTTTTAATTTTGTATTTATAGTAACTTTTAGGTTTAGGTTTTTAAACTCTCTGTGTATTAATTTTCTAATTTTTATCAGTTTTGATGTTTGTCGAATTCCACACAACCATAAGGCCGTCATCTCTATATAATCCTATATCCTCCATACTGATGTCATCGTGGCAGTGAGATTGTATAAAATATATAATCCAACAATATCGGAACACGCCCCGAAATTCAAAGATCCCATTTTTACCATTTAACTGTAATATTGCCATGATTTATTGTCCAGTCAACATAAGTATTGTATTTTGAGTTCAAAATAATATTTATGTAAGACAGTTCTCAAATATAGAAAAAAAATATCAATAAAAAATATTTAAATTGTTCAAAATTAACCCCTTATTAAGTATATCTCTTTGCATAATTTTATGTATGTTAATTGTATTTATAACCTGGTGTTAGCAAAAAGTGACATGTTCTAAATAAATGTCAATTCATCCAGACAAGATTGAATAACACACCTATTGTCTATATTTCTCACTTTTCTGCTTCTGAAATGACCTGTTTTTGATTGGTTAATCTAGACATACCCAGAAAACTTTGAAATGTTATCCCCACCTATTTTTTTTAAATCGTAAATAAATTAACGTATTGTTTTCTGTTTTCAAAAGTAAATGTTTTTCATCATAAGTTAGCAAACATCAGCTGACGAATTGGAACAATTTTCAGTTCCGAAGCATGTTAGCTTTTGTGTAGCGATGTAAATATTTTTAAAATAAAAAAAAAATAAATATATTTTTATTTTCAAAGTACAGTAGTGTCCAGTAGTGTTATAAAAACCTAGGAGAATTCCAGTAAGATATCTTTAATCATTTCTAAGATACAACGGATCAAAGCTTAATCTAACAATTGAACATTTTTGCTGTTACACCCGGTATATATATATATATATATATATATATATATATATATATATATATATATTAATCGTGTCCTGAAACATACTCAGGCAGACCTATTTATCAAACATTCAATTTTATTTTAGATAAGCTTCTTGCCAAAACCGCAAATTTCTTGGTATCTCTTTATATTTAAAATATATATAGAAATTCTGTCCAATTAAAAGGAGGCTTTTCCAATCACGCTTAAAGTGTTTTAACTATCAGGCTGAAGGGGTCGATCCTAGCATGTGGTACCTTCTGGAAACCATACCATGTGTTGACCCAAGCCTTGTGAATGAAATTGGGTAGACGGAACCCTAGCACGAAGTCACAAGTCATCGTGGCCGAAGGCTTGAGCGTTCTAGCCTTGTTCAAATTGATAATCACGCTAGATAACACGCTCTTTCCCAGAAACTGTAACTAAGGTCTGCACAGCATATTTGCAGTTTAAACCGCAGGAGGGCTCTCTGGGTGTTGAATAAGCACAAATACGCCTGAGCAAGCGTCTGCAATAGTGATTGGCTAGCCTCCCTGATAGACGGGTATCCTCGACTACGAGTGGCCAATATATATATATATATATATATATATATATATATATATATATATATATATTGGCATCCACAGACAGACTGTTTCTCTGTATCACACTGCATCACTATATATATATATATAGTTGTATATTTAGGTAGCAATCCTTCGTTTATGCATGTTTCATTAAAAACTACAGACGAGGTATTACGGTTAAGCTTTTTATTTAATTTTTTTTGTGTTCCAAGAAGAGCTTTCCTTTCTGGACAAAGAGTGTGTAAAAACTGTCCAAATATCTAAATGTTTTATAGTTACAAGCGCTTTCGGCTAGATCTTTAACCATTATCAAAAATGATTCAATTTTTCAGCTGAATTGAGTCTGTGCATTATGTGTATGTTTTAGTATGTTATAGTGATGTTTTTAATTTCCGAATACGGTTAGCATATTCTGGCCTTGTTCGTAGTCAATATTGTTAAGAGTTGGCCTTTTCTTTTTTATTATTAAAGCTTCCATTATTTTTAATCTTTTTTACAAGTGGATTAAGTTATTATATTCGTGTTTTCTACTAGTATGTTTCTAATGGAGTCTGGTAAATTTGTGTGTGTGTTTAAATGGGTTCTAATGGAGCTGTGATCAGATAGGTGTAACGTAAGACGTCTGGATAATCATGTAGTTGTGTAACCGATGTAATTATTGATGAGTCCGGTTTGATCAGGGACACAATTCCGTAAGGGGCATTTGAACTCGTATATAATGTTCGTTCTTTGTAATTTTGACTTAGCTGGTGTGTTGTCATTTTTGAGGATAAGGTTAGCTGTCTTAAATTTTTTATAATAGATAATTAATTTGATATTTTTTATTCGGGTCAATTGGTGTAGAGGATTTCTTTATAATATGTCTTATTGAAAACATTTGGGCAGTTTTTACACACTCTTTGTCCAGAAAAGAAAGCTCTTGTTCGAACACAAGAAAAACTAAATAAAAAACTTACCCGTAGTACCTTGTCTCTCGTTTTAATGAAACATGCATATATATATATATATATATATATATATATATATATATATATATATATATATATAGGTAGAATTTTAAAATTGTCGACTAAATGCTCCTTCTGATGGAAAGTTTGTTTTGATGGTTTGTGAACAGCCGTTGCGTCATATTTTTGTTTGGAACAGAAACGATCGTGACGGGATGTGTCGGGATGTGACGTGACATGACTGCTCCACTGGGAGCAGCTGCTTCTCTCTGAGAACGTAGTTTTTCTTTTCTGCACATGCGCATTCCGCATCAATAATATCTATTCATGCAGGACTAGTTGTTCTCTCGCTTTCTGAGTCCACTTCCCCATGCGAATGTTTTTACGTTTCATATCTCACCCTGTCAACTTTGTTGCTCTTACTATGAGGAATAGTTTTGTATCTCTTCCACCGCCATTATTATTATTATTATTATTATTGTTGTTTTTTTCTTCTTCTTCTTCTTCTTCTTCTTCTTCTTCTTCTTCTTCTTCTTCTTCTTCTTCTCACGGGAACGACTAAATCCCTTGTTCGATATATATTCCTTTTTATTGACTCGATTCAATTGCCGGTCTTTTCGAAACCACAAATCCCTGAGAATGTTATGCTTTTTCATTCTCTGAGACAAATTGACACACCCTTTAAGACAAACATGACCTTCATGCCCGAAAAAAAGCAAAAAAACAAAACAAAACAAAACAAAAAAACAAAAAAAAAGACAAAAAAAATGGGGTCTCAAAAGCAGAGTTTTTCCCTTGACACCGCTATTATTTTAACTCTTTTCACTCCTCGCCAATGTTTATTGTCTTAAAAAGCATTGATTATAATTTTAATAACACCTAAACATATGAAATTGTATTTATACATCTTTTTATGCTTGGGATAAAACTTTGATCTATCGTGGCCGAAAAAAACAAAAACGGAGTGTGAAAAGTTTTTCCTTGACGCCGCTATTATTTTAATGCTTGAGAATTGACAACAAGAATACTAAACACTATTTATTTATTAGATTGTATCAATTATAACACTTACCTGACTGAATGACATTATTTTCTCTTCGTGTTACAAGCCCTATATACATTTTAGTTGTTGACGCTGTTGAAAGTCTTCATGTGGTTTCTTTTATATGGTAAATCACGTTGATTACGATTCTTCAGCGCCACTTTTTAAGATCCCATTAAGAATAGTCCTCCCAAAGACCTACAGGGTTACCTTGCTGGAAGCCGTTTTTAATAATTGATCTTCGAAAACGGTTGCAAACAGCTGAGAGATTAGACATTTAAAAGCGTTATGAAAATGGCCGGAACATTTTAAGGAAAGGCATTATTTTAAATTTAAAAATCAAAAATTTAAAATTAAAAAATTTAAAATTTAAAGTTTAAAAATTTAAAATTCAGGAATTTAAAATTCAAGATTTTAAAATTCAAAAATTTAAAATTCAAAAATTTAAAATTCAAAAATTTGAAGTTTAAAAATTTAAAATTCAGGAATTTAAAATTCAAGAATTTAAAATTCAAAAATTTTAAATTCAAAAATTTAAAGATTAAAATTCAAAAACAAAAAGAACAAGACCGTTCTATTTTGGATTCCTCACTTCAGCTGTTTTGATGAAAACTAATATTATTTGTTTTTTGTTGCAGGTTCAAAGTTCAGTCGTGATCCCTATAAAACAGGTAAGTAGAAAAGTTTTTCGATGTAGGTATGGGAGAGTAGTATTGCTGAGTGTTTACTCCCACTACTTATTGTGGCATCCCAGTAATGAAACATTTTACATTTTTATTTTTTTTACAGCAAGGTTCACCCTGTTCAAGACCCGGGGACTAATTGACTTAGAGGGTTACGTTAAGTTTATACGGATAAGAGGGAGACAATGATTAACGCTAGACTTGAACAGTTTATGATTGTAGCGATCAGGGAAACATTCTTTAAGGATTCAGTTCCATAGGGCAGTGGATTGCAGGAAGATGCTGTTTGAGTGGAACTTACTTCTCACCTATGAAATACGGAGAGATGAAGGTGGTTTGCTATTATGTAAATGGCATGGCGAGTCCTAGCCGTGATGGTAAGACCTGGCAGAACCAAAAAATGCAGTTCTTCTGAGGACTTTCCATGGTAATCCATGGAAAGTGCTCAGAAGAACTGCATAGAACAGTAAGAGAATCGCCACATCTCGCCTGTGAGAGAGAGATTGAAGGGCGGAAAATAACAATTCTCCAACAAGGGCTCTATCAAGACTAAAAAATGAGGTCTGGTCAGCGCCTGACGAAATGTGGAAACAGCACTCCATTTTCAACCTGATCTGGCTCTTGTAAAGAAAGAGGATAACATGAGGAGTCATCTACAGGGAACTGATTCTTTACCTGCATCTTTAGTGATGGATCGTATATAATAGTTACATGTGTTTGCGTGTAATTTGTCTCGGAGACGCTTCTAGACCCGATCGAGATTTGAAAATGAGGACTGAGAAGCTCCCGCCCAAATATAGAAACAACATTCCATTTTTGGCCTGATCTGGCCCTTGTAAAAGTAGAGGATAACATGAGGAGCCATGTACAGAGAACTTTACCTGTATCAAAAGCGATGAACTGTATATATAAGAGTTCCACTTGAGGTCGGGTGTGAGTTTGAGGCCCAGTATTCTCTCAAAGTTTCCTCTAGGACACATCGTTCATTGTGACTGGCGGTAGTTCAACATCTGATTAGCGGAAAAATAACTCCATCCATTCTTAAAGAACATTTTATTTAAGTAGCCATGTCTCATCTGCAAGTAGCTCTTTCTCTAATTTCAAGTTAGTCCGAATAATGTAAATAGTGTACATAATATCTCATCACAGAAATATAGACAGATACTGAACGGCCGAAACGTGATAAATATGGCGACAAAGATGAGGGCAATAGTCCGAATAATGTAAATAGTGTACATAATACCTCATCACAGAAATATAGACAGATACTGAAGGGCTGAAACGTTGAAATAAATATGGCGACAAAGATGAGGACAATACTCCGAATAATGTAAATAGTTTACATAATAGCTCATCTCAGAAATATAGACAGATACTGAAAGGTCGAAACGTTGTGATAAATATGGTGACAAAGATGAGGACAATAGTCCGTATAATGTAAATAATGTATATAATACCTCATCATAGAAATATAGACAGATACTGAAAGGCCGAAACGTTGTAATAAATATGGCGACAAAGATGAGGACAATCGTCCAAATAATGTAAATAGTGTACCTATTACCTCATCACAGAAATATAGACAGATTCTGAAAGGCCGAAACGTTGTGATAGATATGGCGACAAAGATGAGGACAATAGTCCGTATAATGTAAATAGTGTACATAATACCTCATCTCAGAAATATAGACAGATAATGAATCTAAGTTATTTGTTAGGATCTATACCTTTTATATATCGCCGGATTCTAATTTTAATATCATTTTCGTCTTTTTTATAATTGGGATACATATAGTTACATTGAAACAATTTAAAGGAGTTTTTATTTTTGTGTATATTATATGTGTATATAAATCTAACTTTTGTAAAAATAATATGGTTTGTGAATTCCTATGTCCTTTGGGAGATTGTATCTCCAATACTGACAATCAACAAACAGCATTAATTTCTTATATTAGCCACACATGCACCACACCCACTTTTGGGGATTGGCTTACGTAATTCTTTAAAAACCACCAGACTTCAGATTCTCATCATCTACTTAAGTAGATTAGGCAAAACGAGCAAAGATTATAAAGAAACATAATGCAGTAATGAGTTAATATTATGTCAATGAAGATATATATATATATATATATATATATATACATTTATGCATATATATATATATACATACACACATGCATATATATACATGCATATATATATATATATATATATATATATATATATACACTGCGTATACATTATTATCGAGATAACAAATATGGCGCCAGTTTGTTTCATTGCACAGATCAGTATAAAAATTTCAGTAATTGCGCAGGTCAGTGTTGCAAACATTGTGTGAAAATTTTGTGTGAAATGATTGGACGGTTTTTGAAATATTAGAAAAAAAGTTGACGTGCCTTACCGACCAGCCACAAAGGAGCGTTCGGTAGACAAGGTCGAATTTACTGCTTATAAACTTCAATCTTCCATGAATCTCGTACATTCATAACTGCTCTGGCGTATCAAATGTAAACAAATGACGTCATATATTAAGAAACTGGAATAGACGTGATATTATTGTAATAATATCGCACACACTGCAAAAGAATTTACTAAACAAAAAATCAGAGATAATCTCTAAATGTAGGCATGAGAACAAGTACCTATTATTCGAATTTATACCAAACGGATAAAAAAAAAAGAAAAACCACCAACAATCACAATTTAATTCAAGCTACCATCACAACAATTACATTTATCGTTATTATCATTGCGCCATCATTAGTAATCACTTCTACCACTTTACAATAACTATTAGCTACTAATATTATCATTACCACCAACACCCAACACCATTACTACCACATCACATCTACTATATCTAACATATAAATCCACTATAATTATTAACGTAAATTACTCCCCCCCAGCATATTTAATTCCACCAAATAAAAAGCAATAAGATCAGAGATAATTTCCAAATGTAGGCATGAGAATAAATACCTATTACCAGGATTTATACCAAAATAAATAAATAAATAAATATATAGAAAATAAAATAAAATAAAACACCAACAATCACATTTTAGTTCAAGCTATCACCACAATAATTACATTTATTGTTTTTATCATTCTCCCACCACCATTACTAATCACTTCTACCAATTTACAATAACTATTAGCTACTTATATTATCATTACCACCAATCCCTCTACAACATTACTATCACATCACATCTACTATTACCATATAAACCCGCCATAATTATTAACGTAAACTAACCCCTCCTCCAGCATATCAAATACCACCAAATAAAATAACCAATAAGGATTACAAACCGAAATTTCTACCAATTACATATACACAGTCATCAAAAACAAACAAATAACAAGCTTTAAAATAATAACAAATAAACCCTTTTTTTAAATTAAAAATAAAAATAATAGTAATTTTTACCTATCATAATTTTACAGACCCCACCACACGTATATACATTACATGCGAGAAAAAATGATTATTCAGTGAAAAAATAGAAAATGCTCTGATTGTTGACATGTATACATTCACGAGAACCAACCCATATTTTTTCCAAACTGTCCACATATGTTTATATATGTATGAGTCCTACACTTCCAATCTTTGAATTTCAACATACAAATGCGTATGTATAGACACAACACCACCCATATACATACATCGCAAAATGTCAAATCCAAAACTGTCCACATATGTTTATATATGTATGAGTCCCGACGGACAAGCAAGTGTGTATGTGTGTCTGCATGCCCCATCGGGTGTACGGACATGCATCTATGTTTGCGTTAGCATGAGTGACATCTCGACGACGATTCCCCCACTTCATAAACCCAAAATAAAAATTAATCAGTTTGTCTGAACGCAAAAGCGTGAAACCCAGGGTCACAAAACTCAATCAATCCAACCAACATAAACCCAAAATTTTAAAAAAATTAATCAGTTTGTCTGACGATCAAAATCGCAAAAAAGCGTGAAACCCAGGGTCACAAACTCACATCAATCAACCAAATATATATACATACATACATATATATATATATATATATATATATATATATATATATATATCAACGAGAGAAAAATACTACTAGGAATATGTGGAAAATAAACTAAGTATACTATATCGTTGACATTGCAAGGAGGAAGATCTCAGACACGCCCTTCTTGAGAAACATTTATAATCGAGTATAAACAGAATGATTACAATTGCTTTGTGAAAGTCGTAAGCATTTTGCAAGATAAGAAAACGAAACCATCTCCCCTCGTTGACGGCTTGCAGACAGAGATCCTTTTAAAAACTATTTAGTCACTTTGATCGGGGACACTTTAATATGATCCACCGAAGTATGTTGGTCTTATCAGTCACAGACCTGTTTACATGTTTAATAGGCGGGAAAGGTCAGGAACGCTATTGACGCGAAATTTAAGAAAGCTTTCTCTTTTCTGACATTTTTGTGTCGGGCTTGTCAATTAAAACCTGCAAAAATTCGTTTCTTTTTTTTCGGCCATTTTAATTAGAGATATAATAACCTTTTCCAAGCTCAGTTAAATCCAGCACAAAGTCAAAAATAGAAACAAAACAGTCTTTGATGCAACAATCAGCATTTGAAATGTTGGCTTCAAATCAAATTGGTTGTTTAGACCGTCAGGAAATAAAACCCGTCGGCTAAGATAAGTTTATTTTTTGTCTTCTACTGATTATTTAATGCCGAAATACAAATATTCTCTACGAAGTTTTATGCCTTCAGCTACAAATATTTTATACGTAGTTTTATGCTTTCAGAATAAACGTATGTTTTTTTTGTTTTTTTTTTATAGATATATCGTTTATCGATGATAAAATGTATTGTGATTTTTGGCATTTTTAAAGGAAATATACTACCGGTAATTTTTCTACAAAAAGATATTTTTGGTAATTTTTTTCATAAAAATGTATTTTAGTCATTTTATTAAAAAAATGGGTGTTTATACTTTTTAGTGTTGTTGGTCAGTTTGTTATGCAAATGTATTGCTGGTAATTTCATTATAAAAATTGGTAATGTTACTATAAAAATGTACTCTTGATCTTTGTTTGTGATTCACTATTTGCCTATAACTGAGACTAACAGGTACCCACGCCTCTGGTCAGGATGAACCTGAGAACAACAACAGTTAAGAGGGGGTCCCACGCTGCTCATAAACTCCAATGTTCATATCCGAGGCCTTGCTGCCGGATGTAATTAATCGTCCTGCCCAGGACGTTCAAATCAGAGGAGAGTATTTTTCACATCAGCTTTACACTGAAAAATGAATTTATAAGCCCGATTTTTAACATTCTCCATTTATTTTTACATCCTCCGTTAAAAAATAAATAATTTAAAAAATATCGTTTTAAAATATACTTGCTAACAGTATATTTTAAAACGATGTTGACTCCTAAGTAATTTCCGTTTTGGGGAACCTATTGTAATGACAAATGTCTCATCCAAGTTACGAACTATACGTAGCAGTTAAGAATTGATATGGATAACATTAAAATACAACATACATATGTTGTAGACATTAACAACGTTCACAACACAAAAGTTAGTGGATTGACAAGTATAAATATTTGGCTTTTTCTAAAGATAACCTTTTTTTTATACTGCGTCACGTAAAAATTAGAAAAACCAAATGAGACATTACCAGCAGATATTAGGTTGTCCCAAAAGTTCGTAAACACTTGCAAAAAATTGAAATTTTACTCGCCAAGTAATAACAAAAACAACAAAAATTTTTACTCAAAATAAAGACCAACATTTTTCAAGACTTTCTGCCATCGATCTGCAAGCTTTCGGATCTGGTGAAAGTACCATTCAGCCGGTTTCGAATCAAAGAATTCTTGACACGCTTCCTCGACTTCATCAAACGAGTCGAATCGGCTGCCCTTCAGAAAGTGTTGCATTGAGCGGAAAAGGCCGTAATCTGATGGAGCACAGTCAGGACTGTAGGCTGGATGTGGCAGAACCTCAACGCCGTCCAGCTCTTCAAACTTGTCTTTGGTCTTCCTGGCGGTGTGTGGCTTGGCATTGTCCTGCTGCATCAAAGCGCACTTTCGGTTGATCAGAGCCGGGTACTTTTGCTTCAACTTTTCGCAGACACGCTCCAGTTGCTGACAGTAAAGTTCGGCACTGATGGCACGACCATTTGGAACCAACTCAAAATGCACGATTCCTTCAAAGTTCCACCAAACGCACAACATGACTTTCTTGCCGAATCGATCTTGTTTTGGAACCGACGGTGTCTCTTGCCCTTTCTGAACCCATCGCTTGTCTGGATTGTGCTGGATTGTGTTGCATAAAAATTCAATTTTTCGCAAGTGTTTACGAACTTTTGGAACAACCTAATATTAGGGTGAATTACAAGTAATTTCCGTTTTTGTGAACCAAATGAAATGACGAATGTATCATTTAAACTACTAATCCAATTCAGAGCTGGGCAAAGAACCGTTAATTCGTTAATCTTTGATTAACGAAGTTGTCATTTACCTTGGCGATTTGACTTTTAAGTCGATTTTGAGAATCATCACAAGTGAGCATCGTTGATCAAAAAGTTAAATTCGTAAAACATTGATCAGTTAGCTGCTGAAAAACTGAATCTCTACCATGTCATGATGATTAACAAGCTAGTTTCAAAGGTTAATAAATAAGTTTATGGATCTTCATTCGGTTTACTATTATTGTGACCTTGTGTCAGACAAAGCTAACATTATTTTTGAATCCCAGAAAACAGAGAATAACTGTTCAAGTTTCAAAACTTCAAAGGGTGGTAATAAGAAAGAGAGAAAAATATCTTGATTTTTTTCTACTCTCCAATGTCCACAATAGACATTAGTATATCGATGTAATACTAGCAGCTTAACACCATAGAAGGAAGGACTAAAATTACTCAAAGAAATGAATTCGAAATATTAGTCATACATGAAAATATTTTATATACATTGAACAACACAAACATGAGTCATATTAATAGAGAGCTAGACATGAAACTGTTACTCAGTTAATTGTTGATTAACCAAGTTGTCATTTTCGTTGGAGATTTGACTTTTAAGTTAACTTTGAGAATCATTACAGGTGGGCAACGTTAATCAAAAAGTTAACCTCGTAAACCGACAATTCGCTAACCCAAAAATTAAATTTGTTAACCGTTAATCAGTTAGTTCTTTAAAAATGTAACGGAAGTTATCGATAAACGGATAACTTTAAGTTCATAGCCTCTTCCTGTCGATGTCTAGTGGCACTGGCAGTTTTAACTTCGACGACATCAACAGACTCAAGTTCAAGATGCCATGATGGCGTTCAAGGTTGGCTTAGAGGTGGAATCGTTGATGGAAATGTTAACTCCGTTAGTTAAAGCGATTAATGTATTCAGGGTTTGGTGTCCAGCTCTGAATTCATATGTGGGATAAACTTGCAGTGCACTGAGATGTCTTAGTTTTTGTTCAACAGTGGCAGCGTACCCACTAGATTAAAAATAATTTTCTTAACCCAAGTCAGTTGATTGGCATGCATAAATATTTCCATAACCTACTCTAAAAGCTGAGATCCATGCAAGAAAGGTAATACTTGGTTCTAGTGATTTTAACTTTTACGGCATTTACATACTGTTGTGGTAGGATCCACCTAATTTGCATAGTGGAGTACCGACCATATAAATATGGTTGGTACCGGGAAGAGAGGGAGGAATCAAGAGATTCAACCAGAGACTCTGCCCGACTGTGACTCAGTCAACACATTCTCCAGGAACGGTCTTACCAGGAATATACAAAAGACTATATGTAAATATTGTGCACACTTTCTTGTTTCGGTATATTTTGTTCTAAGTACATTTTGTGTTGCATTATTATTCCATGCATTAGTCAAGTTTCAACACATACATACATACATACATACATACACACACACACATATATATATATATATATATATATATATATATATAGCATAATGAGAAGCCACGTATACTTTCTTAATATGTATATATAGAAAAAGTTTCAAATTGAAAATTATAATGTTTTATTTTATGAAAGTATTTATTTATTTATATATATATATTTGATATTTCAAATTGTCCTCAATTTTTCATCAGAAATAACTGTTTGTTACAAATAAATTAAAATTACTATACATACACTTTCTACCAGTCTATACAATAAACCCACAAACCAACATAAATTCCTGCACTTTAATAGCTGTCATCCCTTTAAATTAAAAAAATCTATTGTATATAGCTCATTTCTAAGAATCAAACGCATATGCTCAGACCATTTAGATTTTCTATACAACATTAATAACTTAACAAAACAATTCCTAAAATGCAAATACCCAATAAAAATAATAAAAGAAGCACTAAATAAAACTATCCTGATAAATCGTAACACACTTCTCACATCCAAGAAAAATAAAAACAACAATCGGATTCCCATGGTTTTTAACCACAATCAATATTCGCACACACTTATTCACAAATTAAAAAATGATTACAAGAACCTCCAATTAGACAACAAGATCAAAGACATTTTCGATAAACCACCCATAAATGCAATGAAACAATCACCTAACTTATCAGCTATCCTCACCTCTACCAAATATCTAAACAATAGAAACCAAACAGGAAATTACAAATGTAACAAACCTCGTTGCTTAGTTTGCAAACATTTAATAATAGCTAATACATTTTCAGTACCCAACACCAATATCAGGATACAGCCACCTAACCTCACCTGCGATACCCATAACGTAATCTATTATTTATTCTGCAACTTATGTCCTAATAGTGGATATATTGGTGAGTCTGGAAACAATTTAGATTTCGTTTTAATAACCATAAACAAACAATACGTCAAAACAACCCTTATTCCCCCCATAGCTAAACACTACAATCAATCAGGACACACATTAGAAAACTGCAAATGTTTATTAATAGATTCCGATTTTACTTCAACATTCACGCAGAAAAAAAAAGAAACATGGATTTTAAAATTAAATACACATAAACTAGGGTTGAATAGGGACTTAGGTGTTTTAAATCTTTATAAATATTTCAATAGTTAAGCAATTTTTTTTTTAGATATAGTAAAAAAATTGTTTTAAATATTTATGACAGTTAGATTTAAGTTAGGAATATCCGAACAGTGACGTTGCATATCACGTGACGTCCGCGTCTCGCGAAGGACGCTACTTGCTAACAAACAGTAATTTTAATTTATTTGTAACAAACATTTATTTCTGATGAAAAATTGAGGACAATTTGAAATATCAAATATATATATAAATAAATAAATACTTTCATAAAATAAAACATTATAATTTTCAATTTGAAACTTTTCTATATATATATATATATATATATATATATATATATATATATAAATATATACATATGATGGCGTTCAAAGTTGGCTTAGAGTTTGAATCGTTGGTGAAAATGTTAACTTTGTTAATGAAAGCGATTAAGGGTTTGGGTATATACATCCCCCTTCCCTACAATTGACATAATTTCAAATGTGAATATCTGAACAAGTATATCTCAGTGTCTCAGGAAAACAGAACAATAAAAGATTTATTTATCAAAATTTGGACAAGATATTCAAAGGGATGTAGATTTTATAATTGATTTCACTAAGCTTCATGCGTCCTGGGTAAGACAATAAACTACATCCGCGTCCTGGGTAAGACGATAAACCACATCAGCATCCTGGGTAAGACGATAAACTACATCCGCGTCCTGGGTATGACGATAAACTACATCCGTGTCCTGGGTAAGACGATAAACTACGTCTAACAGCAAGGCCTCTGATCAGGAGGTTTTGAGGAGCGTGAAACCACCTCTTAATTGCTGGTGTTCCCAGGTCCAACGTGACACGGGGTGGTAGCACCTGCTAGGGTCCCAGCTATGGGAAAATTGTTAATCCCGAAACTGAGGTAAAAAGCATTATAAAAGTTTAAAAATAGGTTTTAATACCAGAAATACTTTGTAAAAAATTATTATCAGAAATAAATTTTGAAAAAAAAAAATCTATTACTAGAAATATACTTTTGAAAAAAAAAATATTACTAGCAATACATGTTTTAAAATAGTATTACCAGCTGTACATTTTTGAGGAAAAAATATTACCAGGAATAGATTTTTGAGAAAACAAAATATTACCAGAAAAAAAACTGTCGGCATTAAATAACCCATTGAGGTTTATATGCCATAAAACAAAACAAACCAAACAACAACAAACCAAACTAAGCTTTATAAATGTTTAATATGCGTACCACCTGTGACATGAATCATGCCAAGTCGGTAGTCCAGCTCTTGCCAAACACGTTGTAGCATGTGTTGCGTAACATTTTCAAGTCTTTCAATGATTCTCCGCCGAAGTTCCTCTAGGCTTGTAAGAAGAGATTGGTTATAGACTTATCTTTTCATATAGACCCTTAGAAAAAAAATGTCTCAAGACAGGTAAACACATCGTCGTTATCATTGAAACGCCCGAGACTTCTTCCTGGTAGATTCGCATTGCGATAAATCTACACAGTCAACTTAGTTTTGGCAAAAACGTTAACTTTATTAGTCAAAGCGTTTAATGTATTAAGGGTTTAGTGCCCAGCTCTGAATTCAGAGGTGGAGTAAACTTGGAATGCACTGAGATGTCGCAGTTTTTGTACAGCAGTGGAAGCGTACCCACTGGATTAAAAATAATTTCCTTAATCCCAGTCAGTGGACTGATAAGCATAGATTTCCAATACCTAATCTAAAAGCTGAGATCCATGCAAGAAAGGCGATTACTTCGTTCCAGTAGTTTTAAACTTCATGGATAAGACCCGTCCCATGTCACGCCCATTTTAGCGAACCACCGCCACTTCTTTCCTATTTCATTGGTGAGATGTAAGTTCGCCTGGAGCAGATTCTTCTTATGAACCGCTGTTTTGTGGAAATAGCTCTCAGGAGGAAGCTATCCCGATCAACATAGCCTTAAGTTCAAGTCTAGGGTTAAACTTTATCTTCCCCATATATCCGCATGATATTTGCTTCTTACTCTATAACCCTCTACCTTGACTGGCTCTTGGGCCTTGTATATCAATGTAAAAATGCCACCATTCACATAGCATTTCAGTCTGCGATGTTGAATCTACGGATTATTTTCTTCAATGCTTGTAAGAAACCAATTCTTTCACAATCGATACTCATCGTTTGTTCCAATGAATTTTTTTCTTATGTTATGAAAGAAGAGAAAGATAGGTGAGGTTTCATTGATTGCTTTTCATTATTAAAGGAAACGGCAGAGTTTTGTTTCAGTTTCTTTTTCTATTTCAGTTTGCCGAATTTTTATCAACGCCAAGGAACAGGACGGAGTCGTGTCGGAAGAGGATGTCCCTTACTCTGTTATCAACGCCATCAAAAGATCTGGTGGAGCAATATCTCTCGATTGTACCTGGGAGATAAGGGTACCTCGAGGTAGTCAGGTACGCTGCGTTATACGGTGGAATAGCTGAAAATATTTCACGATCAATGGCTTTCATGTAAACTTCATTTTAAATTTTTTGCCTTCTTCACTTCCCCTCTGTTCCTATCTATCTATCTATCTATCTATCTATCTATCTATCTATCTATCTATCTATCACACTCTGTTCAAATTTATCTATCTATCTATCTTGATCTGTTCATATCTATCTTTCAAAATCAAATCTATTTCGATCAATTCATCTATTTTCAGTCTGCGTATGCCGAACGGCCGAGAAGAACTACTTGACCTTATACGTCGAATATATATATATATATATATATATATATATATATATATATATATATAAAGAAATAATAGTTTAAGTTATACTATAATTATGGGATAAAGTGCTCAATATCAGAGATAGAGCGTATGAAATATAAAAGTGAACATTGAAGTCAACGCTCAGAGGCGACAAACTACATGTTAAAAGCAATCATCAGGCCATGAAACAGTCTGTCGCCTCTGAGTGTGACTTCAATGTTCGCTTATATATATGTATATATATATATATATATATATATATATATATATATATATATATATATATATATATTTATTTTTTAACGTTGTTATTTTATAGAAAATTTTATGAAAATTTCTCGGACATTCAGGCCGGTAAATGTTATTTAATACTGTTTATCATAAACAGAGCATTTGCTTAAATACTTGTATCTATAAAATAACAACGTTAAACATAAAAATATGTCTTTAATAAATAAATTGTCGGACCTTGTCCATTTCTTAATATATATATATATATATATATATATATATATATATTACAGCAAAAAAATTACCTCAACATATAGTCTATTTCAAGCACTTCTATGATGATAATCGTGTACAGTACGGCTTGAATTAGACTATACCCATGTTGAAGTAACTTTTTTTCGGGTGTAAAAAATGCATATGCCCTGTTATAATAAATACGTAGAGCTTTCTGTGGATCAATTTTAATAATTAATATTACTAGGATCCACCCGGTTTATATACCAACGGATCGATTACCTGTACTACATACATATATATATATATATATATATATATATATATATATAATATTAGTGGAAAATATACATACATATGCAAAATATATAAATACCCATACATGTATATTTTCAGAAAAAAATTTTCCAAGAGGAAGAATCCAGGTAGAACTCAATGTCTAGGACAGAGTAAGGATATAATAAAAAGTAGTAATATTAGTGTTTTAAGCCTTTTTTATTATATATATATATATATATATATATATATATATATATATATATAATCATGATGGACTCTCCTGGCGATTTCGGCATGCGAGGATCTGGCAAACTCATGCTGAATATGACACTTTATTCCCGCTCGTGACCTGCATACAAGTTCACATATTGTGCAACAGCGTGGTTGATATAGCTACAGGAAGATTTACTGACTCATCTCGCCCTTTTCTTTCGTCTCTTAGCCGGTTAATACGATTGATTTCGACATTTCTTATACCACAAATATCCTCAATTTTTTCCATAGCCAGGGGAAGTCTCCTCGAAGTTAGTATGAGGCACATTTTCTAACTTAATTCAAGATGATCTTCTCTCTAACTGACCTTTTAACTTTCTGTCCTGGAGTAACAAGGTGCCTCATATGTTTCACATACGATTTCATTTTCAAGTCTTTTTTCACTGCTCTTTGGACTGTCTTAGCTGAATCTCCTTTCCGAAGTACCAAACGTCTTATGCATTGTGTTGCATCTTTTCTAACTGATCCCTTTAAATCTAAGTTGAAATGATGACCCCCTCTTCTTGACCTCTTGATCCAGTTTTCCTTTCTACTCTTTCCTCTTTCTTAAACTTATTCAACGCTCTGTTGTCGGTTCTTGAATGGACTTTGAAGATGGAAGGCACATTCTGAATGTTGGTACCATTACTGAAGACCTGAATAATCTTTTCCCTCTCATTTGGGAAGATACAGTGGAGCTGACACAAAACGATTTTAACCTGTTCTCTTTCTAGCTGAATAACTCAAAGTGTTTTCCAATGATTCTTTGGACAGATGGTGTCAAGATGGCTAAACATTTTATCTGAAAACCTGGAAAAAAGAAATTCAATTTGTTCAGTGTTTTTTTTCAGATATTAAACATTCTGTTTAATATATATATATATATATATATATATATATATATATATATATATATATATATATATATATATATACCGGGTGTAATAGCAAAATTGTCCAAATCGTGTAACAGCATAATTGTCCATCCCACAAAATGTTTAATATCTGAAAAAATTAAAAAAAAAGTAACTAATTGAATATATATATATATATATATATATATATATATATATATGTGTGTGTGTGTGTGTGTTTGTGTGTGTTTGTGTGTATATATATATATATATATATATATATAGATAGATAGATAGATAGATAGATGTGTGTGTGTGGGTGTATATATATATATATATATATATATATATATGTGTGTGTGTGTGTGTGTATAGATAGATAGAGAGAATTATATAGGTTCCAAATTGTAGCATTATATAGGCTGCATTATATGTTCTCAAAACGAAAATATATTTTATATTTATGTTTTATCTTCTTTTCTGCAGATAACTCTCCGGCCTTTGTCTGTGGATATGTACAAACCAGAAGAGTGTGACTTGAACTTTATCGAAGTTTATGATGGCCGAACAGTGGTAGAATCCCGGCTGGCAAAACATTGCGATGCCAAGAATTTCCAGACAATTTCAACTTCGACTAACAGAATATACCTAAGAGTATTTAGCAAAACCATCCGTCTGATGCCTAAGATACGCTTCCTTTTCACAGCTTATAGATCCGGTAAGAAACTATTTGCTTAATTGTTGTGGTTAAAGAGCAAACATGACAAAGCTTAAGACATTTTCTGCACCCTAGATAATATACACGGTGCTGTTCGATAAAAGTGACGCACCTGATGCTAAAAATATTTTTTGTCTATTGTTTTTGGGGTCAAACTAATTTTTAATCTTACTAATATAAAGGCCCCTTCCCGACCACCGAGTAAAAAAGTTTATTCACCTTAAGGTAATCTATTGATAATTATAATTTTGAATATAAATATGATTTAGGGAAAAACTCTGTGCAAAAAAAAGTGACTCACTTATTTCCTGCAACTAGTAATCAATAGAAACATAACCGAACAGCTTTAAATAAAGAATAATAGATGTATAATTTATTTATAATAGGTAATAATAGTTCTGGAAAATTTCATCTCTAAGCATTGAATTCCATTCGGATATGAAATTCACAATCAAATCCTCTTTGTTCCTCAACTGCTTTCTCGAGAGCCTGTACTTTATAATGCTCCATAAGTTTTCTATGGAGTTGAGGTCAGAAGATTGGGGCGGCCATGTCATAACACTCACCTGCTTCTCATCAAAGTATTCCTTCATCAATTTTGATTTGTGACAGGGAGCATTATCCTGCATAAAAATGAGCTTGGTGGGGTCGATTTGCACCCTTTCAGCCGAAGTAGCTAGACTCTAAAATTAACTTGTACTGCTCGCTCCTGAGGGTCTTTTCAATAGGTTTTAAGAAACCATTTCCATGAAAAGAAAAGCATCCTCCAGAACATTATACTGAATGGATGCTTGACAGTACTTACTGCTAAATTTAAAGAGCTTTCAAAGCTTCTTCTTCGGATTTTAGATCGCTTATCCTTTGAATTTAGCACATCTTTCGTTTCATCGGAGAAGAGAACATTCTTCCAGTCTTCTACGGTGAAACTTTTGTAATAGTGAGTCCATTCAAGTCTCTTGACTTTGTTAGCTTTGCTTATTAGCAGCTTAAACCTTCGTGTACAAGATTTGTAGCCTTGTTCTGACGGAGTGTTGACGAGGCAAGACTAACACCTTGCTCTTCGCTTAGACTGGCTGCAATTTCTTGGCTAGTTATAGTCCTATTCTTCGCAACTTCTCTCTTGATTACCCTGCCAGTTCTATCATCAATCTTTTTCTTTCGTCCCCTTGTTTCCTTCCTTGAAGCAGGAGTTGCACCATTATGTGCCCTAAGCACTCGAGAGACAGTTGATTACGAGGTTATAGCAATTTCTGCAATTTCTCTCGTAGACTTGTCTGCTTTTGAGAGGGCAATAATAGATGCCTTAAGTGGTTCTGATGTGTGTTTGTACCCTTTCATCTGGTTAGTGACTTGAGTGGCTATTTCAAGCTGTTGTTATACTGTATGAGGCTTTCTGGAATATTCTGGAATAGATTTAATTTAAGCTGTTCTAGAATTCTCTAGAATATTGTTCTGAGTGTATTGTAAAATAGTTTTCAATATTTTGTCAAAAGTTCTTTAAATTTACCAGTTTAATCATTAGAATGCAATATCTGAGTCACTTTTTTTGCACAGATATTTTTCCTGAATCTCATTTATATCCAAATCATCAATAGAATACCTTAGGGTGAATAAAGTTTTTTTCTTAGGTGATCGGGAAAGGGTCTTTATATTAGTAAGATTAAACATTATTTTAACCCAAAAAACAATAGACAAAAATATTTTTAGTAAAAAAATCACGTGAGTCATTTTTATCGAACAGCATTGTATCTGTAAAATGAACAGGCTTCTTCGTCCATGTTTAGTTTCCCATCATAATTCTCCTGTCTTTTTTAACTTAAATTTAAATTCAATATCAATCCTTATCTCCTGTCTCCCTTATTAACTGCTGTTCATTTTTCTTCTCTCACTTGAATAATGTTTTCTTTTTTCTTATATTCTCTCATACTAAACAATTCTTTGTATCTTAGCGGCTTTATTGCCTTGCTTAGAGTGAATAATTAAAAAAAATTACTTAATGCCCATGCTACTGCAGCAGTTTTGTCAGACGAAGCTAAGAAGTTGATTTATTGACAAGTCTTTCATAATGATTCTTTTTTTTATTTGCAATATTTTATCTATAATATTTTATGATAGAAGACATTACGTAAGAGAGCGTTGAAGTATTTTGCCGAGGTATTGCCAAGTAACCTTGCTGATGTCGGATAATGGCGTGCCTTATGACGTTTTCGAATTTGCATTTATGTAATTAATCTTTTGTGAGCAATTAAATGTTTTCCTTCGTCCATTAATTTTTACCACATTTAATTCAAAAGCTCAATTTAATTTTCTTTTAATGAAATTATACCCCCATTTAGAATATGGCATATGGAAGGATTTTAAATGCCATAAGAGAGAAAGAGAGAGAAGAGAGAGAGAGAGAGAGAGAGAGGGAGAGAGAGGAGGGGAAACGGAGGGAAGATGCTAATTAGAAGAGACAGAAAGGAGAGAAGAAAGAAAGAAAGAAAAAAGAAAGAATAAAGAATGACTATGAATTCCTGTAAAAAAACCAAAAAATGGCAATTCCTAGTTATGTATATGGACATTTTAAGCGTAGCTTAGGTGTGGCACAAGGCTGAAAGTATGGAGCAGTCAGAAGTGCTAGCTCCGTATATTCTGCAGACCTTAAGACAGACACATTGCAATAAGACCTGTCTCACATCAGTTAAGATAATTTGAAGTAAAATCGTCATCCAATGTATTTATGCGGTAATACCAACAGAAGCAGCAGCAGCAGAGACAACAACAACAAAATCAACAACAAATAAATGACCATAAAGATGGCGATCCTTATGGGCGCTGCCATTTTGGTTTTGATCAGATGCATATATTTGGAGATAGATTCTTGACAAAATCCAAATAAGTATCTGTAATTTTATTGTCCCTGACCTGGCATTTCGGCTTTAGTCCCTTTCCCGTCACCGTAACGTAGCTTCACTGTGCGGTTTCTATGAATACTTTCATGGTAATTGTTCTGATGAACTTTCCACTGGGGTGAAGTTAATATTTTATATCCCACCCTTCACAGACAAATTGTACATATGGGAACTAGTTAAGACTACACAGAGACGGTGAGGTATTATGGTGTCTGTAGTAATAGTTAGGCCTACATAGAGACTGTGAGGCATTATGGTGAGTGTAATAACAATGGTAAGTAAAAATGTGTTGATTTAGCGTAAGGAATGCTGTGGTGTGTTTGGGTCAGTAATTGTGGCTTGCTAAGTTTAAGATAAAACAGGTTGAAGACCAGCCTTTCCCTAACCAATCTTTTGGCCTTGTGCCATATTTCAGTATTTTCAAAATACGTATTAATTTCCGCTACGGTACCTAGAATTTATGGATTTAAGCACAACCCTAGATTGGCGGCAAGGTCTCATCATTTTATAATTGAAATGGCTAGATGTAACCGTAAGTTCTATGCTAACAGTTTCTTCTATTGCACTTCTCCCTTGTGGAACTCTCTTTCGAATTCTTGCTTCCAAGTCAACATTAATCTTCAAAAATTGAAATGCAATCGTTATTTATCGTCTGTCTTCTTATTTCTTGTTCTTTTATTGTCCTTTCTCATTAAGAGTATATTTTTTCTCATATTCTCTATCAATCGATTACTCTTTGCGTCTTAGTGGCTTTATTGCCTTGATGCGGTGAGACGATAAAAAAGTAACAAAATCAGCAGCAACAGTAACAACAAAAAACAATAGACGAAAACAACAAATTTAATGGCGGCATCAATCGCAATTCGCCTTTGCATGGAGTATTGCTGCTATATATGGTCTGGAGCCCCTTCTGTTTGCCTCGGGGTTATTGATAGGCTCCAGAGGCGGATATGCAATGTAGTTGGCCCTGCCCTGGCGTCTCGTCTACAGCCACACTCTCACGGACGCGCCATCGCTTTCTCTGTCTGTTTTACAAATACTTTCATGGTAATTGATCCGAGGAACTGCATTCACTGGTTCCCAGACTTCATGAGTTCAAGCGCCCTACGAGGCTGGCATCCCGCTCTCACCCTTTCACTGTCGAAACTACTAAATGTAGCCGTCTCTTCTACTCCAATAGCTTCATGTCTCGCACCTCTCGCCTGTGGAACTCCCTTCCCTATTCCAGTTTCCCTGAGAGTTATAATCTCCAGCTATTCAAATGTAATGTCAATCGACATCTCCAGTTGCCTTGATCTATCCACTACCCCTCTCCTCATCCTTTCTTCTATCACTCCTATCTGATCTTGCTCCAAATTTTCTGTAAACCCTTGCGTCCCAGCGGCTTCCCGCCTTGCTTGGGGTGAAACGCGTAAAAAAAAAAAAAAAAAAAAAAAATTAGAATAAGACCCTATTTCTTGTGGGTAAGATCATCTGAAGATGGATGGGCCTTACAGGTATTTGTGTCTGTTAATAAGAAAAGAAAAACAGAAGCAGAAAAGCAAGCGATAGTTTAATCGCTGTTGTAGAAATGCGACGATTTATAATTACAAGGTAGGTAGGTTTCATGCCTTGGAAAACTGGCAACTAAATCGCCTATAGTTTTTTCTCTCATTCCCCTTTATCCCTATTTCTCTTGTTATTTTGTCGAAACTGGAACATTAGCAGGAGAACAGCGAAACCTGGGACTACAGTAACCTCTCTTATACGATGTTTCCTTTGTGGAAGTTTAATTTCCCGCTACTAAACTGAGAAATAAACAAGGCTTTATTAACTTTTATTTTATAATGACAGGAGAATTCAAGACAACTGACTGGTAAAAACGGAATGTAAAATGTTTACTTTAAGAAAAGAAAAATTTAAACAGATGCTGGTAAAAATGAATAGGGTATCAGTCATATCACTTTTTCTTACAGTATCTTGTTTTAATTATTTTATTTTATTCTTAGGTATATATTGTTAATCTCTTGTGCCTGATAAGATCTATAGTAAGAATAAATCCTCTGTTACATAGCTTTTCTTATAGTATCTTGTTACAATTGTTTTATATTATTATTAATTATTGTTAGTCGCGCACGGGACAGCCGGGTCTTAATCATACTACTACAGTTCAACTGTATTCTTTTCTTTAAAATATTCGATTACACTAGAAGATCATCAAATTTATTTCTATCTCTGTCTCCCTCTACATACACCCCACAAGGATATATATATATATATATATATATATATATATATATATATATATATATATATATATATATATATATATATATATATATATATTAGGGATTTGATAATTATATTTAAGTAATTCATTGAGTCTGAAGAAACCTCAACAGAATGCAGAAAACACTGGACGGCCGTTTCCTTCTATATTTGGGACTCATCATCAGTGCGCATCCACTACCGAGAATTGAAACCCTGACAGTTACGTTATCAGGCAAACATCATACCAACTGTTCCTCGGTGACGAAGAGTTCCAACACGGAATATGTGAGCGAGCGGCGATATATTGAGTCTGATTTGCAATCTTCTCGCCCCCGAGGTCCAGTGGAACAGTTGGTATGATGTTTGCTTGGCAACCTATTTGTCAGCGTTTCAATTCTCGGTAGTGGATGCATACTGCTGATGACTCCCGAATATAGCACGAGACGCCCGTCCAGTGCATTCTGTTGAGGTTTCTTTTAGACTCGATGAATTACTTTGATATATATTACGATTGCGTTTAAACAGGAAACAGACTGGCGCCGCTGGGTGTTGACTTCAATGTCCGCTTTTATATTTATATGCACTCGATCCCTGACATTGGGCATTTTAACTCATAAATATAGCAAACTTTAAAACTGTATTTTTACCATAGATATATATGTATATAGGCATTTCAGGTAGAATATGTCTGTAAATATGAAAGAGGCAAACGTAAAATTTATCTTAGCTGGCGCATTTCGGGTTCGCGTTTATAAAAGTCCCTGAAAGGGCGAATTCTCTGTTAAGTTAAATTTTACATTCGGCTTTTTTTCATATATATATATATATATATATATATATATATATATATATATATATATATATATATATATATAAGCGTACCATCAATATAATTAGTACGAAAAAATTAATAAAATATTAATTATTAACCATATGACAGAAATGAAACAAAGAGAGAAAAGGTTTAGAGCTCGGAATTTTCGGACACGCCTGTGTCCTTCATCAATGCACCAAGGAATAAACAGAGAAATGGGAATTACCAATAGATGTTTTTGTAGATGGTGTATTTTCCAGTGGAAAATGTATTGTTAGCAAAAACTTGAGCTCTCTCTGATTCCTCGATGTGCGAAACATTTTTATGAAAATAAACTTAAATTTAAAATTTTGATCGATGTAAAATCGTTAAGCAGGTCGATTATTACTAGTGGGTGCCCTGAGTGGGGTGAGATTATAAACTTAGATGAAGAGAGTTATAGTTTGGGGAGGGTGAAAGACGTCTCACATGTAGCAAGTTGTAGTCAAAATTTTCGGACCAATTTGTCAAGTTTAGAAAGACGGTCTGTGGTTCAAATATTGACGTCAATAAAACTCTCAATAAGTCAGAAATACACCCCTTACGGTAAAATTATATTTTTGCGATATTTTTAATTAAAAGTAAGTGAAACTTTAAATCAGTCAACTTTCCTTAAATTAACGTTTCAGTAAAGTATATTTCATTTATGGAAGATATTTTTGCAAAGATAATTATTTGATAGATCTGTCAATATGGACGAATTGAATAAGGAGAAATATATATATATATATATATATATATATATATATATATATATATATATATAGTATATTTTAAAAAGTCCGTGTGCACTTTAAAAAATTTGTAACTTTATTTGTATTTGCGATAGAAATAATCTGTAAAAATGTTATAAAGTTTAATGTACCTAGTTTTAAGTATAGCTAAAATAACTAATATGATTTCAGGCATTATTGTAAATCAGTTGACAAATGTTTTCCGTGAACTGCAAAATCGTATTACCCTTTGTATTGCTAATGATGGAGGACATGTGGAAACTTAAATAGAATTTCGATAAAACCTTAAAAAATATAGATTTACTTCTTTCTAATCCTTTTTACAAATATAGTGTATTTGCTTTTATTTTTCAGTCTTTCTTCAGGCCCCTCTTACTATCAAAAGGTTCAAATTCGGTTTTTGCTTTGGTTTGGTTTCTTTTACAGAATATCAACCTCAATGGGCTATTTAATGCCGACAAAATCTTTGTTTCTGGCAAAAAGTTTTTCCTTCATAAACCTATTTTTGGTAATATTTTTTTTTTCAAAAAAGTATTTGGGCGGGGGGAGGTTAACTATTTTCCTATAGCTGCGACCCTAACAGGTGCTAACACCCCGGGTCAGGGCGGACCTGGGAACACCAGCAATTAAGAGGTGGTTTCACGCTGCTCAAAACCTCATGATCAGATTAATTGATTTAAAATAAAAATTTATCATATTAATGCTTTGTAAATTTACATTGAGCACTATTTTGTAAAAATAAAAATATCTATAAGAACACCGGATTATATATTTTACTTTTCTTTCTTTACATATATATATATATATATATATATATAAGTGAACCTTGAAGTCAACACTCAGAGACGACAGGCTGTTTCATGCTCGATTTGTAGTCGGAACGCCACTCGTGCTTATGTAAACATACATGCACGCACGTGCACTCATTGAGGTACGCAGGCATACACGCACACTCACTCATTGGAGCTCACACAAACATAAACATATAAAAAGTGTGAAACTGGGCATATATGCGCATCCATGTGTCGTTGCATACATACGTACGCATTTGGTCGCTGTATTCAATGTTGGATTGTGTAGCGAACATCTTTCGTCTGTTGCAGTGTCAACACGCATACCGTTCGTTTATTTTGTTCGTCGAATGTTTTCTTGCACACGTATATACGTATGATGGAGGTCTGTGTAAGACTATGTTAGGTGAAATTGCTATTATTTTAAATTTTTTAATGCTGTTTTGTTATTATTTAAAGCCGGTTATTTGCTTGTTTTTTTGCGATTGCGGATATGTAAATGGTAGAAATTCCAATTTGTAATAATGCGGTAGTAATGGTGTGGGGCGGATGACGATAATAACAATTATACCAGCAAATAGTTGGTATAAAGTAGTATAAGTGATTGTAGTAATGGTGCTGGAATGGTAATAACAATAATTATAATTGTTATGATGGTAGTTTGAACTAGAAAATAATTGATGGTGCTATGGTGTCAGTGGTTTCTCTTTTCATGTTCATAGGATCAATAGTGGTTTATATAGTAGTGTTGTTTGGTATTTTTATCCGTTTGACATAAATTGTGATAATACGTATTTGTTTTCATGTCTGCATTGAGAATAGATCAGTTTGTCTATTCGCTCACATAGCCCCACACAGGAGCCTCTAAAGCTTTCGAGAGATAATCAACTGGAAACAAGATAGTATGGATGGAAGATAAAGGAAAATACATTACTTGCATTATTTGGACTGTTATCCTTATCATCACTACCGTATTCACCGATGTACGCTCTGGCCTTTTTGAGGTGACTGGAATTTCGAAACGTATCCTTTATTTTGTCCATCCGGGGTAGATTGTTCTAGTTCCGCGTGCCATACCTCTCAGTTATTTCCCTTTAACTCAACTCTCCAGGTTTTTGATTCACCACTGTTGTTTTACTCAATGCATGGGATTGAATTCACAGTCATTCTCGTCACTGGATCTTACCGACGTCTTTATCCACTCGGCCATATATTCTTGCGGTTAGCTCGATATAAATTTTTGGGATTTAAAAACCTAATGCCTCAGCAACCATTTTTACCAGTGCTCATATTACCATTTTTCTGTTATTATTATTGCGTTTTTTTTTTACTAGAGCTTATATTGCAAATTTTCTTTTTATTCATTGCTTTTCTCTAACAATCCCTATTACTGGTTTGTAATACTTTATCTCAGAGATATAGACAGAAAATGCTTTCTCAGAACGTCTATTGGGCGTGTTGAACATCTGCGGCGACCATTGGAATTTCCAATAGGATCATGAGAGGGTGCCGCGTTGTGACAGGCAGAAAGGGCTTTCTGGAAAGGAAAATATGAGAGGGGAAATACCTTCAAGAATTCCTTTCATGGTCTGCAGAAATTCTTTGTCTAAAGCCTGGTGAAAAGAAAGAACGGTCCTGATTTAACATGTGCTGTTGGGTATATTCATCACGTTTGTGTGCTTGTATCTTTGTGTATGCGATGTGTAGGTAAGTTATTGATGGATTTGTGTGCGCGTGTATGTGTGTGTGTGTGTGTGAGAGAGAGAGAGAGAGAGAGAGTGAGAGAGAAAGAGAGAGGGGCGATAGAAAGAAGTGCGTACAATAGAATTTTATAAGTTTTACTCAATTCCAGCACATTTATCTTCCCAAAACAGGTTGGTAAATTTGTTGACTGCTATAAGAAACAGCTAAAAAATTTGGAAATACATGGTTTCCATAAAGTTTGTGTGCACTTTAAAAAATTTATAACTTTATTTGTATTTGCGATAGAAAAAAATTTGTAAAAAGGATTAGAAAGAAGAAAGTCTATATTTTTTAAAGATTTTATTGAAATTTTAATTACGTTTCCGCATGTCCTCCATCATTAGCAATACAAAGGGTAATACGATTTTGCACTTTACAGAAAACATTTGCCAACTGATTTACAGTAATGCCTGAAATGCCATTAGTTATTTTAGCTATACTTAAAACTAGGTACATTAAACTTTATAACATTTTTTTACAGATTATTTCTATCACAAATACAAATAAAGTTATAAAATTTTTAAAGTGCACACGAACTTTATGGACACACTGTGTATTTTAAGCAAGCGACATCACTGAAGCACGTGTTCCCGATGTGTGTCTGGAGATTTCAAATTTTACGTTATTTGCACTGGCCACCAAATACATTAACGAGTCGTGTTAGAGAAACAAAACTACGTGGGAAATGATATGGAAATTAGTTACAGCTCTTAAACGTACAGTCATTAAGAGTAGGCGTGGCTTTCACGAAGTCTGTGCAAAATTAATTTCTAAACAACTCCCCAAGGGATGCCGTCTGTAATCATTTTATAATCTATTAAATGGGCATTAATTGATCACGGGCCAAAATGTGAAAGATGCGGCTGTGGAGGGTGACTAAAACGATTTCATTCTGAGGGCAGAGCCAAATTTGGGGGATTATATAATGTACACCATCAATCTCGGATTGACTTTTAACCTTTTATTCCATACTTTCTGTCAGATCTAGTCAAAGAGTCAATGATCTCCAACTTGAAAGCTAGCATTGAGAAACCCTCTGACCTGGCCTTTCATTTCCGACTAGGAAGACCACTGCCCAGTGTTGCCGTTTTGTCACCACACTGGCTTCATACATAGCTATTGAGCTCAGTAAACACCAATGTGTTAGATGACCATTGATCTTACAAGAAGGTTCATTCACCCTTTGACAGGTCTTGTTTTGAATCCTGCTAGATGTATAAACACCCTCCTCATCAGATCTTCCTGGAAATGATTGGGTCTCTCTACTTGGATGTGTTGTTTAACTTGGATCTGTTTTACGTTTTATTTACTTGGACAACCTGAGATTGCTTGCATTATTTACATTATTCAGACTGTTATACACATTTTCATTGCCATATTAACAACGTTTCGACCGTTTTCCGCTCCGGTCTTCTTCAATTGATTGCAATTTCAAATCGAAATTTTTATTCTAGTTCCACGTCCCATGCCTCTTCCGGAGTTATTGCCCTTTAACTCAACTCTCCAAGTTTTGGTTCATCACTGGCCTGGTATTGGTATTTGGGTCTAGTCACTGGATCTAACCAACGTTTTTATCCACTGGGCTATGTGTCCTTGAGGTTATCTCTGTAACCGGATCTGGGTGATGTTCATACCAGTTTCTTGCAGTGTCCTTCCTGTAAAAGTTGCATATTTTTCAATGCAGATATTGGCCTACTCTATCATGCCGAGTTTTATATTCAGAAGGTACTAACACTGTGTAACCTGATAAATAATAAGTCAATTGATATGGATATTATTAATCACAGGATCTGCATTTTGGGTTAGCGCAACTTTTCAGTTTGGATACTTGTTAATTTCTAGTTATCAAACATCAGTCCTGTACAAGAATAAAACCTTTGGTTTCAGCTTTTAACCTTGCACTACGTAACCACTGATTATCTATCTATCTATCTATCTATCTATCTATCTATCTATCTATCTATCTATCTGTGTGTGTTAATGATCAAATGTTACTTCTAGCAACTAAAGACTAGAAAAGATGAGGAGCCATTATCGTCCATGTCCTGAAGCAACATGGGGCATAAAAAATGAATATCTAGTTCAAAATGTTGGAGATCAAGTGAAGTGACACCAAGCCTCCATGATAGTTTAGTACCTTCCTCGGTATTCTAGATGATTTTTGAAAAGATTTTGGCTTCATTATTTTCTACGTTGGATATAGAAATCTTCAAAATATTTTTAAAATGATCTTCCAGGCAGTTCCAGGTAATCTGTCAGTGTATTATTATTATTATTATTATTTATGTATGTTATGTTTCCTGCTTTGTACCCTGTAGAGCCAGGTCCAAATTATAGTCCTTAGGCCCTATTGGAGAATTGCCATTTAATTGATAAGAATTTTCTTAGTATATGGGATGTTCCTAATAGGGTGATCATCTGGGCAACTTGTATTTTGATGTTACCTGGGACACTATTAGTAAAATTGTCTATTTTTTTTACTAACGAGGCGTAGAGCTCCGATTACTATTGATACAATCTTAATTTTCATTCCCCACATCCTGTTAATCTTGATCTCAGGTCCTTGTATTTCTTGATATTTTCATGGAGATGTTTTATTCAGATGCTACCGCTATGGTAATAAAATACACTTCCTGAATTTCTTGTCTTTTATGATAATACCAGGTCTATTGCCTTTTATTCCCCTGTCAGTTTGAATTGGCATATTCCAGAGGATAGTTACATCACTATTTTCGGTAATTGTGTCTGCTTGGTGCTCATACCATCTCACAGTGGTTTCAATTTCGTACATCTTGCATATCTTCCAGTGCACATATGTTACTATCTTGTTATGTCTCTGGGTATATTCATTTTTTTTTGCTCGTTCCGGACATCCTGAGATAATATGGTCGACAGTTTCATCATATTTTCCGCATATTCATCTTTTCAGGTTAGTTCCACCCTTGATTATGTGACAGTGATAGGATCTGGTTGCGGCGCTTTAGTCCTGAGCTGCAATAATTAGACCTTCTGTCTCAGCTTTCAACCCGGTGCTCCTCAGCCATTGATGTATTTTCTGTTGGTCTACATCTGCTTCTTTCATTCTCTTTAGGCATTTGCCATGCAATTCCTTGTGCTCCCAGTTTTGTTGTAATTTTCATTTGGCAAAGTTGTTTTGCTTTCTGTTTACTTATTTGGCGTAAATGGTATTCGCTTCATGTTTTCTTGGTAGGGTTTCAGGCATACTAAGCTGTTTCTTGAAGAGTGCCGCTTCTTTGTTGATGAAGTGCATTTGGTGTTTTACTATTTGTAGAAGAGGGTCATTGGTTTTTGTGAGGTTTGCTTCCAATCTGATTGTTGTAGTTTTTAGAGCTAGTTCAATTTAGATTAGACCTCGGCCTCCTAAAGCTCTTGACACATACAGCCTATCAACATCTGATTTCGTTTGGTGCATCCTCATTGGCGTATTTTTCTGGTCTTGACGTCCAATCATTTAGTGTCATTCAACTTACACTTAATAATGTTGAAGCTGCATTTTACTACGGGTATAGCTAAGGTGCTGATAGCCTTCATTTTATTGGCCACATTTAGTTCGCTTTTTGGTATCAAACGCATTCTCGTATCGTATTCTTTTCGGGTCTTTTTCATTATAATTGAATGTTGTATTCGGTTTTCTTCGTTAATTCCTAAGTATTTGTATGTATCATCTGGGTCTACTTCCTTAATTTTTTTGTTGATACCAAGGTCTAAATCTGTATTATTATGGTTATTATTGTTGTTGTTGTTGCTGTTGTTGTCAATTTTAACTATTATTATTATTATTATTGTCATCATTATTATTTCAGGTAAATGCAACAGTGAAGAATTTTCTTGTGACAATCATTGTCTTTCCAATTCTTTAAAATGTAACAGTCAACCAAACTGTTACGATAAATCCGATGAGGACAACTGCGATTCCTCTGCTGGTAAGTAATCTAAAAGACTAAAGAACGGTAACTCTCCATTCTTTTTTAATTCGTGATGTTAGCATGACTTCTTCTTTTGTCTAACTCTTTTTTATTAGTTTCAGTCAGGAATAAATTCCGATAATTTTATCAATTTTTTTCTTAAAAAAAAAAAAAAATGAAGTACAATTAAATTTTATTCAATTATACATTCCTCATTATTTGCAATGACTTGGGGTCATTTATCACACCGCCTCTTCGATACATTTTTCCATAGAATTCAGCAGGTTTTGATCTTTACGACGAACTCTTGAATCCGGTTTTCAATTACAGATATTTTTCATCCAGTAAATCATTTCTCAGCAATCATAAAATCTAATAATCGGTTGTTACAACACCAGACAATTATGGTGGATGATGGGAGAAAAGATCCACCATTAGCCATAATTATTTCATGTGTTATTCTTGCTCCAAGGAGCCTTGCGTGATCATGGAAGAGAACAATATTTATCCATTAATCCACTGTGTACGCGGCCAGTGCTGTGCAAAGATTAATGTATGTTAGTATCCGAATACAGGTTTAGCAGCTAGGCTGGTGCATTTGTCATTACAACTGGGATCCACAAATGAAAACAAATTATGGCTCAAGCGCACATTCCTGAAGTTTACACGTTTTAAGTTGACTCAAATATAAATTCAATTTGCCTGCAATCAGCACAAATTAACACGTATGGTCTATATACGAGAACTGATAAAAAAGTATCGCGACTGTTGTTAATCGTAACGGAGAATGAAGTCACTTGACACAGACTAACCTTGAACTCTCTCGCGCGTGCACACTAGGTTATAACGTTGTCGCTCACTTTCGTTGTTTATAGCAGTGCTTGGAAGGAAAGTGTGTAGAGTGTGGTCGTCTCACCAGGCCACAGAGATTCCTTCAGTGGCCATGGCTTGTGCAGGAGTTTTGGGGCCAAGGTCGACATTTCCCAGGTCCACTAACTGCCATATTACCCAGATCTTGCCGCTTAACATTTTCTTCCGCTTCAAAAATCAAATCCCACTTAAAAGGTAAAAGATTTCTTGACGTCGAGATGTGACACTGAAGCCCTGAAGTCGTTAAATGTTAATTCTGAGCAGAAAAAGGGTTAAGCCTAAAATGAAATATAAACTGGAAGATAGAGAGAGAGAAAGAGAAGAAGAATTTTTCCTGGTAATGGGAAAATGAAAAAAAAGGTGCAATCTGGATTGTCTCGCCCTTACGAATCGGAACGAGGCACCAAGAGTTTACTTTTTTTATCGACCGAAAATCTAACATGTGGATAAAGCAAATTAGGAAATCTCTTTTTTGGAAAATTAGAAAAACACATTTCATTGACGAGAAGAGAAGTAGACGGAAATTATATTTTCGTTGGCGAAAACGAATTGTGAAATGTAAACAGCGAATGATCTCGCTGTGAGATTATTCAAATCGTTCCTGTCGTAACAGGAAAGTTGTCTGGTTTATGTTTTCGCTAAGACGAAGAACAGCGTGTCTCTTTGTCGAGAATTTAGGTCAAAAAAAAGTATTTTCGTTGACGAAAACAAATTGGGAAATGATTTTTATTTATAGCTTGGGAGATTCAAATGAGAAACAGTGGTCTGGTTTGTGTTCTCGCTGGACAAGAGTAATAGTACGGAAGTGAAAGGGAGTTAGAGAATTTAAATTAATGAGGAGAATAAACTACGCACTTTCACCTACGCACTTTAAAAATTAGATTTATCACAAAGAAAGTCATTCCAGCCCTGAGAAGCGGGAGGAGTCAGAATACCGAGAATGAAGGAGGAAGAGACAGAATTTCGCCCGCCTATGTGGAGTGGTGATGCGAGATTTGAAGTGAGGTAGGTTGGAGTTGAGGGAGGAGCAACCCCTATAAATACTTTCAAGGAGGGTATATAATTCTCCAAATTTGGAAAGTTGATTAAAAATACAGAAATAAGGAACAAAGAAAACATTTATTGGGAATGATATGATCGTTGAGGAATCACCGAATCCCTAGAACTCTTTGGTCACACAACAGTTTTGGGCCGAAGTACACATAAGCAGATGACTTTGGGAGCTCAGGTACCTGGGTTGAAAACATGCACCGAGAGCCTCTGGAATCTACGTTAGCTGCCACCAGATTTCTTGATTTCAAGAAATTTGAACCCAGCTCCTTCGGAAGTTTAGACAAGGCCTAATGTCACTACAGAGATTGATGCAGAAAGGGTTAATTTTTGTGTACCAAGAGCTATATAAGCCAACTGAATATTAACCTCATGAATCTCTCGTTTTATTTTTTTGTCCTGAAGATATATTTCTTCCTTAATGTAGCACCCGCCACGGCTTGAACCAGAGCTGCTATTACGACGACATCCGATCCTCTACTGCTCTGAGATCAAGAACACAACGTGGACAGAGTTAGTGTGGATCGAAGCGAACAGCGAGCAACGACCAGCTTGGACCACGTCATCCCAAATCAGCGCAGATTTAGCCCCGTGGTTAAAACGTCGTCCTAAGACCCTGGGGATCTGATCACTAAATGTGATTACACCACCAGGTTCAGGCGGCGGCCAAAAGGCGTTATATTAATTGGCGACCATGACCAAGGTTGTGACCGTGTTGGCAGGTGGTTTTATTTGGTGTCCGGGACGAAGGGTTTGACCCTGCGTTGCTGACGTTAAAGAGAAAATCTATAAGAATGCGTTGAAGCAGATGCTCGCTATCTCAAAAAAAGGTGTTCCAGGAATGCTTCCATGACTGGAAACAACGTTGGATAATAAGTGTGGCTTCAGAAAGGGGATTACTTCGAAGGAGATTAAATGCAGAATTGATATACGTTGTAGTTTTCGTTTTATAGCATCAGTCCTGATACTTCTTGATCAGAACTCGTATATTTGCTCAGGATTTATGGAAAAGGCATTTGTAGTCATAAATATCTGGGTTAAGTTATTTCCATGGAAACTGAAAAAAAATACTGCCAAAAGTAGTAAGTCTTCCGTGCACCGAATATTATGTACTTCATGATGGCATAATGGATTAACAAGGTGAACATTTAGATCATTACTAACACGTTAGATTCTAAGTGTGGGTTGGAGGCATATCTTTGGCCCGATGCCGAAACTGAGCTACGCTTGATAAATAAAAAATAGTACAAAACTTGATCTACTGTCAGTGATGTCGAAGTGAGACTGATCACCAGAATTGAACGCATCGGTTGCGTCCGTTTCAGGATATTTATCAAAGTCAGGAATAACTAGCAAGAAATTCTGGAAATTCCTTAGTCTATACCTGCATGTCATGATATCAAAATTCGAATATGTTTTGAAGAGAAGACATCACATAATACGTTGCTAATTATCTATATAATACCATTAAAACGCCAGGGAGATAATGGCGGTAAAAGAGAATTGGATGGTTTAGTCAGGAGACAGGGCCATAAAAGAACGCGTTTCCGAAACATAAAATATGGCCATTGATATTTGCATATAAAGTTTGAAGACCGTAAGTAGAAGAGAAGCAAAAAAGCAGAACAGATTTTGTAAGTCGCGCAATGCGAGAAAAGAATCCATTAGAATAGAACTTATGGCTACATCTAGCTATTTCAATGGTAAAAAAAAAATGTGGCCTAATAACTAATTTAGACCTAATAACTAATTTAGACCTAATAACTAATTTAGTATTACACGTAATTCAATGCAGTCGATGTACGAACAAGGGAAGCTCATTGGAACAATTGTCATACAATTAGTTATAGAAAAGTTAGAGGGAAGACATGTCACATAGGTAAGGTAAGTAAAGTCGAAATGCCAGATCAGGTTCGAACCTTCCTTGGATTTTGTCGAGAATCTCAAGATATATAACTGGATTACATACTACGGATTTTTACCGATATATATATATATATATATATATATATATATATATATATATATATATATATATATATGTATGTATGTATGTATGTATAAACTAAGAAAATGTATAAACCATATATAGACCAAGCAAAAACGCTTACCAACGTTAAATCTTATGAAAGACAGGATAAAGTTGTAACTATATATATATATATGTATGGGTAAAGAGGCCGTAGAGTGGAAAATAAATATTTCCTCAAAAGAATGCGTAAATGATTCTGATTTCTATCAAAGCTGAAAAGTGATAACGTGATCAAATTTTTGATACTATTAAAAATTTAATTCCTTATTAACTGAAATGTAACAGTTGGGTTAGAGGCTAAATTTTGTTGTGTATTTACGGTATTAAAGCGGTTCCTGATATATTTTTCTTTTTTCTTTCAGGCAGTGAAATCCCGTATCATGCTATAATACTTGGTTCCATCGGCTTTGTCTTGATTATTATCGCGTTAATTTCTGTCTGCTTCACCTTACGGCACAAGCGATCAGAGCAGAAGAAACAAGAAGAGTTCCTTAAGCAACAAGCCAAACAGTTAGAAGCCGCTGCCGCTGTAGCTGCTCAGATGCCATCCACGCCACACACCGGCGGGGCGTTGCCGTCTCCTGGCCTTAGGCAAAATAGCGGTATGAACAACTCGTACGTTAGTCTACCGCGACGAAACGATGGTAGTGGATCTAACCGCGACCCGGCCAATCGGATCAGCCTGACTAGCGCCTTGCAACCGTTTTTGGATAACGAAACTCCAACCACCGAACAATTGATGGACACTTCCTACTTCAAGAAATATTTTCCGGCCGAGACAACTTTTGACGAAGATAGCATCCCTGGTCCAATTGCACCGGGAGGGCACACAACCACTGTAATGGTCGAAAGGCATATGCCGCCTGCTCCGATTCTTAGTCGAGATGGAACTGCCTACTGGAAGTCGCAGCCGACCACAAAACTCGAGCAACCAGTGTCGCCGTTTTTTTCTAGCCTCAGTCGAACAACCCCTTACAAAGGATCGGTGTCACCAAATACTTACCTTAAGGATCCACTTAGTAGTAAACCATTACCGGCATTCAATTCGTCAGATCTGGAATTAGACAAAGCTATAACGCAGTTAAATTAAAGGGTAAAATGGCGAGCGGAGTCCTTGTGAGAGAACGGCGGCAGTTTCGCAAGCTGTTGTTTTCGAGGTCGTATCTCACTCGGTGCTTCTTGAGTGTAGCATTGTGCCAGTGTTCGTTGAGGCTATCAGATATATTTAGAAGAGAATCGGAAACGTACGAAGAAATACGAAGACTAACGAGAATTTTTATAAATGCGGCCCTGGCAAGAGGAAACCAGAAAGAAAGAACGAAGCTAAAAGCTAAAATACCGCATAGAATAAATGCTGAACATTCTTTTCAAAATTAAAGATTATAAAGAAAAAAAATGAATCATTCGCTAATGGCAAATATCGCCGTCAATAAGTATTTGCTTTTATTTTTCGTTAATTTTCGGCTGAAATCATTTCACTGTAATTATTATATGACTCGTTTGACGCCATCTTATGATTTAATATGAAGAATTTTCACTCTTATTATTATTATCATTATTATTATTATTTTATTACGAGTTTTACGCCATCTTATTATTGTTGCTTCTTAGGCGAAGACTTCATTATTTTTTATATATAGAACTAATTTAATCTGTCTAGTGTTCAGATGTATAATGTTTAGTGTTATAATCTTATGACTCATTCTTCTCCAGCTTATTGTTGCTTTTTTGAAGAAGATTATCAAAATTATTTTATTACTAGTTTTACTCCACTTTAATATTGCCTTTTAAATGAAACATTTTAATTTTGTAATTTGACTATGAATTTTAGCCTATCTTATTATTTCTAGATTAAATATTTTGATATTACTATTTTATTTTTGTTTGTTTTGGTGAAGTAGCTTAATTATAATTATTTTATTACAAGTTTTCACAATCTTATTTTCCTAATAATTAATTAATTAATTATTATTATTATTATTATTATTATTATTATTATAAGTTTCTTCTCTTTCTTACTGTTGCTTTTAGAGGATGCAATTTGACTATTCTTAGAATAATGTGAATCATTTTCATTATTATTATTATCATTATTAAAAGTTTTCATTATTATTATTATTATTATTATTATTATTATAAGTTTATTCTCTGTCTTACTGTTACTTTTATAGGATGCATTTTGACTATTCTTATATTATTAATAGTTTTACAAAATCCTATTATTGTTGCCTCTTAAATGAATCATTTTGGTTATTTATTTATAACATATTTCTTTCCATCTTATTATTGTTGCTTTTAGATGAAGCATTTTCACTAATATTATTTTATCATTGTTTTTACCTTATTTTCAATTGTTGTTTTCATTACGAAATTCTTAATTTAAAACTGCTAGGTGTTAAAACAAAAATGGCGTGGAAAATTAGAGAACAGAATTAGGGTGACTACATATTTCTTTTCTGCATAATTATTGAAGTTTCCATAGCCGAAAATCTTAAGACAACGTAAAACAAAGTTCGAGGTTTGAGTACTGCTTTGGTTATATTTTTTATTTCCAGTTTTTACGCTGTTTGCTTTAGTGTCGGAAGTATATGTCAAACTTGCGTTGTGACAGAAAGCAATACTAGTAATATAGGATAAAACTCGTAATACAAAATGTATTTTGTTTCTTTGTATCTATGATACATTATACCAAACGTCTGCTTTTTTCAATTCTATTTAATAACCTCCAGAAAATTTCTGTGAAAAACAAAACGACCGACGCTGTGTAACGTAGCCGTTAAAATGTATTTTGTTTTCTCTTTGAAAAATTAAAAAAAGAAAATCAAACATTTAGTAAATTTATTTATTTTTTTGTGCTATTCTTGCTTTTACGATGATCGGTGATATTATATATGGTCCTCGTTTTAGGTTATTTGTCGAGAAAAACAAACAAATAGATAAACACTTTCTGGTCCCTGGTCGTCGGATCTGATAAGGTAATTTAATTTATTGCCCCTTTTCTCCTAAAAAAAAACCTCAACGCATTTTTCTTACATCATTCTAAACTGGAGGAGAAGCCGAACTTAACACACGTCGGCGAAACTCGACGTTAAACAGAGTTTCAACTTTGTCCCATTGCCTGTACTTTGGCTCCGGGCACTATTCTATATCCCACTATATTTGGGAGGTTGCTATGGAAGAAAGATTTATTCTTCCATTTGAATTTCCCCCATTATGAGCATTATTATATCCAAGATATAAAAACACCTTGCTTCAGGGAATAGACGTAGAGAAAAAGAATAACAAACATGCTTTGTTCTCAGAGAGAGAGAGAAAGAAAGAAAGAGAGAGAGAGAGAGAGAGTGAGTGAGTTTTATAATGTCACGTCGAACACAAATTTATATATATATATATATATATATATATATATATATATATGACCCATGCAGAGAAATTATAACATACATACAACGACAAACGGTGTGTAAAAAAAGAGGAGAACATTACTTGTAATATTTACCGAGCTGAAAACACGAATTACGGCGGTTATTCTGTGTACCTGCCGAGGCCAGAGATTTTTTTTTCTGTAGGTCCTACCGCTGTGAGCTAGTAACATCCTTCCCTGGGCTCTAAATCGCAACTCTCCTTCACTCTATCCCCTGATGTTATTCGCCGGTCGTCACGTTCCCCTCGTGACTTTTTCCACGAAAGGGAGAATCTCTGTTTGTATCCCTACATCGCTAACAAGCATATATATATATATATATATATATATATATATATATATATATATATATATATATATATATATATATGCATAAATACCCAAGAGGATACAATCTAGGTAGAACTAAATGTCCAGGACAGAGTAAGAATATAATAAAAGGCTCAAACACTAATATTCCATGGTTATAAATTATTACGTTGGAATCGTAATCACGATCCAATACTTCAGACCTACAAATTCAAAAGTCTTTTTCAATTTGTAGGTCTAATGAATTGGATCATGATTACGATTCTAGCGTAATAAATTATAACCATGTAATATTAGTATGAGAAAAGTATATGAAGATCAAGGGTTAAGACTTCAAAGATAAGGATTCTAATTCGTGAAATGCTGTATGTTATTGTTTTTGCTTAGTATCTTTTTACTGTAAGATGTCATACAAAAGAACCCTTTTATCAATATGAAGTCTTGTTATAAAAAATACTACTGATTTTTTTTTTCGAAGAGAAAATTTTATTACGTCTTTAAACTATTTTAACGGATTCTTCACAGTTTAGGAAATAAAAAAAATGATGTCAATTAAATAAAGCAAAATAATAAATTCAAAATTTGCATCGAAGTTTTCTTTTTTTTTGTACGTACTCCGAAATGTGATTTGAAAATTCTTTAAAATAATTCCGTTGAAAAGAATGGGCTGAATTCAGGAAGCAAAACATTAAAAAAAATAATTTAAAAATATAAAAAAAATAGATCGATTAAAAAGAAAAGATTTTAAAGTACCAAAAAAAAAAAAAAAAAAAAAAAAAAATGGAAGAATTTTGCAAGAAAATGAATACCCAAGAAGTACCACTCAAAAGTTCAAGCCGACCCGGATGGACAGAAAAAAACAAACTCAAACCAAATTTTCAATCAACTGCTTTACAAAAACCGCGTCAAGTTCGGAGATAACAGTAATGGCGAACATAAAAAAAAAGAAAAAATTCAATTTATCCTAAAAGGAAAAATATATGTTTGTTTTGACAATGAGTATTATAAGCATCGCATGGATCTATCGTATGGAAAAATCTATGGGTGATCAGACAATGAAGATAGGGAATTGTTTTTTATAATGTCAAATGAGGATTTACAAATTTCGATAAAAGAAAATTTCATTTTTCCAACACTGCCAAAGGAATGCGTATATGTCTTATATATGTGTTTATGAAATAATTTTTGGGATTAAAAAAAAAAAGAAACTGAAAACAACACTTAAAATAACGAAGTGAAACAAGCAACTCTCAAACGCACAAAATATAAGTTGCGTAAAACTGGCATGAACGATGACGTATGTGAACGAATAGTAACCTTGGCTTGTCGATTATTTTGCCAACCCAAACTAAAAATGCTAAAAAATGTAAAAAATGTTAAAAATCTTAAAAAAATAGAAATCCTTGGACACGTGATCAACAGTTGAACATTTAAAAAAAAATAATTGCATTGTAAAAGTTTAAATTTTTTGGCGCAATTTGTCCACGTTTTTTTATATCTGATTTTTTAAAAAATGAGTATTTTTTGTATATAATCATCACATGGGTTAATCATATGAATCAATTAGAGTATCATTGAAAAGTTACGTTAACAAAACAATTTTGTATTAAATTAAATAAAATTAATAATAATAAAAATAATTAAGAACAACCAAATCTAACCGCCCATTAAAATGCAAGTGGCTAGAGTGTGTGAAAGAATATCAGAACAAGAAAAACATTATTAAAGAGACAGGCCAATAAAAGAACAGTAATTAAGGATACTGGTGATGACGATTGACATTACATTTACATTTTCGAAGATAAAATTTGACTGGAAACCGAGGAGCCGGAAGAGAGCTCCACAAGCGCGAGAGAAGACACTGTTAACATAGAACTTACGGTTAAATCTAGCAATTTCAATCTTAAATGTATGAGGCCTAGGTGCGAATCTAGTTCTTCTTCTTCTTCTTCTTCTTCTTCTTCTTCTATGTGTCGTGTCCCTTCAGGACGTTTGTGGACGCAAAATCATGGTATCGATGAGGGACGTTCATCAGGAAAGTTACCATGGGAAAATATTTATAGAAAAGGTACAGGGAAGTTACGTTACGGCGGGTGGGTGTGGCTTGCCAACTGTGCAACCGTGACCAGTCGGTTATGCATATCTCTGTTCATGAGAGGGAGTTGGATTGGGGTAGTTGTTAGAGTGTTTTTTTTAAAAGCTTGAAAGTTTAGAAAGGCGTAGATAATTGGGGTTCACATCTAGATATATATGGAAATATTCTCAATCGCGGACCGTCTGAGCGGAATGGATAACCCGAACTGGACGTGTTTCTAACAGGACACCACCAGCAAGATTATGTGCTGTTTTTTTTTATCAAACTCTCGTGACAATAGTTGGCTGTGCTGCGTGTACATGGTATACGTTTATCAGACTGGGTGCTACAATAGCTATATTTGGCTTTGTAAATTTTTGCCCCAGTAATATTGGAATTGCTCCTTTCTCACTTAATAATAATAATAATGTTGAAGCTTGGATAAGCATGGAATAATAATAATACAACACAAAATGTACGTAAACAAAATGTATTGAAACAAGGAAAAGGTACACAATATTTACAGTTAGTTTTGGTATATTCTTGGGAAGACTGTTCCTGTAGAATGGGTTGACTTAATCGCAGTCGGGCAGAGTATCTGGATTGGATCTCTTCTTACTTCCTCCATCGTCTTCCCGGTACCAACCCATATTTATATGGTCGGTACTCCAATATGTAAATTAGGTGGATCGTACCACAACAAATAATAATAAAAATCGCCCAGACATAGTGACCAAAGGACGCAAAAACAGAATGTGCTTTTCTTATTGACATGACAGTTCAGACTGTAATCTAAAAAAAAGAAAGAAAAAACTATGAAAATACACAAGGATCATGAAGTAAAACAATGCGGCAAATAAAGACATCAACGATTCCAGTTGGAGTCTTCAGATTAATTGGAAAAGATTCCGATAAACTCTTTGGAGGGATCCCTGGTAACCTATGCCTTAAAGAAATAGAAAAAAATGTTCTCATTACAGCTCAGACCTTACGAAGGTCTTTATCAATTTAAAATGCGTATGCTCTTATGTCTGAAAATGTCATGATGCCATTTCTAACCTTAGGTTTTTGGTTGGGATACGGAGGAGAAAGCGTAAACAGCAGAAACCGAAGGAAATAATAATAATAATAATAATAAGGGATTTATGGAAGTCCATGCCTCAAGGAGATACAAAAAATTGTTCTGACAAGTACAGCCCACACCTTACGAAGGGCTTTAACTATGTAATTTTTTTTTTTTTTTTTATCAGTGGAAAGTGTCATGACGCCAGTTCTAACCTTAGGTCCCTGGGCGGGACCCGGAAAGAAATGTGTAAACGCCAGAAATCAAAGAAAATAATAATAATAATAATAATAATAATAATAATAATAATCAATTGTTATTAGAGACCACAAACAAAAAAAGTGCCTCCTTATTGACATGGCAGTCCTTGCACACTGCAATGTATCTATGAAGATATTCAAAAAGCTGTCAAAATACAAGGACCTTGAAATAGAAATCTCAAAAATGTGGCACATGGGAACCATAGTTTGGACCCGCCTCTACAGGATATAAAACAGGAAACCTAACATACACAAATAATGATAAGAATGGCAACAACATATAAATTAGATATCAATGAGAACGATGACTTAGATCAGGACAATGGCAAGAGATTCTAATAATGGCAGTTAGTGGCATAATATCCCTCGCATATTATCAATGGCAAACGTATAAAAACTAAAAACTATTTAGCATGACAAAAAGGGCAGGGATTTTTTATTTCTGTACTATGGCCGGGTTATATAGTTATCAGGGTGTAGAGATTTGCTCAATAACTCACCTAAATTGTCAATTATCGTGGCATAACAACGGCGAGACTGCTGGTTAAGATATCTGACGATAGAACAGATCGCAAAGAGAATTCCCTTCCCTATTCGAGTTTCCCTGAGAGCTATAATCTCCAGGTATTCAAATATAATGTCAACCGACATCTCCAGTTGCCTTGATCTATCCACTATCCTTCTCCTCATCCTTTCCTCTATCACTCCTATCTGATCTTGCTCCAAATCTTCCGTAACCCCTTGCGTCCAAATGTCTTCCCGCCTTGCTTGGGGTGAAACGCTTAAAAAAAAAAAAATCTAGATATGTTTTTATCGAAGCGAAGTATTTGAGAATACATTCATAACATAAAGTGACCATTAAAATCATTGGCACTCTTCTAGAAAATATAGTTTTTGTGGGTATTATAAAATTTTAAAATGGGTATTTATTATCATGCTCATCCTTCGGGCCCAGAAAAGACTTTGTTCTGCTCCGATGGGCTACTTTAGCTGGTCCCAAACGGCATCAATTTAAGCGTGTTACTAGGTTGGTATGTCAGTTCCACTCTTTCACTGTCTAAACTGTTAAATGTAGCCGTCTCTTCTACTCCAATAGCTTCATGTCTCGCACTTCCTCTTACTTGCTTCCTTGATAGCTATAATCTTCAAATTATCAAATGTAATGTCAATAGACATTTTCAGATGCCTTGAGCTAATTCCCCGTCCTTCTCTTCATCCTTTCCTCTAACACACCTCTTTACTCTTGCTTCCACTCTCTGTAACCCCTTGTGTGCTAGTGGCACTCCCGCCTTGCTAGGGGTGAAATGCTTTTAAAAACATCATCAGTGGTTCCAGAGGTGGTTCCGCAATCCGTGTCTGGACGAGCAGATGGGTTGTGGTTATTTTCTAAGCGCAGCTTAGATGCGGCACAAGGCCGAAATTATGGGGCATTTAACTCGCTACTCAATCGCAATTGTTCTAGCTTACAACCATTACATCACGTCGAAGTGGCCTGGAAGTCGATGGTTGTAATCAATGCCAAAGATTCATGATGGCGTTTTTTTCTTTGAGTGGCGAGTTTTCGACACCGGGCTTCTTCGTGTTTTTTCAAAACCTTGCTGGACAATGATACATTAGTGCATTTAAACAGCAGAAAATCCGTCTAACTTGTTTTGTCTTAGCTTGCTCTAGTGAATGTTAGTTTTGTCTTTTCCTTTCTACAGTTTTTTTTTCGATTTTGGTATCATTTGCCATATAGAACCTCTCCGTACACCATATTAAATAAAGAGAAGAGTAATATTTTGATAAATTTACTCCAAATGAAGTGTATGTTTCAAACAAGAAACAGGATCCACTATCAAGAAGAGAAAATTTAAATGGTACGGACATTTCATAACAGCAAACAAAATGCTCAGAACGAACAATAAATTGGATAATATAAACACACACTAAGTCTTAAAAAGAAATATCATGCCCGCGAGAAAACAATAAAAAACTTAACAGAATTACTGTTAATCATTTTTAATAAAACCTGTATTAGAGAGAGGTTGCTGCGGAAATACACAATACTATATGTATAATTGTGTGCGAGCGTGTGCTTAGATGTATAGATAGATACACACCTGCAGGCGTCTAACTTATACACACATATATATATATATAACTTCCGTTGTACGCTTGAAAATTGCATATCTACAATGACACAAGAGTAAATCAGTTTCGATAGAATATAAAGAGATATATGTTCTACTAAACCTTGAAATAAAATTGGCTGTGTGCTGGTCCCATTGCTCAGGAGATCATGGAGAATCCAGATTGCTATCTTGATTGTTTCCTCGGGCAAGCAGTGTGATTAAGCGATTTCCATTTCATGTCCAAGTAAAAGTAAATTCTTGCTTATATAGTCGCAGTAACAAGAACGAATCTTTAATCTGCGTTGAAGTAAATGACTAATTTCGTAAACCAATTTCCTGTTTCGAGAACATTTAATAGATATATTGGCGGAAGTTTAACAGCGGCCATTTTATATTTTAAGCAAATTCTAGACGCTTGTTTTAAATATTGACAGAAGAGAATGCATTTTTGGAAATAACGATGTAAAATAATTATTTTTGCTCCTGGGTGACAAAGAAATATCATTTACGATCAGCGAACCCTCTTTTTTTTAAGTTCCAGTCGTAAATCTTTAAACAGGATTTGATCCAATTTTTATTCGTTTAAAATTCGCTATATATTATTAATTCCATATCGACATTCATAATTTTCTTTCCGTGACATTAGCAAAACAATGAAAAAAAAAATGTTTTGTTTTCAATTAAGAAAACTTCCAGAATATGTTTTTGCTACTTATATTTTTTTTTTAAATTTTGGGGCGTTTTTTTTTTGTGGGTGGGCAGGTTGTTTACTGAAAAAATATCTTATTTTTTGCTTTGAGAATGCTTGAGATAATGTCTGTATGAGAAACTTAGTAATTATTGGAGAAAGAAAATGTGACGAGAAAAAGAAATCTTTCACTTATATATATATATATATATATATATATATATATATATATATATATATATATATATATATATATATATATATAAATAAATGTTGCTTCTTTGTAATAAATCATTTTACAAAACCAGCCAAAATGTGTTATTTGTTTATCGTTTATTTGATTTTAAGAATAAAAATTACTTTCAAAGAGATTTTTTAGACAACTAAATAATTTTTTCTTAATTTTTGCTGTTCTGCCAACGTTTCAGCCGATACATTCTCCAGGCCTCTTTAGCTCATTATTTACATTATTCGGAATATTGTCCTCATCATTGTCACAATATTTATTACAACATTTCGGCCGTTGTACGCTCCGGCCTTCTTCAGGTGGTTGGAATATCGAACTGAACCCTTTATTTCGCTCACTGGGCTAGACTGTTCTAGTTCTACGCGCCATGTTTAATGGATGTCAGTTATCAGTTATCTCCTGCTAATTTCCCTCTGAAAGTTCTCCACTGCCTTAGCCAGGTATTGAACTCACTCTCTTTGGGTCCTGTCACTGGATCTAACCAACGCCTTTATCCACTGTGCCATGTGTCCATAGTACGTGGAACTAGAACAGTTTACCCCAGTGAGCGAAATAAAGGGTTCAGTTCGACATTCCAACCACCTGAAGAAGGCCGTAGCGTACAACGACCGAAACGTTGTAATAAATATCGCAACAAAGATGAAGACAATAGTCCGAATAATGTAAATAGTGTACATAATACCTCATCTCAGAAATATAGACAGATACCTAAAGGCCGAAACGTTGTGATAAATATGGCGACAAAGATGAGGACAATAGTCCGAATAATGTAAATAGCGTAGATAATACCTCATCTCAGAAATATAGACAGATTCTTTAGCTGTATAACAATTAGTTCTGATCTGTCATATCACAAGTACCGTACATCAAACGTCATTTAGATTTAGCACATATGCCCTGCTGCCGTGAAGTGACAAGGGCATGATAGTCTCAGAATAACCACTCTCTTTAGGCTGCTTCTGAGTTTTTCTTCTCCTAGACTGGCTGTCATCCAAGGAAACTGAACCCAGTTTGTTCTATTATTTAACTCATATCGAGAAGAAGATGGATTCATACTTTTAACAAAGACATTATCGCCAAGTGAATGAAACATAATCGACCGGAATTTGAACCCGGCTTGCCGATTCCGCTTTCAGCGCCGATGTCCGTTACACTACACACACATAATAAATCCGAAAGTCTCTTTGAAAGATAATGACACTTCTCAAAATGATGGACATATACATGTTATTTTTATAATCTTTTTCTTCTATCCTTATTTATTTGTAATCTTACTTATTATAAAACGCAGATTGTTTGTTTGTTTTTTGTGTGTGTATGTGTGTGTGTGTGTGTACGTTTGTGTGTGTGATGTGTGTGTGTGTGTGTGTGTTTTTGTGTGTGATTTCAAAATATTGGATCAGGATTTGCGTAAAATTACCAACCGATTTTCAACAAAGCTTCACAGGATTGGTAAAAACCTTTCAATTGGTTTTGACAGCGAAAAAAATTTAAAACACGATAAAACACAATTCTGTCACCAGAATGAAAGGGGACAATTCATATCGAGTTATATTTATTATAAAAACCCAGGTTGTTTGTTTTTTTGTCTGTGTGTGTTGTGTGTGTGCGTGTGGTGTCTGTGTGTGTGTTCGTTTATCTATGAGACATTTTTTCAACCGATTTCAACAAAACTTTTTTTTTTTTTGGCAGGTAGTGTTTCTTATTGTCTTGCACACTTTTTTCTTTTTTTTTACATTCAGAATGCTTTAAAATTCTATTTACAAGACAATTGTTTATAACAAAATTCTATTCAATCGGTAAGACTCATAACGATTGAAAACAATGTTTTTGTTTGAGTTTGGATTTGACCAATTCGTAACCCCCCACCCACAAAAAAACCAAACAAAACAAAACAAAAGTAATTAAGACATGCGTGTCCGTCAACCTTAAACAATAATCTTTGTTAATTATTTTTCAGTCTTTATGATGGTCGGTATTTGATCTATTTCTTACTGTTACATCCCCGGGCAACGCCGGGCTCTACTGCTAGTCTGTTATAAATTCATTCTTTAGTTATAAAGAAAAGAAGCTATGGAGACTCAAGAATGCTCACGTCCTGAAGGAAAATGCAAAAAGAGTGAATAAATGAGTGCGTGTGTTCGTTTGTATTTGAAGAGAGAGAGAGAGAGAGGGGGGAGAGAGAGAGCGGAGGAGGAGAGAGAGAGAGAGAGAGAGGGGGGGATTCCTTTAGGTCAGTTTTCTCGTCTTTGTTATTCTTTTGAATCATTACACCCCAAGAAAAGCACTGAGAACCACTAGAATTCAAGCGAATCAATGATAGTCAAACAGAGAGGACAATAAAAGAACACATTTTAACGAGACAGAAAATAACGATTGGCATTTCATGTACATTTTTTGAAGATTGCAGTTGATGGGAAAGCGGGATTTCACAAGCGAGAAATACGAGAGAAGAAACAATTGGCATAAAACTTACGGTAGCTTCTAGCCAATTCAATACTGAAGTGATGAGACCTATCTGCCAATCTAGTACTGCGCTTATAGTCGCGAAATCAAGGTAAGAACAAGGAAAACTCATCAGAACAATTATCATGAAAATATTTAAAGAAGCGGTGGGGATGTAACAGAAACCGAGATGCCAGGACAGGACCAATAACGTTGCTGATTTGTCTTCGTAATTTGTCAAGAATTTCAAGATTCATAGCAGAAACACCAGACCAGATTTGACAGCAATATTCGATACACTGATGAGCATTAGTCTTATAAATGTTCTTTCATTTTATGCGCCGTGTCCTTTCAGGTCATAGGCGATCATGGCTCTCCACTTCCTCCTATCCTTTGTGGCTCTCAATAAATTTTGTCCCTTTGCCACGTCCCCCAAACCACGTTCTGCTATCCACTTACTTAAGCCCGCCAGGTATGTCATGCATTGGTTTCCCTTGTCTCTTTTTCCCTGTATTCGACCTGTGAGTATCGGATTCTCCAGGACCTCCTTTCTCATTACGTGTCCCAGAAATTTCATCTGCTTCTTCTCTATGTTAAGTATAAGCTTCCTCCTTGTTTGCAACCTCTCTAAGACCTCATCATTGTTCACACGCTCGGTTTATTATATCCTTAGCATCCTTCTGTAGAACCACATCTCCGTCGCCTCGAGGCTCTTCTTCATCTGTGAGGAAATCGCCCAAGAAGAAGAAGAGCAGATATCACGTAACAGCTTAGTATTTTTTCAGGATGTAGGCGACAATGGCTCTCCACCCCCTCTATCCCTTGCAGCTCACATCAGGTTCCTACCATCTGCTTCCTCCCCAGACCACATCTGTCATCCACTTGCTTACGCCTGCCAGATATATCACGGTCGTCTTCCCCCGTCTCTCTTTCCCTCTATTCGACCCGTGAGTATCAGATTCTCCAAACCCTCCTTCCTCATTATGTGTCCCAGAAACCTCAGCTACCTCTTCCTGATATTAAGTATAAGCCTCTTACATATTTGCATCCTCTCACACGCTTGGTCCATGATATCCTCAGCATCCTTCAGTAGAACAACATCTTCGCAGCTTCGAATCTCTTCTTCACCTGGCGGGAAAAATGAAAGAATCTGTTGGACGTTCCAGCCTTTCTCAGAAGTCATTTGGATTAGACAGCCTTTCCACGCATGTGGAATGAAAATTTAATTGTATTTGTTTCCATCTGTACATCTTTCGTGCGGAATTATTTCATACTAGGGCGGCTTTTATGCTAGCTTCCGCGGAGGGTTCTTGATTGGGCATTCATCTTAAAAGGCAGCAATAAACTACAGAAGAACTCAAAATTCATTGTTGCATTTAAGTATTGCATTACTATATAAGCTTATCTTTTAAAAGTTCGACGATAATTCTTCTGTTGCAATTTAATTTAAAGACAATCTGATGTACGATGGTCCATAATTTCTGTACAAACAGTTATTACTTCTTTTTATTTGGGGGGGGGGTGACTTTGGCTAGAATTCGCAATTAATTTCGTTTATTCCCAAATTGATTTCCACGTTATATTGATTTTCTAAGTGTAGCTTAGATGTGGCCCAAGTCCGAAGGTATTTTCCAAGCTATATTGATTTCCTAAGTGTAGCTTAGATGTGGCACATGTCCGAATGTTTGGGGCACCCAATGGGGATCGAACTCACTACTCACTCGTAATTGTCCTAGCGAGAAAAGCTTGTTAACCATTACGCCACGCCGAGGTGCCAATGATTCCCATGTTATAAAACCGAAAACAATCAAAATAATAAAAAATTGGGAATCCATAATTTCAGTATTGCGGGCAGGATGAGGCCCGGAATGGTTTTAATTTACTAACAGACTCAGCCTGATTCCAAAATGGTATGATATGTGGTGCTACAGTGCCAGGTTTAATTGATGTCAGTTGTCAGTTATCTCCTGTTCTCCACTGTCTTAACCGGGGATTGAACTCACACTCTTTAAGGCAGTGGGGAAACTTGGAGAGGGGGAATTAACAGTTAATATCTAGCAAGTAATGTTAAATGAATTCTTGTCGCAATGTGTCCGGATAATCGCGCAAGTACTGTAATATGAATTCTTGTTTTAAGATGTCCGGATAATCGCTCAAGTACTGTAATATGAATTCTTGTCCCAATGTCTCCGGATAATCGCGCAAGTACTGTAATATGAAATTTTGTCTCAAGGTGTCCGGATAATCGCTCAATACTGTAATATGAATTCTTGTCTCAAGGTGTCCGGATAATCGCGCAAGTACTGTAATATGAATTCTTGTCTTAAGGTGTCCGGATAATCGCGCAAGTACTGTAATATGAATTCTTGTCTCAAGGTGTGTCCGGATAATCGCGCAAGTACTGTAATATGAATTCTTGTCTCAAGGTGTCCGGATAATCGCGCAAGTACTGTAATAAGAATTCTTGTCTCAAGGTGTCCGGATAATGAATTCTTGCAAGTAATGTAATATGAATTCTTGTCTCAAGGTGTCCGGATAATCGCAAGTACTGTAATATGAATTCTTGTCTCAAGGTGTCCGGATAATATGAATTCTTGAATTCTTGTCTCAAGGTGTCCGGATAATCGCGCAAGTACTGTAATATGAATTCTTGTCTCAAGGTGTCCGGATAATCGTGCAAGTACTGTAATATGAATTCTTGTCTCAAGGTGTCCGGATAATCGCGCAAGTAATGTAATATGAATTCTTGTCTCAAGGTGTCCGGATAATCGCGCAAGTACTGTAATATGAATTCTTGTCTCAAGGTGTCCGGATAATCGCGCAAGTAATGTAATATGAATTCTTGTCTCAAGGTGTCCGGATAATCAGTAATGTAATATGAATTCTTGTCTCAAAGGTGTCCGGATAATCGCGCAAGTACTGTAATATGAATTCTTGTCTCAAAGGTGTCCGGATAATCGGCGCAAGTACTGTAATATGAATTTTTCTTGTCTCAAGGTGTCCGGATAATCGTGCAAGTACTGTAATATGAATTCTTGTCTCAAGGTGTCCGGATAATCGCAAGTACTGTAATATGAATTCTTGTCTCAATCCGGATAATGCAATACTGTAATTGAATTCTTGTCCAAAGGTGTCCGGATAATCGCGCAAGTACTGTAATATGAATTTTGTCTCAAGGTGTCCGGATAATCGTGCAAGTACTGTAATATGAATTCTTGTCTCAAGGTGTCCGGATAATCGTGCAAGTACTGTAATATGAATTCTTGTCTCAAAGGTGTCCGGATAATCGCGCAAGTAATGTAATATGAATTCTTGTCTCAAGGTGTCCGGATAATCGCGCAAGTACTGTAATATGAATTCTTGTCTCAAGGAATTCTTGTCTCAAGGTGATAATCGCGCAAGTACTGTAATATGAATTCTTGTCTCAAGGTGTCCGGATAATCGTGCAAGTACTGTAATATGAATTCTTGTCTCAAGGTGTCCGGATAATCGCGCAAGTACTGTAATATGAATTCTTGTCTCAAGGTGTCCGGATAATCAGGTGCGGATAAGTACTGTAATATGAATTCTTGTCTCAAGGTGTCCGGATAATCGCGCAAGTACTGTAATATAATTCTTGTCTCAAGGTGTCCGGATAATCGCAAGTAATGTAATATGAATTCTTGTCTCAAAGATACTGTAATATGAATTCTTGTCTCAAGGTGTCCGGATAATGCAATACTGTAATATGAATTCTTGTCTCAGGTGGTGATAATCCGGATGAATTCTTGTTTCAAGGTGTCCGGATAATCGTGCAAGTAATGTAAATGAATTCTTGAATTCTTGTCTCAAGGTGTCCGGATAATCGTGCAAGAATACTGTAATATGAATTCTTGTCTCAAGGTGTCCGGATAATCGCGCAAATACTGTAATATGAATTCTTGTCTCAAGGTGTCCGGATAATCGCGCAAGTACTGTAATATGAATTCTTGTCTCAAGGTGTCCGGATAATCGTGCAAGTACTGTAATATGAATTCTTGTCTCGGATAAAGGTGTCGGATAATCGCGCAAATACTGTAATATGAATTCTTGTCTCAAGGTGTCCGGATAATCGTGCAAGTACTGTAATATGAATTCTTGTCTCAAGGTGTCGGATAATGCAAGTACAAGTCTCACTGTAATATGAATTCTTGTCTCAAGGTGTCCGGATAATCGTGCAAGTACTGTAATATGAATTCTTGTCTCAAGGTGTCCGGATAATCAAGCACTGTAAATGAATTCTTGTCTAATATGATAATTCTTGTCTCAAGGTGTCCGGATAATCGTGCAAGTACTGTAATATGAATTCTTGTCTCAAGGTGTCCGGATAATCGTGCAAGTACTGTAATATGAATTCTTGTCTCAAAGGTGTCCCGGATAATCTTGTCTCAAGGTGTCCGGATAATCGTGCAAGTAATATGAATTCTTGTCTCAAAGGTGTCCGGATAATCGTGCAAGTACTGTAATATGAATTCTTGTCTCAAGGTGTCCGGATAATCGTGCAATACTGTAATATGAATTCTTGTCTCAAGGTGTCCGGATAATCGTGCAAGTACTGTAATATGAATTCTTGTCTCAAGGTGTCCGGATAATCGTGCAAGTACTGTAATATGAATTCTTGTCTCAAGGTGTCCGGATAATCATTGCAAGTACTGTAAATGATTCTTGTCTCAAAGGTGTCGGATAATCGTGCAAATACTGTAATATGAATTCTTGTCTCAAGGTAATTCTTGATAATCGCGCAAGTAACTGTAATATGAATTCTTGTCTCAAAGGTGTCGGATAATCGTGCAAGATAACTGTAATATGAATTCTTGTCTCAAGGTGTCCGGATAATCGTGCAATACTGTAATATGAATTCTTGTCTCAAGGTGTCCGGATAATCGCGCAAGTACTGTAATATGAATTCTTGTCTCAAAGGTGTCCGGATAATCGTGCAAGTACTGTAATATGAATTCTTGTCTCAAGGTGTCGGATAATCGTGCAAGTACTGTAATATAATTCTTGTCTCAAAGGTGTCCGGATAATCGCGCAAGTACTGTAATATGAATTCTTGTCTCAAGGTGTCCGGATAATCGCTGCAAGTACTGTAATATGAATTCTTGTCTCAAGGTGTCCGGATAATCGCGCAAGTACTGTAATATGAATTCTTGTCTCAAAGGTGTCCGGATAATCGTGCAAGTACTGTAATATAATTCTTAGGTGTCTGGATAATTCTTGTCTCAAGGTGTCCGGATAATCGCGCAAGTACTGTAATATGAATTCTTGTCTCAAAGGTGTCCGGATAATCGTGCAAGCTGTAATATGAACTGTAATATGAATTCTTGTCTCAAGGTGTCCGGATAATCGTGCAAGTACTGTAATATGAATTCTTGTTGTCCGATAAGGTGTCCGGATAATCGTGCGCAAGTACTGTAATATGAATTCTTTAAGGTGTCCGGATAATCGCGCAAGTCCGGATAATCCGGATAATCGCGCAAGTACTGTAATATGAATTCTTGTTTTCAAGGTGTCCGGATAATCGCAAGTACTGTAATATGAATTCTTGTCTCAAGGTGTCCGGATAATCGCGCAAGTACTGTAATATGAATTCTTGTCTCAAGGTGTCCGGATAATCGTGCAAGCACTGTAAAATGAATTCTTGTCTCAAGGTGTCCGGATAATCGCGCAAGTACTGTAATATGAATTCTTGTCTCAAGGTGTCCGGATAATCGTGCAAATACTGTAATATGAATTCTTGTCTCAAGGTGTCCGGATAATCGCGCAAGTACTGTAATATGAATTCTTGTCTCAAGGTGTCCGGATAATCGTGCAAATAATTTAATATGAATTCTTGTCTCTTGTCTCAAGTACTGTAATATGAATTCTTGTCTCAAGGTGGATAATCGTGCAAGTAATGTAATATGAATTCTTGTCTCAGTGTCTGTAATACTGTAATATGAATTCTTGTCTCAAAAGGTGTCCGGATAATCGTGCAAGTACTGTAATATGAATTCTTGTCTCAAAGGTGTCCGGATAATCTTGTCTCAAAGATACTGTAATATGTAATTCTTGTCTCAAGGTGTCGGATAATCGTGCAAGTACTATAATATAATTCTTGTCTCAAGGTGTCCGGATAATCGCGCAAATACTGTAATATGAATTCTTGTTTTAAGGTGTCCGGATAATCTGCAAATATGTAATTCTTGTCTCAAGGTGTCCGGATAATCATTAAATACTGTAATATGAATTCTTGTTTTAAAGGTGTCCGGATAATCGTGCAAGCACTGTAATATGAATTCTTGTCTCAAAGGTGTCCGGATAATCGTGCAAGTACTGTAATATGAATTCTTGTCTCAAGGTGTCCGGATAATCGCGCAAGTACTGTAATATGAATTCTTGTCTCAAAAGGTGTCCGGATAATAAAATACTGTAATATGAATTCTTGTTTAAGGTGTCGGATAATCGCGCAAGTAATGTAATATGAATTCAAGGTGTCCGGATAATCGCTCAAGTACTGTAATATAATTCTTGTAGGTGTAATACTGTAATATTCTTGTCTCAAGGTGTCCGGATAATCGTGCAAGTACTGTAATATGAATTCTTGTCTCAAGGTGTCCGGATAATCGTGCAAGTACTGTAATATGAATTCTTGTCTCAAGGTGTCCGGATAATCGCGCAAGTACTGTAATATGAATTCTTGTCTCAAGGTGTCCGGATAATCGTGCAAGTACTGTGTAATATGAATTCTTGTCTCAAGGTGTCGGATAATCGCGCATACTGTAATATGAATTCTTGTTTCAAGGTGTCCGGATAATCGTGCAAATACTGTAATATGAATTCTTGTCTCAAAGGTGTCCGGATAATCGCGGCAAGCAAATTCTTGTCTCAAGGTGTCCTGTAATATGCAATTGTTATGTTTTAAGGTGTCCGTGCAAAGTACTGTAATGAATTCTTGTCTTAAGGTGTCCGGATAACTGTAATATGAATTCTTGTCTCAAGGTGTCCGGATAATCGCGCAAGGTAATATAATTCTTGTTTAAGGTGTCCGGATAATCGATGCAAGTACTGTAATATGAATTCTTGTCTCAAGGTGTCCGGATAATCGTGCAAGTACTGTAATATGAATTCTTGTCTCAAGGTGTCCGGATAATCTTGTCGCAAGGTGTCCGGATAATATGAATTCTTGTCTCAAAGGTGTCCGGATAATCTTGCAAGTACTGTAATATGAATTCTTGTTTCAAAGGTGTCCGGATAATCGCGCAAGTACTGTAATATGAATTCTTGTCTCAAGGTGTCCGGATAATCGCGCAAGTACTGTAATATGAATTCTTGTTTTAAGGTGTCCGGATAATCGCAAGCACTGCAATTCTTGTCTCAAAGGTGTCCGGATAATGTAATATGAATTGAATTCTTGTCTCAAGGTGTCCGGATAATCATTGCAAGTACTGTAATATGAATTCTTGTCTCAAGGTGTCCGGATAATCGTGCAAGTAATGTAATATGAATTCTTGTCTCAAGGTGTCCGGATAATCGTGCAAGTACTGTAATATGAATTCTTGTCTCAAGGTGTCCGGATAATCGCAAGTACTGTAATATGAATTCTTGTCAAGGTGTCCGGATAATATGAATTCTTGTCTTTAAGGTGTCCGGATAATCGCGCAAGTACTGTAATATGAATTCTTGTCTCAAGGTGTCCGGATAATCATTGCAAGTACTGTAAATGAATTCTTGTCTCAAGGTGTCCGGATAATCGCGCAAGTACTGTAATATGAATTCTTGTCTCAAGGTGTCCGGATAATCGTGCAAGTACTGTAATATGAATTCTTGTCTCAAGGTGTCCGGATAATCGTGCAAGTACTGTAATATGAATTCTTGTCTCAAAGGTGTCCGGATAATCGTGCAAGTACTGTAATATGAATTCTTGTTTCAAGGTGTCGGATAATCGTTACAAGGTGTACTGTAATATGATTCTTGTCTCAAAGGTGTCCGGATAATCGCGCAAGTACTGTAATATGAATTCTTGTCTCAAAGGTGTCCGGATAATCGTGCAAGTAATGTAATATGAATTCTTGTCTCAAGGTGTCCGGATAATCGCAAGTACTGTAATATGAATTCTTGTCTCAAGGTGTCCGGATAATCGCGCAAGTACTGTAATATGAATTCTTGAAGGTGTCCGGATAATCGCGCAAGTACTGTAATATGAAAAGGTGTCCGGATAATCGCGCAAGTACTGTAATATGAATTCTTGTCTCAAGGTGTCCGGATAATCGCAAGTACTGTAATATGAATTCTTGTCTCAAGGGTGTCCGGATAATCTTGTTTTGTGATAATCAATTCTTGTCTCAAGGTTTATCCAAGTACTGTAATATGAATTCTTGTCTCAAAGGTGTCCGGATAATCGTGCAAGTACTGTAATATGAATTCTTGTCTTAAGGTGTCCGGATAATCGCGCAAGTACTGTAATATGAATTCTTGTTTCAAACTGGTTGTCCGGATAATCGTGCAAGTACTGTAATATGAATTCTTGTCTCAAGGTGTCCGGATAATCGATAATGCAAGTACTGTAATATGAATTCTTGTCTCAAGGTGTCCGGATAATCGCGCAAGTACTGTAATATGAATTCTTGTCTCAAAGGTGTCCGGATAATCGCGCAAGTAATGTAATATGAATTCTTGTCTCAAAGGTGTCCGGATAATCGATAACAAGTACTGTAATATGAATTCTTGTCTCAAGGTGTCCGGATAATCGCGCAAGTACTGTAATATGAATTCTTGTTCCTGGTGTCCGGATAAGGTGTCCGGATAATCGCAAGTATTAATATGAATTCTTGTCTCAAGGTGTCCGGATAATCGTGCAAGTACTGTAATATGAATTCTTGTCTCAAGGTGTCCGGATAATCGCGCAAGTACTGTAATATGAATTCTTGTCTCAAAGGTGTCCGGATAATCGATGCAAGTACTGTAATATGAATTCTTGTTTCAAGGTGTCCGGATAATCGTGCAAGTACTGTAATATGAATTCTTGTCTCAAGGTGTCCGGATAATCATTGCAAGTACTGTAATATGAATTCTTGTCTCAAAGGTGTCCGGATAATCGTGCAAGTACTGTAATATGAATTCTTGTCTCAAAGGTGTCCGGATAATCGCGCAAGTACTGTAATATGAATTCTTGTCTCAAGGTGTCCGGATCCGGATAATATGAATTATTGTTTTAGGTGTCCGGATAATCGCGCAAGTACTGTAATATGAATTCTTGTCTCAAGGTGTCCGGATAATCGTGCAAGTACTGTTATATGAATTCTTGTCTCAAGGTGTCCGGATAATCGCGCAAGTACTGTAATATGAATTCTTGTCTCAAGGTGTCCGGATAATCCAAGTACAAGGTGTCCGGTAATGTAATATGAATTCTTGTCTCAAGGTGTCCGGATAATCGCGCAAGTACTGTAATATGAATTCTTGTCTTTTAAGGTGTCCAAGGTGGATAATCATGCAAGTACTGTAATATGAATTCTTGTCTCAAGGTGTCTGGATAATCGCTCAATACTGTAATATGAATTCTTGTCTCAAGGTGTCCGGATAATCGCGCAAGTACTGTAATATGAATTCTTGTTTTAAGGTGTCCGGATAATCGCGAAAGTACTGTAATATGAATGTCTCAAAGGTGTCCAAGGTGTCGTAATATGAATTCTTGTTTTCAAGGTGTCCGGATAATCGCAAGTACTGTAATATGAATTCTTGTCTCAAGGTGTCCGGATAATCGCGCAAGTACTGTAATATGAATTCTTGTCTCAAGGTGTCCGGATAATCGTGCAAGTACTGTAATATGAATTCTTGTCTCAAGGTGTCCGGATAATCGCGCAAGTACTGTTATATGAATTCTTGTCTCAAGGTGTCCGGATAATCGCGCAAGTACTGTAATATGAATTCTTGTCTCAAGGTGTCCGGATAATCGTGCAAGTACTGTAATATGAATTCTTGTCTCAAGGTGTCCGGATAATCGCGCAAGTACTGTAATATGAATTCTTTGTGTCCGGATAATCGCACAAAGTACTGTAATATGAATTCTTGTAATGTCCGGATAATCGTGCAAGTAATGTAATATGAATTCTTGTCTCAAGGTGTCCGGATAATCGCGCAAGTAATGTAATAAGAATTCTTGTCTCAAGGTGTCCGGATAATCGTGCAAGTACTGTAATATGAATTCTTGTCTCAAGGTGTCCGGATAATCGCGCAAGTACTGTAATATGAATTCTTGTCTCAAGGTGTCCGGATAATCGTGCAAGTACTGTAATATGAATTCTTGTTCAAGGTGTCCGGATAATCTCAAAGCACTGTAATATGAATTCTTGTCTCAAGGTGTCCGGATAATAATACTGTAATATGAATTCTTGTCTCAGGTGTCCGGATAATCGCGCAAGTACTGTAATATGAATTCTTGTCTCAAGGTGTCCGGATAATCGCGCAAGTACTGTAATATGAATTCTTGTCTCAAAGGTGTCCGGATAATCGTGCAAGTACTGTAATATGAATTCTTGTCTCAAGGTGTCTGGATAATCGCAAGTACTGTAATATGAATTCTTGTCTCAAGGTGTCCGGATAATCGTGCAAGTACTGTAATATGAATTCTTGTTTTAAGGTGTCCGGGTAATCGTGCAAGCACTGTAAAATGAATTCTTGTCTCAAGGTGTCCGGATAATCGCGCAAGTACTGTAATATGAATTCTTGTCTCAAGGTGTCCGGATAATCGCGCAAGTACTGTAATATGAATTCTTGTCTCAAGGTGTCCGGATAATCGTGCAAGTACTATAATTCTTGAAGGTGTCCGGATCTATGAATTCTTGTTCTTGATAATCTCAAGGTGTCCGGATAATCGCGCAAGTACTGTAATATGAATTCTTGTCTCAAGGTGTCGGATAATCGTGCAAGTAATGTAATATGAATTCTTGTCTCAAGGTGTCCGGATAATCGTGCAAGTAATGTAATATGAATTCTTGTCTCAAGGTGTCCGGATAATCGCGCAAGTACTGTTATATGAATTCTTGTCTCAAGGTGTCCGGATAATCGCGCAAGTAATGTAATATGAATTCAAATCAATTCTTGTCTCAAGGTGTCCGGATAATCGTGCAAGTACTGTAATATGAATTCTTGTCTCAAGGTGTCCGGATAATCGTGCAAGTACTGTAATATGAATTCTTGTCTCAAGGTGTCCGGATAATCGTGCAAGTACTGTAATATGAATTCTTGTCTCAAGGTGTCCGGATAATCGTGCAAGTACTGTAATATGAATTCTTGTCTCAAGGTGTCCGGATAATCCGTGCAAGTACTGTAATATGAATTCTTGTCTCAAGGAATTCTTGTCTCGGATAATCGTGCAAGTACTGTAATATGAATTCTTGTCTCAAAGGTGTCCGGATAATCGCGCAAGTACTGTAATATGAATTCTTGTCTCAAGGTGTCCGGATAATCGTGCAATACTGTAATATGAATTCTTGTCTCAAGGTGTCCGGATAATACTGTAATGCAAGTACTGATAATATGAATTCTTGTCTCAAAGGTGTCCGGATAATCATTGCAAGTACTGTAACTGAATTCTTGTTTAATATCCGGATAATTCTTGTATGAATTCTTGTTCAAGTGTCGGATAATTGCAAGTAATGTAATATGAATTCTTGTCTCAAGGTGTCCGGATAATCGCGCAAGTACTGTAATATGAATTCTTGTCTCAAGGTGTCCGGATAATCGCGCACTGTAATATGAATTCTTGTCTCAAGGTGTCCGGATAATCGTTACTATAATTAATTCTTGTCTCAAAGGTGTCCGGATAATCCTTTGCAAGTACTGTAATATGAATTCTTGTCTCAAGGTGTCCGGATAATCGCAACAAGTACTGTAATATGAATTCTTGTTCAGGTTGTCTCCAAGGTGTCCGGATAATCGTGCAAGTACTGTAATATGAATTCTTGTCTCAAGGTGTCCGGATAATCGCAAGTACTGTAATATGAATTCTTGTCTCAAAGGTGTCCGGATAATCCGCAAGTACTGTAATATGAATTCTTGTTTTAAGGTGTCCGGATAATCGTCAAGTACTGTAATATGAATTCTTGTCAAGGTGTCCGGATAATCATTGCAAGTACTGTAATATGAATTCTTGTCTCAAGGTGTCCGGATAATCGCGCAAATAGGTGTCCGGATATGTAATATGAATTCTTGTCTCAAAGGTGTCCGGATAATCGCTCAAGTACTGTAATATGAATTCTTGTCTCAAGGTGTCCGGATAATCGCGCAAGTAATGTAATATGAATTCTTGTCTCAAGGTGTCCGGATAATCGTGCAAGTACTGTAATATGAATTCTTGTCTCAAGGTGTCCGGATAATCGCGCAAGTAATGTAATATGAATTCTTGTCTCAAGGTGTCCGGATAATCGCGCAAGTACTGTAATATGAATTCTTGTCTCAAGGTGTCTGGATAATCATTGCAAGTACTGTAATATGAATTCTTGTCTCAAGGTGTCCGGATAATCGCGCAAGTACTGTAATATGAATTCTTGTCTCAAGGTGTCGGCCGGATAATCGCGCAAGTACTGTATATGAATTCTTGTCTCAAGGTGTCCGGATAATCGTGCAAGTACTGTAATATGAATTCTTGTCTCAAGGTGTCCGGATAATCGTGCAAGTACTGTAATATGAATTCTTGTCTCAAGGTGTCCGGATAATCGTGCAAGTACTGTAATATGAATTCTTGTCTCAAGGTGTCGGATAATCGTGCAAGTACTGTAATATGAATTCTTGTCTCAAAGGTGTCCGGATAATCGTGCAAGTACTGTAATATGAATTCTTTCTCAAAAGGTGTCCGGATAATCGCGCAAGTACTGTAATATGAATTCTTGTCTCAAAGGTGGATAATCGTGCAAGTACTGTAATATGAATTCTTGTCTCAAGGTGTCCGGATAATCGTGCAAGTACTGTAATATGAATTCTTGTCCCAAGGTGTCCGGATAATCGTGCGGATAATGTCAAGGTGTCCGGAATACTGTAATATGAATTCTTGTCTCAAGGTGTCCGGATAATCGCGCAAGTACTGTAATATGAATTCTTGTCTCAAGGTGTCCGGATAATCCGGATAATTCTTGTCTCAAGGTGTCCGGATAATCGCGCAAGTAATGTAATATGAATTCTTGTCTCCGGATAATCATTACTGAAAGTACTGTAATATGAATTCTTGTCTCAAGGTGTCCGGATAATCGTGCAAGTACTGTAATATGAATTCTTGTTTCAAGGTGTCCGGATAATCATTGCAAGTACTGTAATATGAATTCTTGTCTCAAAGGTGTCCGGATAATCGTGCAAGTACTGTAATATGAATTCTTGTCTCAAGGTGTCCGGATAATCGCGCAAGTACTGTAATATGAATTCTTGTCTCAAGGTGTCCGGATAATCGTGCAAGTACTGTAATATGAATTCTTGTCTCAAGGTGTCCGGATAATCGTGCAAGTACTGTAATATGAATTCTTGTCTCAAGGTGTCCGGATAATCGCACGAAGTACTGTAATATGAATTCTTGTCTCAAGGTGTCCGGATAATCGTGCAAGTACTGTAATATGAATTCTTGTCTCAAGGTGTTCGGATAATCGCGCAAGTACTGTAATATGAATTCTTGTTTCAAAAAGGTGTCCGGATAATCGCGTACAATTCTTGTAGGTGTCCGGATAATGTAATATGAATTCTTGTCTCAAAGGTGTCCGGATAATCGTGCAAGTACTGTAATATGAATTCTTGTCTCAAGGTGTCCGGATAATCGTGCAAGTACTGTAATATGAATTCTTGTCTCAAGTTGTGATAATAATATGTTATATGAATTCTTGTTTTAAGGTGTCCGGATAATCATTACAAGTACTGTAATATGAATTCTTGTCTCAAGGTGTCCGGATAATCGTGCAAGTACTGTAATATGAATTCTTGTTCAAGGTGTCCGGATAATCGTGCAAGTACTGTAATATGAATTCTTGTCTCAAAGGTGTCCGGATAATCGTGCAAGTACTGTAATATGAATTCTTGTCTCAAGGTGTCCGGATAATAATAATATGAATTCTTGTCTCAAAGGTGTCGGATAATCGTAATGTAATATGAATTCTTGTTCCAAGGTGTCCGGATAATCGCGCAAGTACTGTAATATGAATTCTTGTTTCAAGGTGTCCGGATAATCATTGCAAAAGTACTGTAATGAATGAATTCTTGTCTCTCAAGGTGTCCGGATAATCGCGCAAGTACTGTAATATGAATTCTTGTCTCAAAGGTGTCCGGATAATCGCGCAAAGTACTGTAATATGAATTCTTGTCTCAAGGTGTCCGGATAATCGTGCAAGTGAACTGTAATATGAATTCTTGTTTAAGGTGTCCGGATAATCAAAAGGTGTCCCGGATAATCGTGCAAGTACTGTAATATGAATTCTTGTCTCAAGGTGTCCGGATAATCGTATGAAGTACTGTAATATGAATTCTTGTCTCAAGGTGTCCGGATAATCGTGCAAGTACTGTAATATGAATTCTTGTCTCAAGGTGTCCGGATAATCGTGCAAGTACTGTAATATAATTCTTGTCTCAAGGTGTCCGGATAATCGTGCAAGTACTGTAATATGAATTCTTGTCTCAAAGGTGTCCGGATAATCGCAAGTACTGTAATATGAATTCTTGTCTCAAAGGTGTCCGGATAATCATTAAGTACTGTAATATGAATTCTTGTCTCAAGGTGTCCGGATAATCGTGCAAGTACTGTAATATGAATTCTTGTCTCAAGGTGTCCGGATAATAATCTGTTATATATGAATTCTTGTCTCAAGGTGTCCGGATAATCGTGCAAGTACTGTAATATGAATTCTTGTCTCAAGGTGTCCGGATAATCGTGCAAATGCTGTAATATGAATTCTTGTCTCAAAGGTGTCCGGATAATCGTGCAAGTACTGTAATATGAATTCTTGTCTCAAGGTGTCCGGATAATCGTGCAAGTACTGTAATATGAATTCTTGTCTCAAGGTGTCCGGATAATCATTGCAAATACTGTAATATGAATTCTTGTCTCAAAAGGTGTCCGGATAATCGTGCAAATACTGTAATATGAATTCTTGTCTCAAGGTGTCCGGATAATCGTGCAAATACTGTAATATGAATTCTTGTCTCAAGGTGTCCGGATAATCGTGCAAGTAATGTAATATGAATTCTTGTCTCAAGGTGTCCGGATAATCGCGCAAGTACTGTAATATGAATTCTTGTCTCAAGGTGTCCGGATAATCGATAATGAAAATATGAATTCTTGTCTAATAATCGCGCAAGTAATTCTTGATTCTTGTCAAAGGTGTCCGGATAATCGCGCAAGTACTGTAATATGAATTCTTGTCTCAAGGTGTCCGGATAATCGTGCAAGTACTGTAATATGAATTCTTGTCTCAAAGGTGTCCGGATAATCGCAAGTACTGTAATATGAATTCTTGTCTCAAGGTGTCCGGATAATCGCAAATGTAATTGAATTCTTGTCTCAAGGTGTCCGGATAATCGCGCAAGTACTGTAATATGAATTCTTGTCTCAAGGTGTCCGGATAATCGTTACAAGTACTATAATATGAATTCTTGTCTCAAGGTGTCCGGATAATCGCGCAAGTACTGTAATATGAATTCTTGTCTCAAAGGTGTCCGGATAATCGCAAGTAAAATGAATACTGTAATATGAATTCTTGTCTCAAAGGTGTCCGGATAATCATTGCAAGCACTGTAAAATGAATCTTGTCTCAAGGTGTCCGGATAATCGTGCAAGTACTGTAATATGAATTCTTGTCTCAAGGTGTCCGGATAATCGTGCGCAAAGTACTGTAATATGAATTCTTGTCTCAAGGTGTCCGGATAATCGTCGTGCTGTAATAATTCTTGTCTCAAGGTGTCCGGATAATCGCGCAAATACTGTAATATGAATTCTTGTCTCAAAGGTGTCCGGATAATCGTGCAAAGTACTGTAATATGAATTCTTGTCTCAAGGTGTCCGGATAATCGTGCAAGTACTGTAATATGAATTCTTGTCTCAAGGTGTCCGGATAATCGCGCAAGTACTGTTATATATTCTTGTCTCAAATTCGGATAATGTGCACGTAATATGAATTCTTGTGTCGGATAATAACTGTTATATGAATTCTTGTCTCAAGGTGTCCGGATAATCTGTAATATGAATTCTTGTCTCAAGGTGTCCGGATAATCGCAAGTAATGTTATATGAATTCTTGTCTAAGGTGTCCGGATAATCGCGAATACTGTAATGAATTCTTCTCAAGGTGTCCGGATAATCGCGCAAGTAATGTAATATGAATTCTTGTCTCAAGGTGTCCGGATAATCGTGCAAGAATACTGTAATATGAATTCTTGTCTCAAAGGTGTCCGGATAATCGCGCAAGTACTATAATATGAATTCTTGTCTCAAGGTGTCCGGATAATCATTGCAAGTACTGTAATATGAATTCTTGTCTCAAAGGTGTCCGGATAATCGCGCAAGTAATGTAATATGAATTCTTGTCTCAAGGTGTCCGGATAATCATTGCACAAGTACTGTAATATGAATTCTTGTTTTCAAGGTGTCCGGATAATCGTGCAAAGTACTGTAATATAATTCTTGTCTCAAAGGTGTCCGGATAATCGCAAGTACTGTAATATGAATTCTTGTCTCAAGGTGTCCGGATAATCGTGCAAGTACTGTAATATAATTCTTGTTCAAAGGTGTCCGGATAATCGTGCAAGTACTGTAATATATGAATTCTTGTCTCAAAGGTGTCCGGATAATCGTGCAAGTACTGTAATATGAATTCTTGTCTCCAAAGGTGTCCGGATAATCGCGCAAGTGCTGTAATATGAATTCTTGTTTTAAGGTGTCCGGATAATCAGCAAGTACTGTAATATGAATTCTGTCTCAAGGTGTCCGGATAATCGTGCAAGTACTGTAATATGAATTCTTGTCTCAAGGTGTCCGGATAATCATTGCAAATACTGTAATATGAATTCTTGTTCAAGGTGTCCGGATAATCGCGCAATTACTGTAATATGAATTCTTGTCTCAAAGGTGTCCGGATAATCGTGCAAGTACTATAATATGAATTCTTGTCTCAAAGGTGTCCGGATAATCGTGCAAGTACTGTAATATGAATTCTTGTCTCAAGGTGTCCGGATAATCGTGCAAGTGATAATCTATAATATGAATTCTTGTCTTAGTGTCCGGATAATCGTGCAAATTCTTGTCTCAAATTCTTGTCTCCAAGGTGTCCGGATAATCGTTGCAAATACTGTAATATGAATTCTTGTCGGATAATCGCGCAAGTAATATGAAAAGGTGTCCGGATAATCGTGCAAGTACTGTAATATGAATTCTTGTCTCAAGGTGTCCGGATAATCGTCCAGCGGATAATCATTTAAGTACTGTTATGAATTCTTGTCTCAAAGGTGTCGGATAATTCTGTAATATGAATTTGTCTCAAGGTGTCCGGATAATCATTGCAAGTACTGTAATATGAATTCTTGTCTCAAAGGTGTCCGGATAATCGTGCAAGTACTGTTATATGAATTCTTGTCTCAAGGTGTCCGGATAATCGTGCAAGTACTGTAATATAATTCTTGTCTCAAGGTGTCGGATAATCGTGCAAGTACTATAATATGAATTCTTGTCTCAAGGTGTCCGGATAATGTGATGCAAGTACTGATAATCAAAGGTGTCCGGATAAGCAACTGTAATATGAATTCTTGTCTCAAGGTGTCCGGATAATCGTGCAAGTACTGAATTCTTGTCTCAAAGGTGTCCGGATAATCGTGCAATTCTTGAATTCTCTCAAGGTGTCGGATAATCATGCAAGTAATGTAATATGAATTCTTGTCTCAAGGTGTCGGATAATCGTGCAAGTACTGTAATATGAATTCTTGTCTCAAGGTGTCCGGATAATCGTGCAAATGCTGTAATATGAATTCTTGTCTCAAGGTGTCCGGATAATCGTGCAAGTACTGTAATATGAATTCTTGTCTCAAGATTGTCCGGATAATCGTGCAAGTACTGTAATATGAATTCTTGTCTCGCGCAATTAATATATGAATTCTTGTCTCAAGCGTGTCCGGATAATCGTGCAAGTACTGTAATATGAATTCTTGTCTCAAGGTGTCCGGATAATCGTGCAAGTACTGTAATATGAATTCTTGTCTCAAGGTGTCCGGATAATCGTGCAAGTACTGTAATATGAATTCTTGTCTCAAGGTGTCCGGATAATCGCGCAAGTACTGTAATATGAATTCTTGTCTCAAGGTGTCCGGATAATCGTGCAAGTACTGTAATATGAATTCTTGTCTCAAGGTTTCCGGATAATCATTACAAGTATTCTTGTCTCTGTAATATGAATTCTTGTCTCAAGGTGTCCGATAATCGTGCAAGTACTGTAATATGAATTCTTGTCTCAAAGGTGTCCGGATAATCGTGCAAGAACTGTAATATGAATTCTTGTCTCAAGGTGTCCGGATAATCGTGCAAGTACTGTAATATGAATTCTTGTCTCAAAGGTGTCCGGATAATCGTGCAAGTACTGTTATATGAATTCTTGTCTCAAGGTGTCCGGATAATCGTGCAAGTACTGTAATATGAATTCTTGTCTCAGGTGTCGGATAATCGTGCGATAAGTACTGTAATATGAATTCTTGTCTCAAGGTGTCCGGATAATCGTGCAAGTGCTGTAATATGAATTCTTGTCTCAAGGTGTCCGGATAATCGTGCGGATAATCTTGTCTCAAGTACTGTAATATGAATTCTTGTCTCAAGGTGTCCAAGTACTGTAATATGAATCTTGTCTCAAAGGTGTGTCCGGATAAGGTGTCCGGATAATATGTATTAATATAATTCTTGTCTCAAGGTGTCCGGATAATCGCAGAAATACTGGATAATCTGATAATCGCGCAAGTAATGTACTAATATGAATTCTTGTCTCAAGGTGTCCGGATAATCATTACAATTATAATGAATTCTTGTCTCAAGGTGTCCGGATAATCGTGCAAGTACTGTAATATGAATTCTTGTCTCAAGGTGTCCGGATAATCGCGCAAGTACTGTAATATGAATTCTTGTCTCAAAGGTGTCCGGATAATTGCAAGTACTGTAATAGCAATTCTTGTCTCAAGGTGTCGGATCCGGTAATATAATCGTCTCAAGGTCGGATAATCGTTAAAGTACTGTAATATGAATTCTTGTCTCAAGGTGTCCGGATAATCGCAAGTACTAATATGAATACTTGTCTCAAGGTTTCGGATAAAATGTAATATGAATTCTTGTCTCAAGGTGTCCGGATAATCGCGCAAAGTACTGTAATATGAATTCTTGTCTCAAGGTGTCGGATAATCGTGCAAGTACTGTAATAATGAATTCTTGTCTCAAGGTGTCCGGATAATCGCGCAAGTACTGTTATATGAATTCTTGTCTCAAGGTGTCCGGATAATCAAAGTGCTGTAATATAATACTTGTCTCAAGGTGTCCGGATAATCGCAAGTACTGTAATATGAATTCTTGTCTCAAGGTGTCCGGATAATCGCGCAAGTACTGTATATATGAATTCTTGTCTCAAGGTGTCCGGATAATCGCGCAAGTACTGTTATATGAATTCTTGTCTCAGGTGTCCGGATAATCATTGCAAGTAATGTAATATGAATTCTTGTCTCAAGGTGTCCGGATAATCGCGCAGAAATGCTGTTATATGAATTCTTGTCTCAAGGTGTCCGGATAATCGCAAGCAATGTAATATGAAATCCGGATAAATAATATGTAAATTCTTGTCTCAAGGTGTCCGGATAATCGCGCAAGTACTGTAATATCAGCATGTCCGGATAATCGTGCAAGTGCTGTAATATGAATTCTTGTTTTCAAAAGGTGTCCGGATAATCGCGCAAGTACTGTTATATGAATTCTTGTCTCTAAAGGTGTCGGATAATCGCAAGTACTGTAATATGAATTCTTGTCTCAAGGTGTCCGGATAATCGCGCAAGTACTGTAATATGAATTCTTGTTTCAAAAGGTGTCCGGATAATCGCGCAAGTACTGTAATATGAATTCTTGTTTAAAAGGTGTCCGGATAATCGCGCAAGTAATGTAATATGAATTCTTGTCTCAAGGTGTCCGGATAATCGCAAGTACTGTAATATGAATTCTTGTTTTAAAGTGTGTCCGGATAATCCGGATACCAAAGTACTGTAATATGAATTCTTGTTTTAAAGGTGTCCGGATAATCGATACAAGTACTGTAATATGAATTCTTGTTTTAAGGTGTCGGATAATCGCAAATGCTGTTATATGAATTCTTGTCTCAAGGTGTCAAGTACTGATAATCGTGCAAGTACTGTATATGAATTCTTGTCTCAAAGGTGTCGGATAATCGCGCAAGTACTGTAAATGAATTCTTGTCTCAAAGGTGTCCGGATAATCGTGCAATATGAATGAATTCTTGTCTCAAAAGGTGTCCGGATAATCGCGCAAGTACTGTATATATGAATTCTTGTCTCAAGGTGTCCGGATAATCGTGCAAGTACTGTAATATGAATTCTTGTTTTAAGGTGTCCGGATAATCGCGCAAGTACTGTTATATGAATTCTTGTCTTAAAGGTGTCCGGATAATCGTGCAAGTACTGTAATATGAATTCTTGTTTAAAGGTGTCCGGATAATCGCGCAAGATAACTGTAATATGAATTCTTGTCTCAAGTTGTCCGGATAATCGTGCGCAAGTAATGTAATATGAATTCTTGTCTTAAGCTGTGTCCGGATAATCATTTTAAGTACTGTTAATATAATTCTTGTTTCAAGGTGTCCGGATAATCGTGCAAGTACTGTAATATGAATTCTTGTCTCAAGGTGTCCGGATAATCATGTAATTGGCGAATTCTTGTCTCAAAGGTTTCCGGATAATCGTGCAAGTAATGTAATTGAATTCTTGTCTCAAGGTGTCCGGATAATCATTATGATGCTGTATTATGAATTCTTGTCCTGCTGCGTCGGATAATTACTGTTATATGAATTTGTCTCAAGGTGTCGGATAATCGCGCAAAGTACTGTAATGAATTCTTGTCTCAAGGTGTCCGATAATCGTACAAATACCGTAATATGAATTCTCCGGCGGTGTCCTCAAGAATTCTTGTCCCAAGGTGTCCGGATAATCGCGCAAGTACTGTTATATGAATTCTTGTCTCAAGGTGTCCGGATAATCGCGCAAGTAATGTAATATATGATTCTTGTCTCAAGGTGTCCGGATAATCGCAAGTAATTCTTGAATTTTCTCCAAGGTGTCCGGATAATCGTGCAAGTACTGTAATATGAATTCTTGTCTCAAAGGTGTCCGGATAATCGCGCAAAATGAATTTTAACTGTTATAATTCTTTGTCTCAAGGTGTCGGATAATCATTCAGCAAGTAATGTAATATGAATTCTTGTCTCAAGGTGTCCGGATAATCGTGCAAGTACTGTTATATGAATTCTTGTCCAAAGGTGTCCGGATAATCGTGCAAGTAATGTAATATGAATTCTGTCTCAAGGTGTCCGGATAATCTTTGTTATGAATACTTGTCTCAAGGTGTCCGGATAATCGTGCATAAGCTAATACTATGAATTATTGTTTAAAAGGTGTCGGATATTCTTCTTGTCTCAAGGTGTGTCCGGATAATCAAGTAATGTAATAGAATTCTTGTCTCTGCGTCCGGATAATCGCGCAAGATACTGTTATATGAATTCTTGTCTCAAGGTGTCCGGATAATTGCGCAAGTAGGAACGTCTCAAAGGTGTCCGGATAATCGCAAGTAAGTGAAATGTTTTAATAATCGATTCAATTCGAATTTTGTCTCAAGGTGTCCGGATAATCATTTGCAATGCTATAATAGAATTCTTGTCTCAAGCGCGTCCGGATAATCGCGCAAGTACTGTTATTCTTGTCTCAAAGGTGTCCGGATAATCGCGCAAGTAATGTAATATGAATTCTTGTTCTCAAGGTGTTCCGGATAATCGTAACCAAGTACTGTTATATGAATTCTTGTCTCAAGGTGTCCGGATAATCGCGCAAGTAATGTAATATGAATTCTTGTCTCAAGATTGTCCGGATAATCGCGGATGCGTATGAATTCTTGTCTCAAGGTGCGGATAATCGCGGGTAATGTAATATGAATTCTTGTCTCAAGTTGTCCGGATAATCGCGCAAGTACTGTAATATAGATTCTTGTCGAATTTTTGTCTCAAGGTGTCCGGATAATCGTGCAAATGCTGTAATATGAATTCTTGTCAAAGGTGTCCGGATAATCGCGCAAGTAATGTTATATGAATTCTTGTCTCAAGGTGTCGGATAATCGCGCAAGTAATGTTATATGAATTCTTGTTTCAAGGTGTCCGGTCGGATATCCGGATAATCGCGCAAGTACTGTTATATGAATTCTTGTCTCAAGGTTTCGCGGATAATCGTCCCAAGGTGTCCGGATAAAATACTGTAATAATGTAATTCTTGTCTCAAGGTGTCCGGATAATCAGCGCAAGTACTACATATATGAATTCTTGTCTCAAGGTGTCGGATAATCGTACAAGTACTGTAACATGAATTAATTTCTTGTCTCAAAATGGTGTCGTGATAATCAAGGTGCAAATACTGTTATATGAATTCTTGTCTCAAGGTGTCCGGATAATCGCGCAAGTACTGTAATGAATTCTTGTCCCAAAGGTGTCCGGATAATCTTGTCCCAAGGTGTCCGGGAAATGCAAGTAATATAATTCTTGTCAAGGTGTCCGGTAATCGCGCAAGTATATGAATTTTTGTCTCGGTGTCCGGATAATCGATTCTTGTCCCAAGGTGTCCGGATGGCGAATTCTTGTCCCAGCGGCAGTCCGGAAATAATGTTAATATGAATTCTTGTCCGGATAATCAAGTAATGTAATATTGTCCGCGTCCGGATAATCGTGCAAGTAATGTTATGAATTCTTGTCTCAAGGTGTCGGACAATCGATGCAAGTAATGTAATGAATTCTTGTCTTGTCTCAAGGTGTCCGGATAATCTGATAATCGCGCAAGTACTGTAATATATGTCTCAAGGTTCTTCGCGCAAGTACTCAAGGTGTCGGATAATCGTGCAAGTAATGTAATGTGAATTCTTGTCCCAAAGGTGTCCGGATAATCGTGCAAATATAATATACTCAAGGTTCCTTGTCTCAAGGTGTCCGGATAATCATTGCAAGTACGTGAATATGAATTTTGTCTCAAGGTGTCCGGATAATCGCGCAAATTCTTGTCTCGGATAAGGTGTCCGGCGAAATCTTGTCAAGGAACCGACAAGTACTGTAATATGAATTCTTATCTCAAAGGTGTCCGGATAATCGCGCAAGTACTGTAATATGAATTCTTGTCTCAAGGTGTCCTGGATAATCCGCGCAAGTACTGTATATATGAATTCTTGTCTCAAGGTGTCCGGATAATCGCGCGGTAATGTAATATGAATTCTGTCTCAAGGTGTCCGGATAATCGCGCAAGTACTGTTATGGCGCGTTCTTGTCTCAAGGGTGTGTCGGATAATGTAATATGAATTCCGTCTCAAGGTGTCCGGATAATCGCACAAGTACTGTTATATGAATTCTTGTCTCAAGGTGTCCGGATAATCGCGCAAATACTGTAATATGAATTCTTGTCTCAAGGTGTCCGGATAATTCGCAAGTAATGTAATATGAATTCTTGTCTCAAGGTGTCCGGATAATCGCGCAAGTACTGTTATATGAATTCTTGTCTCAAGGTGTCCGGATAATCGTGCAAGTACTGTAATATGAATTCTTGTCTCAAGGTGTCCGGATAATCGTGCAAGCAACTGTAATATGAATTCTTGTTTAAAGGTGTCCGGATAATCGTGCAAGTACTGTAATATGAATTCTTGTCCCAATGTAATATGAAGGTGTCCGGATAATCGCGCAAGTACTGTAATATGAATTCTTGTCTCAAAGGTGTCCGGATAATCGCGCAAGTACTGTTATATGAATTCTTGTCTCAAGGTGTCCGGATAATCGTGCAAGTACTGTAATATGAATTCGTCTTGTCCGGATAATCAAATGCTGTTAATGAATTCTTGTCTGTCCGGATAATCGTGCAAGTACTGTAATATGAATTCTTGTCAAGGTGTCCGGATAATCGCGCAAATGCTGTAATATGAATTCTTGTTTCAAGGTGTCCGGATAATCGTGCAAGTACTGTAATATGAATTCTTGTCTCAAGGTGTCCGGATAATCGCGCAAGTAATGTAATATGAATTCTTGTCTCAAGGTGTCCGGATAATCGCGCAAGTACTGTTATATGAATTCTTGTCTCAAGGTGTCCGGATAATCGCGCAAGTACTGTAATATGAATTCTTGTCTCAAGGTGTCCGGATAATCGCAAGTACTGTAATATGAATTCTTGTCAAAGGTGTCCAAGCAAGTAATGTTATATGAATTTTGTCTCAAGGTGTCCGGATAATCGTGCAAGTAATGTAATATGAATTCTTGTCTCAAGGTGTCCGGATAATCGCGCAAGCATGTAATATCCGGATAATTCTTGTTTTAAAGGTGTCCGGATAATCATTGCAAGTACTGTAATATGAATTCTTGTCTCAAGGTGTCCGGATAATCGCGCAAGTACTGTTATATGAATTCTTGTCTCAAGGTGTCCGGATAATCGTGCAAGTACTGTAATATGAATTCTTGTCTCAAGGTGTCGGATAATCGTGCAGAATTCTTGTCCTGCGGGCCGTAATATGAATTCTTGTCTCAAGGTGTCCGGATAATCGCGCAAGTGCTGTAATATGAATTCTTGTCTCAAAGGTGTCCGGATAATCGCGCAAGTACTGTAATGGCGCGAATTCTGTCTTGTTTCGAATTTGTCCTGGGTGTCCGGATAATCGCGCAAGTACTGTAATATGAATTCTTGGTTTCAAAAGGTGTCCGGATAATCGCGCAAGTACTGTAATTGGCGAATTCTTGTCTAAAGGTGTCCGGATAATCGTGCAAGTAATGTAATATGAATTCTTGTCCCAAGGTGTCCGGATAATCGCGCAAGTAATGTAATATGAATTCTTGTTTCCTGCTGTGTCCGGATAATCGCGCAAGTACTGTTATATGAATTCTTGTCTAAAAGGTGTCCGGATAATCGCGCAAAGTACTGTAATGAATTCTCGTTTTAAAGGTGTCCGGATAATCGCGCAAGTACTGTTAATATGAATTCTTGTTCCGGCGGTGTCCGGATAATCGTGCACCATGAGTGTCCCAAGGTGTCCGGATATGAATTCTTGGTGTCTCAAGGTGTCCGGATAATCGCGCAAGTAATGTAATATGTCTCAATTCAAGTAATGTAATATGAATTTTGTTTTAAGGTGTCCGGATAATCGCGCAAGTGCTGTAAATATCCGGAATTCTTGTTTTAAAGGTGTCCGGATAATCGCGCAAGTAACTGATAATATGAATTCTTGTTTCAAGGTGTCCGGATAATCGCGCAAGTAATGTAATATGAATTCTTGTCCCCAAGGTGTCCGGATAATCGCTGCAAGTACTGTTATATGAATTCTTGTCTCAAAATTCTGTCCGGATAATCGTGCAAGTAATAATATGAATGTTCGGTGTCCGGATAATGTACTGCTTGTCTCAAGGTGTCCGGATAATCGTGCAATGCACGAATTATTGTTTATAAGGTGTCTTGAATTTCTCAAGGTGTCCGGATAATCGCAAGTAATGTAATATGAATTCTTGTTTGTCCGATAATCGCGCTGTGTCCTGCGTCCGGATAATCGCGCAATTCTTATTTTAAGGTGTCCGGATAATCGTGCAAGTACTGTAATATGAATTCTTTCGGATAATCGCAAGTAATTGTAATATGAATTATTGTTTTAAGGTGTCCGGATAATCGCGAATTTTGTCTCAAGGTGTCCGGATAATCGCGTAATATAGAATTCTTGTTTAAAGGTGTCCGGATAATCGCGCAAGTACTGTAATATGAATTTTGTCTCAAGGTGTCCGGATAATCGCGCAAGTAATGTAATATGAATTCTTGTTTTAAGGTGTTCCGGATAATCATTAACGCAAGTACTGTTATATGAATTCTTGTTTCAAGGTGTCCGGATAATCGTGCAAGTAATGTAATATGAATTTTGTTTCGCGTGTCCGGATAATCGCGCGCGCATTGTTATATGAATTTTGTCTCAAGTGTCCGGATAATCGCGGATGCGCGAATCTGCGCAAGTAATGTAATATGAATTCTTGTCTCAAGGTGTCCGGATAATCGCGCAAGTACTGTAATATTATTGTTTTACAAAACCGATAATCAAAAACCTGGCGAATTTTTGTCTCAAGGTGTCCGGATAATCGTGCAAGTAATGTATGGCGAATTTTGTCCCAAGGTGTCCGGATAATCGCGCAAGTAATGGGTTGGCGAATTTTGTCCCAAGGTGTCCGGACAATCGCGCAATACTGTTATATGAATTTGTCTCAAGGTGTCCGGGCAAGTAATGTAATATGAATTCTTGTCCGGATAATCGCGCAAATGTTATATGAATTTTTTGTCCTAAGGTGTCCGATAATCGCGCAAGTAGTCGTTATACGAATTTTGTCCCAAGGTGTCCGGATAACGCGCGGCACCGTTATACAATTTTGGTTCTGGTGTCCGGACACCGCGCAAGTAATGTAATATGAATTTGTCTCAAGGTTCCGGATAATCTCATATATGAATTCTGTCCGTAAACCGATAATCGCAAGTACTGTAACATGTTATATGTAATTCCAAGTAATGTTGAATTCTGTCAAGGTGTCCGGTTATATGAATCGTGCAAGCAGTAAATGTAATATGAATTCTTGTCTCAAGGTGTCCGACAATCGCGCAAGTACTGTTATGGCTGAATTTGTCTCAAGGTGTCCGATAACGTGCAAGTAATGTAATATGAATTTTGTCCCAAGGTGTCCGGATAATCGTGCAAGTAATGTAATACGAATTTGTCTCAAGGTGTCCTCGTGTGTTAATGTAATATGAAGGTGTCCGGATAATCGCGCAAGTACCGTTATATGAATTTTTGTCCCAAGGTGTCCGGATAATCGCGCAAGTACTGTTATAAAGCGAAATTTGTCCAAGGTCCGGTCCGGATAATCGTCCGGATAATCGTGCAAGTAATGTAATATGAATTTGTCTCAAAGGTCCGGATCCGGACAATCTGTCCTATTAATCGTAAACCGTTATAGGCGAATTTTGTCTCAAGGTGTCCGATAATCGCGCAAGTACTGTTATGTCCGGAAATCGCGCAAGTCTCAAGTTTTAAGGTGTCCGGATAATTCCGCAAGTAATGTAATATGAATTCTTGTCCTGAAGGTGTCCGGATAATCGTGCAAGTAATGTAATATGAATTCTTGTCTCAAGGTGTCCGGATAATCGCAAGCACTGTTATATGAATTCTTGTCTCAAGGTGTCCGGATAATCGCAAGTACTGTTATATGAATTTTTGTCCATGTGTCCGGATAATTCGCAAGTAATGTAATATGAATTCTTGTCTCATGTCCGGATAATCGTGCAAGCATTGTTATATGAATTCTTGTCTCATATGGGTGTCCGGATAATCGTGCAAGTAATGTAATATGAATTCTTGTCAAAGGTGTCCGGATAATCGCGCAAGTACTGTAATATGAATTCTTGTCTCAAGGTGTCCGGATAATCGTGCAAGAAATACTGTAATATGAATTCTTGTCTCAAGGTGTCCGGATAATCGCGCAAATACTGTTATATGAATTCTTGTCTCAAGGTGTCCGGATAATCGCGCAAGTAATGTAATATGAATTCTTGTCTCAAGTAATATGAATTCTTGTCTCAAGGATAATAATCGTGCAAATGTAATATGAATTCTTGTTAAGGTGTCGGATAATCGTGCAAGTACTGTAATATGAATTCTTGTCTCAAAGGTGTCCGGATAATCGATGCAAGTACTGTAATATGAATTCTTGTCTCAAGGTGTCGGATAAATCAAGTAATGTAATATGAATTCTTGTCTCAAAAAGGTGTCCGGATAATCGCAAGTAATGTAATATGAATTCTTGTCTCAAAGGTGTCCGGATAATCGTGCAAAATACTGTAATATGAATTCTTGTCTCAAGGTGTCCGGATAATCGCGCAAGTACTGTAATATGAATTCTTGTCTTCAAGGTGTCCGGATAATCGTGCAAGTAATGTAATATAATTCTTGTCTCAAGTGTCCGGATAATCGTGCAAGTACTGTTATATGAATTCTTGTCTCAAGGTGTCCGGATAATCGTGCAAGTAATGTAATATGAATTCTTGTCTCAAAGGTGTCCGGATAATCGTGCAAGTACTGTAATATGAATTCTTGTCTCAAGGTGTCCGGATAATCGTGCGTACTGTAATATGAATTTCTTGTCCAAGGTGTCGGATAATCGTGCAAATTCAAATACTGTAATATGAATTCTTGTCTCAAGGTGTCGGATAATCGCGCAAGTACTGTTATATGAATTCTTGTCTCAAAGGTGTCCGGATAATCGTGCAAGTAATGTAATATGAATTCTTGTCTCAAGGTGTCCGGATAATCGTGCAAGTACTGTTATATGAATTCTTGTCTCAAGTAATGTATGAATTCTTGTTTTAAGGTGTCCGGATAATCATTTAATGTAATATGAATTCTTGTCTCAAGGTGTCCGGATAATCGTGCAAGAACTGTAATGTAAATGAATTCTTGTCCCAAGGTGTCCGGATAATCGCGCAAGTAATATTTTTTTTACTGTAATGTCCGAAATCGCGCAAGTTAATTCTTGTCTCAAGGTGTCCGGATAATCGCGCAAGTAATACTGTTATATGAATTCTTGTCTCAAGGTGTCCGGATAATTGCGCAAGTAATGTAATATGAATTCTTGTCTCAAAGGTGTCCGGATAATCGTGCAAGTACTGTTATATGAATTCTTGTCTCCAAAGGTGTCCGGATAATCGTGCAAATATTGTAATATGAATTCTTGTCTCAAGGTGTCCGGATAATCGTGCAAGTACTGTAATATGAATTCTTGTCTCAAGGTGTCCGGATAATCGCGCCAAGTACTGTAATATGAATTCTTGTCTCAAGGTGTCCGGATAATCGTGCAAGTAATGTAATATGAATTCTTGTCTCAAGGTGTCCGGATAATCGTGCAAGTAATGTAATATGAATTCTTGTCTCAAAGGTGTGATAATCCGGATAATCGTGCAAGTAATGTAATATGAATTCTTGTCTCAAGGTGTCCGGATAATCGCGCAAGTACTGTTATATGAATTCTTGTCTCAAGGTGTCCGGATAATCGCGCAAGTAATGTAATATGAATTCTTGTCTCAAGGTGTCCGGATAATCGCGCAAGTACTGTTATATGAATTCTTGTCTCAAGGTGTCCGGATAATCGTGCAAGTAATGTAATATGAATTCTTGTCTCAAGGTGTCCGGATAATCGTGCAAGTAATGTAATATGAATTCTTGTCTCAAAGGTGTCCGGATAATCGTGCAAGTAATGTTATATGAATTCTTGTCTCAAGGTGTCGGATAATCGCGCAAGTACTGTAATATGAATTCTTGTCTCAAGGTGTCCGGATAATCGCGCAAGTACTGTTATATGAATTCTTGTCTCAAGGTGTCCGATAATCGGATAATCGTGCAAGTAATGTAATATGAATTCTTGTCAAAAGGTGTCCGGATAATCGCGCAAGTAATGTAATGAATTCTTGTCTCAAGGTGTCCGGATAATCGCTAAATACTGTAATATGAATTCTTGTCTCAAAGGTGTCCGGATAATCGCGCAAGTAATGTAATATGAATTCTTGTCTCAAGGTGTCCGGATAATCCGGATGTTATATAATCAAAGGTGTCCGGATAATCATTAAGTAATGTAATATGAATTCTTGTCTCAAGGTGTCCGGATAATCGCGCAAGTACTGTAATATGAATTCTTGTCTCAAAGGTGTCCGGATAATCGTGCAAGTAATGTAATATGAATTCTTGTCTCAAGGTGTCCGGATAATTGCGCAAATAATGTAATATGAATTCTTGTCTCAAGGTGTCCGGATAACTGTTATATAATTCTTGTCTCAAGGTGTCGGTCGGATAATCAAAGGTGTTCGATAAAGTAATGTAATATGAATTCTTGTCCGGATAATCAAACTGGTGTCAAGGATAATCGGATAATCGTGCAAGAATACTGTAATATAATTCTTGTCTCAAAGGTGTCCGGATAATCGTGCAAGTACTGTTATATGAATTCTTGTCTCAAGGTGTCCGGATAATCGCGCAAGTAATGTAATATGAATTCTTGTCTCAAAAGTGTGATAATCGGATAATCTTGATCCGGATACGAAAAATAATGTAATATGAATTCTTGTCTCAAGGTGTCCGGATAATCGTGCAAATAATGTAATGTAATTCTTGTCTCAAGGTGTCCGGATAATCGCGCAAGTACTGTTATATGAATTCTTGTCTCAAGGTGTCCGGATAATCGTGCAAGTAATGTAATATGAATTCTTGTCTCAAAGGTGTCCGGATAATCGTGCAAGTAATGTAATATGAATTCTTGTCTCAAAGGTGTCGGATAATCAGAATTCTTGTCTCAAGTACTGTTATATGAATTCTTGTCTCAAGGTGTCGGATAATCGCGCAAAATGATAAGTACTGTAATATGAATTCTTGTCTCAAAGGTGTCCGGATAATCGCGCAAGTACTGTTATATGAATTCTTGTCTCAAGGTGTCCGGATAATCGTGCAAGTACTGTTATATGAATTCTTGTCTCAAGGTGTCCGGATAATCGTGCAAGTAATGTAATATGAATTCTTGTCCCAAGGTGTCCGGATAATCGCGCAAGTAATGTAATATGAATTCTTGTCTCAAGGTGTCCGGATAATCGCGCAAGTACTGTTATATGAATTCTTGTCTCAAGGTGTCCGGATAATCGTGCAAGTAATGTAATATGAATTCTTGTCTCAAGGTGTCGGATAATCGCGCAAAATACTATTATATGAATTCTTGTCTCAAGGTGTCGGATAATCGCAAGTAATGTAATATGAATTCTTGTCTCAAAGGTGTCCGGATAATCGCGCCAATTTTGTAATATGAATTCTTGTCTCAAGGTGTCCGGATAATCGCGCAAGTAATGTAATATGAATTCTTGTCTCAAAGGTGTCCGGATAATCGTGCAAGTAATGTAATATGAATTCTTGTCTCAAGGTGTCCGGATAATCCAGCGCAAGTAATGTTATATGAATTCTTGTCTCAAGGTGTCGGATAATCCGCGCAAATGTAATATGAATTCTTGTCTCAAAGGTGTCGGATAATCGCGCAAGTAATGTAATATAATTCTTGTCAAGGTGTCCGGATAATCGCGCAAAATGCACTGTTATATGAATTCTTGTCCCAAAAGGTGTCCGGATAATCGCGCGCAAGTAATGTAATATGAATTCTTGTCTCAAAGGTGTCGGATAATAATCCGCAAGTACATGTTATGAATTCTTGTCTCAAGGTGTCGGATAATCGTTACGAAGTAATGAATTCTTGTCTCAAGGTGTCGGATAATCGCGCGGATAATCTTGTCTCGCGGATAATCGTGCAGAAATACTGTAATATGAATTCTTCGGATAATCTCAAGTAATGTTATATGATTCTTCATCAAAGGTGGATAATCATGCAAAAATAATGTAATATGAATTCTTGTCCCAAAGGTGTCCGGATAATCGCGCAAGTAATGTAATATAATTCTTGTCTCAAAGGTGTCCGGATAATCGCGCAAATACTGTTATATAATTCTTGTCTCAAGGTGTCCGGATAATCGCGCAAGTAATGTAATATGAATTCTTGTCTCAAAGGTGTCCGGATAATCGATGCAATGTAATATAATTCTTACTGTTAAAATGAATTCTTGTCTCAAGGTGTCGGATAATCGTGCAAGTAATGTAATATGAATTCTTGTCTCAAGGTGTCCGGATAATCGCGCAAAACTATTATATGAATTCTTGTCTCAAGGTGTCCGGATAATCGCAATTCTTGCAAGTAATGTAATATGTAATTCTTGTCCCAAGGGTTGTCCGGATAATCAGCGCAAGTACTGTTATATGAATTCTTGTCTCAAGGTGTCCGGATAATCATGCAAGTACTGTAATATGAATTCTTGTCTCAAAATTGTCGGATAATCGCGCAAAGTAATGTAATGCGAATTCTTGTCTCAAGGTGTCCGGATAATCGCGCAAGTACTGTTATATGAATTCTTGTTCAAGGTGTCCGGATAATCGCGCAAGTAATGTAATATAATTCTTGTCTCAAGGTGTCCGGATAATCAATGTAATATGAATTCTTGCAAAGGTGTCCGATAATGTAATATGAATTCTTGTCCCAAAGGTGTCCGGATAATCGCGCAAGTTGCGGCGCGAATTCTTGTCTCAAGGTGTCCGGATAATCGCGCAAAAACCTGTTATATAATTCTTGTCTCAAGGTGTCGGATAATCGCCAAGTAATGCAAAATAATATGAATTCTTGTCCCAAAATTGTCCGGATAATCGCGCAAGTACTGTTATATGAATTCTTGTCTCAAGGTGTCCGGATAATCGTGCAAACCGTAATATGAGATTCTTGTCTCAAGGTGTCCGGATAATCGCAAGTACTGTTATATGAATTCTTGTCTCAAGGTGTCGGATAATCGTGCAGATAATGTAATGCAAAGATAATTTTATTGTTTTCCCAAAGGTGTCCGGATAATCGTGCAAAGTAATGTAATATGAATTCTTGTCTCAGGTGTCCGGATAATCGCGCAAATACTGTTATATGAATTCTTGTCTCAAGGTGTCGGATAATCGCAAGTAATGTATATGAATTCTTGTCTCAAGGTGTCCGGATAATCGCGCAAAGTAATTATATAATTCTTGTCTCAGGTGTCCGGATAAACAAGTAATGTTATATGAATTCTTGTCCCAAGGTGTCCGGATAATCGCGCAAAGTAATGTTATGAATTCTTGTCTCAAGGTGTCCGGATAATCGTGCAAGTAATGTAATATGAATTCTTGTCTCAAGGTGTCCGGATAATCGTGCAAGTACTGTAATATGAATTCTTGTCCCAAGGTGTCCGGATAATCGCGCAAGTAATGTAATATGAATTCTTGTCTCAAATTGTCCGGATAATAATGCAAATATGTAATATAATTCTTGTCTCAAAGGTGTCCGGGATAATCGCGCAAGTAATGTAATATAATTCTTGTCTCAAGGTGTCCGGATAATCGCGCAAGTAATGTAATATAATTCTTGTCCCAAAGGTGTCCGGATAATCGTGCAAGTACTGTTATATGAATTCTTGTCTCAAAGGTGTCGGATAATCAGCAAGTAATGTAATATACTGTAATATCCGGATAATTCTTGTAATTATTGTTTTCAAGGTGTCCGGATAATCGCGCAAGTAATGTAATATGAATTCTTGTCTCAAGGTGTCGGATAATCGCGCAAAATACTGTAATATGAATTCTTGTCTCAAGGTGTCCGGATAATCGCAAGTAATGTAATATGAATTCTTGTCCAAAAATGTGTCCGGATAATCGCAAGTAATGTAATATGAATTCTTGTTTAAAGGTGTCCGGATAATCGTGCAAGTAATGTAATATGAATTCTTGTCTCAAGGTGTCCGGATAATCGCGCAAGTAATGTTATATAATTCTTGTCTCAAGGTGTCCGGATAATCGCAATGTAATATGAATTCTTGTCCAAGGTGTCCCGGATAATCGCGCAAGTACTGTTATATGAATTTTGTCTCCAAGGTGTCGGATAATCGCGCAAGTAATGTTATATGAATTCTTGTCTCAAAGGTGTCCGATAATCAACAAGTAATGTAATATAATTCTTGTCCAAAGGTGTCCGGATAATCGCGCAAGAATACTGTAATATGAATTTTGTCCAAGGTGTCGGATAATCGTGCAAGTAATGTTATATGAATTCTTGTCTCAAGGTGTCGGATAATCGTGCAAATAATGTAATATATAATTTCTTGTCCCAAAGTGTCCGGATAATCGTAATGTAATATGAATTCTTGTCCCAGTGCAATAATGTGCTATTATATGAATTCTTGTCTCAAAGGTGTCCGGATAATCCCGCAAATACTGTTATATAATTCTTGTCTCAAGGTGTCGGATAATCTAAGCGCCAAGAATACTGTTATATGAATTCTTGTCTCAAAATTCGGATAATCCTGGATAATTCTTGTCCCCAAGGTGTCGGATAATACTGCTATTATATAATTCTTGTCTCAAGGTGTCCGGATAATCGCAAATGTAATATAATTCTTGTCTCAAGGTGTCGGATAATCGCGCAAGTACTGTATGAATTCTTGTTTTAAAGGTGTCCGGATAATCGTGCAAGTACTGTAATATGAATTCTTGTTTTAAAGGTGTCGGATAATCGTGCAAGTAATGTAATATAATTCTTGTCTCAAAGGTGTCGGATAATCGTGCAAGTACTGTTATATGAATTCTTGTCTCAAAAGGGTGTCCGGATAATCGTGCAAGTACTGTAATATAATTCTTGTCTCAAGGTGTCCGGATAATCGTGCAAGTAATGCTGTAATATGAATTCTTGTCTCAAGGTGTCCGGATAATCGCGCAAGTACTGTTAATATGAATTCTTGTCTCAAAGGTGTCCGGGTAATCGTGCAAGTAATGTAATATGAATTCTTGTCTCAAGGTGTCCGGATAATTGCGCAAGTAATGTAATATGAATTCTTGTCTCAAGGTGTCCGGATAATCGTGCAAGTACTGTAATATGAATTCTTGTCTCAAGGTGTCCGGATAATCGTGTAACAAGTACTGTAATATGAATTCTTGTCTCAAGGTGTCCGGATAATCGCGCAAGTACTGTAATATGAATTCTTGTCTCAAGGTGTCCGGATAATCGCACAAGTACTGTAATATGAATTCTTGTCTCAAGGTGTCCGGATAATCGCGCAAGTACTGTAATATAATTCTTGTCTCAAGGTGTCCGGATAATCGTGCAAGTAATGTAATATGAATTCTTGTCTCAAGGTGTCCGGATAATCGTACGCAAATAATGTAATATAATTCTTATCTCAAGGTGTAAATATAATAATCCACAAATACCTGTTATATAGAATTCCCATCAAAGGTGTCCGGATAATCGATGCAGAAGTAATGTAATATAATTCTTGTTTTAAGGTGTCGGATAATCGCGCAAATACTGTAATATGAATTCTTTTCTTTAAAGGTGTCCAGGATAATTAGAAGCACTGTTAAATAATTCTTGTCTCAAGGTGTCCGGATATCGGAGATAAAGTAAAGTAATATGATTGAATTCTTGTCTCAAAGGTGTCCGGATAATCCTTTTAAATACTGTTATATGAATTCTTTCTCAGGTGTCCGGATAATCGTGCAAGTACTGTATAATTCTTGTCTCAAGGTGTCCGGATAATCGTGCAAATACTGTTATATAATTCTTGTCTCAGATTGTCCGGGATAATCGTGCAACATAATGTAAATGAATTCTTGTCTCAAAGGTGTCGGATAATCAAATACTGTTATATAATTCTTGTCTCAAAGGTGTCCGGATAATCGTTACGTAATGTAATATAATTCTTGTCTCAAATTTGTCGGATATCCTAGTAAATGTAATATAATTCTTGTCTCAAAGGTGTCGGATAATCCGCACAAGTACTTTTATATGTAATTCTTGTCTCAAGGTGTCCGGATAATCGCGCAAGTAATGTAATATAATTCTTGTCTCCAAGGTGTCCGGATAATCCGCACATAGTACTGTTATAGATTCTTGTCTCAAAGGTGTCCGGGATAATCGTTACCAAAGTACTGTAATATGAATTCTTGTCTCAAAGATTGTCCGGATAATCGCACAAGTACTGTTATATAGATTCTTGTCTCAAGGTGTCGGATAATCGATACAGAAATAATGTAATATAATTCTTGTCTCAAAGGTGTCGGTTAATCGCTGAAAAAGTAATGTAATATGAATTCTTGTCTCAAGGTGTCCGGATAATAATCACTAAGTACTGTATATAATTCTTGTCTCAAGGTAATCCGAGGATAATCGCACAAGTAATGTAATATGAATTCTTGTCTCAAAAGGTGTCGGATAATCGCGCAAATAATGTTAATAATTCATCTCAAGATTGTCCGGATAATCACTAAGTACTAATATAATTCTTGTCTCAAAATTGTCCGGATAATCGCGCGCAAGTAATATTAATAATTCTTGTCTCAAAATTGTCCGGATAATCGTGAATAATGTAATATGAATTCTTGTCCCAAGGTGTCGGATAATCAGCACCAAAAATAATGTAATATAATTCTTTATCTCAAAGGTGTCGGATAATCGCGCAAATGCTATTTATATGAATTCTTGTCTCAAAGGTGTCCGGATAATCAATTAAAGTAATGTAATATGAATTCTTGTCCAAAGGTGTCGGATAATCTTTAAAAAATGTGTAATTATCTTATCTCAAATTGTCAGGATAATCACAAAGTACTGTAATATAATTCTTGTCTAAAGGTGTCAGATAATCAGCACCAAATAATGTAATATAAAATTCTTGTCTCAAAATTGTCGGATAATCACTAATACTGTTATAATTCTTGTCTCAAAGGTGTCCGGATAATCGTGCAAAGTAATGTAATATAATTCTTGTCTCTAGGTGTCGGATAATCCTTGCGTACTGTAATATGAATTCTTATTTCAAGGTGTCCGGATAATCGTGCAAGTAATGTAATATAATTCTTCTTAAGGTGTCCGGATAATCGCACAAGTACTGTAATATGAATTCTTGTTTCAAGGTGTCCGGATAATCGTGCAAGTAATGTAAATGAATTTTGTCCCCAAATTGTCGGATAATCGCACAAAGTAATGTAATATGAATTTTGTCTCCAAGGTGTCGGATAATCGCGCAAGTACTGTAATATGAATTATTGTCTCAAGGTGTCCGGATAATCGCACAAGTAATGTAATAATATGAATTCTTGTCTCAAGGTGTCCGGATAATCGCGCAAGTACTGTAATATGAATTTCGTCTCAAGGTGTCCGGATAATCGTGCAAATAATGTAATAAATTCTTGTCTTAAGCGTCCGGATAATCGCGCAAGTACTGTTATATGAATTCTTTTCTCAAGGTGTCCGGATAATCGCACAAGTACTGTTATATGCGAATTCTTGTTTAAGGTGTCCGGATAATCGCAAGTAATGTAATGGCGAATTTTGTTTCAAGGTGTCCGGAATGTAATATGAATTCTTGTCTCAAGGTGTCCGATAATCGCACAGAAATAACTGTAATATGAATTTTGTCTCAAGGTGTCCGGATAATCATGCAAGTAATACTGTAATATGAATTCTTGTCTGAGTGTGTCCGGATAATCGTGCAGACTGTAATATGAATTCTTGGTTCCAAGGTGTCCGGATAATCGCGCAAGTAATGCATTGCGATTCTTGTCCCAAGGTGTCCGGATAATCGCTTTATAGTAATAATAATATGAATTCTTGTCTCAGGTGTCCGGATATCCGCAAAAACTGGTAATATGAATTCTTGTCTTGGGCGTGTCCGGATAATCGCGCAAAACTGTAATATGAATTCTTGTCTTAAGGTGTCCGGATAATCCACCAAGTACTGTTATATGAATTCTTGTTTCAAGGTGTCCGGATAATCGTGCAAGTACTGTAATATAATTCTTGTCTCAAAGATTGTCGGATAAATTTAACTACTGTTATATGGAATTCTTGTTCAAGGTGTCCGGATAATCGTGCAAATGTACTGTAATATAATTCTTGTCTCAAGGTGTCCGGATAATCGCAAGTACTGTAATATGAATTCTTGTCTCAAAGGTGTCCGGATAATCCTTTTAAGTACTGTTATATGAATTCTTGTCTCAAAGGTGTCGGATAATCCACCAAGTTGTAATATAATTCTTGTCTCAAAAGTGTCGGATAATTGCGCAAGTACTGTTATATAATTCTTGTCTCAAAGGTGTCCGGATAATCGCGCAAGTACTGTAATATGAATTCTTGTCTCAAAGGTGTCCGGATAATCGTGCAAGTAATGTAATATGAATTCTTGTCTCAAGGTGTCGGATAATCGCGCAAGTACTGTTAATATGAATTCTTGTCTCAAGGTGTCCGGATAATCGCGCAAGTCTACTGTTAATATGAATTCTTGTCTCAAGGTGTCGGATAATCGCGCAAGTACTGTTATATGAATTCTTGTCTCAAGGTGTCGGATAATCGTGCAAATGTGTCCGGATAATGTTGAATTCTTGTCTCAAGGTGTCGGATAATCGTCTCTGTTATATAATTCTTGTCTCAAGTCCGGATAATCGCGCGCAAGTAATGTAATATGAATTCTTGTCTCAAGGTGTCCGGATAATCGCTTGCAAGTACTGTAATATAATTCTTGTCTCAAGGTGTCGGATAAAGGTGTTACTGTTATATGTAATATGAATTCTTGTCAAAAGGTGTCGGATAATCGTGCAAGTAACTGTTATATAATTCAACCTCAAGGTGTCCGGATAATCGTGCAAAATACTGTTATATAATTCTTGTCTCAAGGTGTCCGGATAATCATTGAAAGCGTGTAATATATAATTCTTGTCTCAAGGTGTCGGATAATCGTGCAAGTACTGTTATATAATTCTTGTCTCAGGTGTCCGGATAATCGCGCAAATACTGTTATATGAATTCTTGTCTCAAGGTGTCCGGATAATCATTCTTGTCCCAGGTGTCGGATAGAGAAAAAGTAATGTAATATAATTCTTGTCTCAGGTGTCCGGATAATCGTGCAATTACTGTTATATGAATTCTTGTCTCAAGGTGTCCGGATAATCGTGACTAAGTAATGTAATGAATTCTTGTCTCAAAGGTGTCAGGATACCATCGCAAGTACTGTTATATGAATTCTTGTCTAAAAGGTGTCGGATAATCAACACCAGAAGTAACTGTAATATGAATTCTTGTCTCAGGTGTCTGGATAATAATCATTCTTGTCTCAAGGTGTCATATAATTCTTGCTCAAGCTGTAATATAATTCTTGTTTTAATTGTCCACAATGTTAAATAATTCTTGTCTCAATTCTTGTCTCAAATCGATAATTACATAGTAATATAATATAATTCTGTCAAGGTGTCCATAAATTGAAAAGTACTGGATAATCTTGTCTAAAGGTGTCCGGATAATGTGTAATATGAATTCTGTCTCTCAAGGTGTCAGATAATCGCGAAAGAAATACTATAATATAATTCTTGTCTCAAAGGTGTACTGTATGCTGGTGTGATAATCCTTCGCGCAAGTAATGTAATATGAATTCTTATCAAGGTGTCGGATAATAGCGCAAACTTTTAATATGAATTCTTGTCTTGTCTCCAAATTGTCCGGATAATCAGTACTGCAAAAATTCTTGTCTAATGTCCGGATAATTGCTACTGTAATCAAAAGGTGTCCGGATAATCGCGCAAGTAATGTAATATAATTCTTGTTTCAAAGGTGTCCGGATAATCGCAAGTGCGCAAGATAATGTAATATGAATTCTTGTCTCAAAGGTGTCCGGATAATCGCGCAAGTACTGTAATATGAATTCTTGTCTCAAGGTGTCGGATAATTGCGCAAGTACTGTAATAATTCTTGTCTCCGGATAATCGGTGTCCGGATAATCGTGCGCAAGTACTGTAATATGAATTCTTGTCTCAAAGGTGTCCGGATAATCGCGCGCAAGTAATGTAATATGAATTCTTGTCTCGAGTTTCAAAGGTGTCCGGATAATCGCGCAAGTACTGTTATATGAATTCTTGTCTCAAAGGTGTCCGGATAATCGTGCAAATGCTGTAATATAATGTAATATGAATTCTTGTCTCAAAGGTGTCCGGATAATCGTGCAAGTACTGTATATGTAATTCTTGTTTGTCCGGATGTCGGATAATGAATTCTTGTCCCAACGCGCAAGTAATGTAATATGAATTCTTGTCTCAAAGGTGTCCGGATAATAATCAGAAAGTAATGTTAATAGGAATTCTTGTCTCGGGTGTCGGATAATCGTGCAAACAACGTAATGTAAATTCTTGTTATTGTCGGATGTCCGGATAATCGCGCAAGTAATGTAATATGAATTCTTGTCTCCAAGGTGTCCGGATAATCGTGCAAGTACTGTAATATGAATTCTTGTTTTAAAGGCGTCCGGATAATCGCGCAAGTAATGTAAAATGAATTCTTGTCTCAGGTGTCCGGATAATCGCGCAGAAATACTGTTATAACGTTCTTGTCTCAAGGTGTCCCGGATAATCGCGCAATGAATTGTCTCAAGGTGTAATATGAATTCGTTATATGTCTCAAGGTGTCGGATAATTGCGCAAGTAATGTAATATGAATTCTTGTCTCAGGTGTCCGGATAATCTTTAAGTACTGTTATATGAATTCTTTGTCTCAAGGTGTCCGGATAATCGCGCAAGTAATGTAATATGAATTCATGTCCAAAGGTGTCCGGATAATCGCGCAAGTAATGTAATATGAATTCTTGTCTCAAAGGTGTCCGGATAATCGCGCAAGTACTGTTATATGAATTCTTGTCTCAGGTGTCCGGATAATCGCACAAGTAATGTAATATGAATTCTTGTCCCAAGGTGTCCGGATAATCGAAAGTAATGTAATATGAATTCTTGTCTCAAAGGTGTCCGGATAATCTTTCAAAATACTGTTATGAATTCTTGTCTCAAGGTGTCCGGATAATCGCACGGGCACTGTAATATGAATTCTTGTCTCAAAATTGTCCGGATAATCGCACAAGTACTATGTAGGCGAATTCTTGTCTCAAAATTGTCCGGATAATCCATTAATGCAATGTAATATAATTCTTGTCTATAAAGTGTCCGGATAATCGCAACTTGCAAGTACTATTTAATACACGAGAATTCTTGTCTCAAGGTGTCCGGATAATCGTGCAAGTAATGTAATATATGAATTCTTGTCTCAAAGGTGTCGGATAATCGCAAGTAATGTATAATGAATTCTTGTCTCCGTTTAAGGTGTCGGATGAATTTTGTCCGGCGTGTCCAAAATACTGTTATATGATTTCTTGTCTCAAAATTGTCCGGATAATCCACAAGTACTGTAATATGAATTCTTGTCTCAAGGTGTCCGGATAATCGATGCAAAGTAATGTAATATATGAATTTTGTCTCAAGGTGTCCGGATAATCGCGCAAATACTGTTATGCGAATTCTTGTCTAAAGGTGTCCGGATAATCGCGCAAGTACTATAATCTTGAATCAAATTGTCCCAAAGTTGTCCGATAACGCAAGTGGGTAATATAATTCTTGTCTCAAAGGTGTCCGGATAATCGCGCAAATACTATAATATGAATTCTTGTCTCAAAGGTGTCCGGATAATCGCGCAAGAACTGTAATAGCGTAATTCTTGTCTCAAAGGTGTCCGGATAATCGCGCAAAGTACTATAATATGATTTTGTTCAAGGTGTCCGGTTTCAATGAATTTGTCTCAAGGTGTCCGGATAATCGTGCGCAAGTAATGTAATATGAATTCTTGTTTTAAGGTGTCCGGATAATCGCGCAAGTACTGTAATATGAATTCTTGTTTAAGGTGTCCGGATAATCGTGCAAGCACTGTAATATGAATTTTGTCCGCAAGGTGTCCGGATAATCGCGCATAAAAGTAATGTAATATGAATTCTTGTCTCAGGTGTCCGGATAATCGTGCAAGAATAATGCAATATAATTCTTGTCTCAAGGTGTCGGATAATCGCGCAAATAATGTAATATAATTCTTGTCTAAAGGTGTCCGGATAAAAATTTAAATGAATACTGTATATGAATTCTTGTCTTTCAAGGTGTCCGCATAATCCCGCAAGTAATGTAATATGAATTCTTGTCTCAAGGTGTCCGGATAATCGTGCAAGTACTGTTATATGAATTCTTGTCTCAAGGTGTCCGGATAATCGTGCAAGTAATATGAAATGTAATATGAATTCTGTCTCAAGGTGTCCGGATAATCGTGCAAGTACTGTTATAGCGAATTCTTGTCTCAAGGTGTCCGGATAATCGTGCAAGTAATGTGGATAATCGCTCACTGTAATTCTTTTGTCCCAAGGTGTCCGGATAATCGTGCAAGTAATGTAATATGAATTCTTGTTTCAAGGTGTCCGGATAATCGGTCTTAAGGTGTCCTGATAATCTGAATTTTGTCTCCAAGGTGTCCGGATAATCGTGCGTACTGTTATATGAATTCTTGTCTCAGGTGTCCGGATAATCGCGGCGAAGTAACTGTGCCATCGCAAATTTTGTCTTTAAGGTGTCCGGATAATCGTGCAAGTAATGTAATATGAATTCTTGTCTCAAGGTGTCCGGATAATCGTGCAAAAGTACTGTAATATGAACTTGGTCCCAAGGTGTCCGGATAATCGTGCAAATACTGTAATATGAATTCTTGTCCACAAGGGGTCCGGATAATCGCGCAAGTACTGTAATATGAATTCTTGTTTCAAGGTGTCCGGATAATCGTGCAAGCATGTAAAATGAATTCTTGTCTCAACTTTGGTGTCCGGATAATCGCGCAAGTACTGTTATATGAATTCTTGTCTCAAGGTGTCCGATGAATCGTGCAAGTAATGTAAATGAATTCTTGTCTCAAGGTGTCCGGATAATCATGCAAGTATGTAATATGAATTTTGTCTCAAGGTGTCCGGATAACCGCGCAAGTAATGTAATGGGCGAATTCTGTCCCAAGGTGTCCGGATAATCAAAAAGTAATGTAATATGAATTCTTGTCCCAAGGTGTCCGGATAATCGCTGTAATATGAAATTTTGTACTTTCCGGTTATGGCGAATTTTTGTCTCAAGGTGTGTCCGGATAATCTTGTTTAAGGTGTGCAAGTAAATGTAATATGAATTCTTGTCTCAAGGTGTCCGGATAATCGTGCAAGTACTGTTATATGAATTCTTGTCCCTCAAAGGTGTCCGGATAATCGCGCAAGTAATGTAATATGAATTCTTGTCCCAAGGTGTCCGGATAATTGCAAGTAATGTAATATGAATTCTTGTCTCAAGGTGTCCGGATAATCGCGCAAGTACTGTTATATGAATTCTTGGTCTCAAAGATTATCCGATAATCGTTAAATAATGTAATATGAATTCTTGTCCCAAAGGTGTCCGGATAATCGTGCAAGCACTGTAATATGTAATGTAATAATTCTAAGTACTGTAATATGAATTCTGTGTCGGATAATCGCGCAATACTGTGGCGAATTCTGTATAAAGGTGTCTCGGATAACGCGCAAGTAATCGTAATATGAATTCTTGTTTTAAGGTGTCCGGATAATCGTGCAAAGTACTGTAATATAATTCTTGTCTCCAAATGTGTCCGGATAATCCTTTTAAGTACCGTAATATGAATTCTTGTCCCGGAAACGCAAGTCGGATAATCCTGGCGTCCGATAACGCGTGCGTACCGTAATATGAATTCTTGTTTCAAATTGTCCGATAATCGTGCAAGTAAATCTGTCTCAAGGTGTATACCGTGGCATTTCGTAATATGAATTCTTTGTCCTTAAGGTGTCCGGATAATCGCGCAAATACTATTATGAATTCTTGTCTCAAATCGCAAGTACTGTCGGATAATTCATTAAAATGTCCGGATAATCTGTAATATGAATTCTTGTTTTAAGGTGTCCGCTAATAATCCGTAAATATGAATTCTTGTCTCAAGGTGTCCGGATAATCGCAAGTACTGTAATATGAATTCTTGTCTCAAGGTGTCCGGATAATCGCGCAAGTAATGTAATATGAATTCTTGTCTCAAGGTGTCGGATAATCGCGCAAGTAATGTAATATGAATTCTTGTCTCAAGGTGTCCGGATAATCGCGCAAGTAAGTAATTTTGTCGGATAATATGAAGAATTGTCTCTCCAAGGTGTCCGGATAATCGCACAATGTAATATGAATTCTTGAATGTCCTAATGTCTGTAATAGAATTCTTGTCTCGGATAATCGATAATCGTGCAAGTACTGTAATATGAATTGTCTCTTGTTTTAACTGGTGAATTCTTGGATAATCGTGCAAGTAATGTAATATGAATTCTGTCTCAAGGTGTCCGGATAATCGTGCAAGTACTGTAATATGAATTCCTTGTCTCAAGGTGTCCGGATAATCGCAAATACTGTTATATGAATTCTTGTCTCAAAATTGTCGGATAATCGCGCAAGTACTGTAATATGAATTCTTTTGTTTTTAAGGTGTCGGATAATCGCAAGTACTGTTATATAATTCTTGTCTCAAAGGTGTCGGGATAACGCAAGTACTGTTATATGAATTTTGTCTCAAAGGTGTCCGGATAATCGCGCAAGTAATGTCATGAATTCTTGTCCAAGGTGTCCGGATAATCGTGCAGAAGTACTGTAATATGAATTCTTGTCTCAAAGGTGTCCGGATAATCGTGCAAGAAACCTGTTATATAATTCTTGTCTCAAGGTGTCCGGATAATCGTGCAAGTAATGCAATATGAATTTGTCTTGTGTCCAAAGATTGTCGGATAATCGCGTCCATAAGTCTGTAATATGAATTATTATTTAAGTGTGTCCAAGGTACATGAATTTTTGTCTCTAAGGTGTCCGGATAATTAAGTAATGTAATATGAATTCTTGTCTTAGGTGTCCGGATAATCGCCCAAAGTAATGTAATATGAATTTTGTCTCAAGGTGTCCGGATAATCGCGCAAGTACTGTAATATGAATTTTGTCTCAAGGTGTCCGGAATGAATTCTTTCAAGGTTTATGAGTATTAATGAATTCAAGGTGTCCGGATAATCGCGCAAGTAATGTAAATGAATTCTTGTCTCAAGGTGTCCGGATAATCGCGCAAGTACTGCAATATGAATTCTTGTCTCAAGGTGTCCGGATAATCGCAAGTAATGTAATATGAATTCTTGTCCAAAGGTGTCCGGATAATCTGTATTGGCGAATTCTTGCAAGGTGTCGGATAATGTTATATGAATTTTGTCTCAAGGTGTCCGGATAATCGCGCAAGTACTGTAATATATGAATTCTTGTCGTGCAAGTAATGTAATATGAATTCTTGGGTGTCCGGATAATCGCGCAAGTACTGTAATATGAATTCTTGTCTCAAGGTGTCCGGATAATCGCGCAAGTACTGTAATATGAATTTTGTCTTAAGGTGTCGGATAATCGTGCAAGTACTGTAATATGAATTCTTTTCAAATTATTAGGACACCGTGCAAGCATTGTTATATGAATTCTTAAGGTGTCCAAAAGTTGTTCGGATAATCTGTTTCCGATAATCATGTTATATGAATTCTTGTCTCAAAGGTGTCCGATAATCGTGCATCCTTTAAAATGAACATTATATGAATTCTTGATAATCGGAATTGTCTTATTTTAAGGATAATCATGCAAACTCAATATGAATTTTGTCCCAAGGTGTCCGGATAATCGTGCAAGTACTGTAATATGAATTCTTGTCTTTCAAAATTGTCCGGATAATCGTGCAAGTAATGTAATATGAATTCTTGTCTCAAAGGTGTCGGATAATCGTAAATAATGTAATATGAATTCTGTCCAAGGTGTCCGGATAATCGTGGTAAATGTAATATAAATTCTTGTCCTTGGTGTCCGGATAATCGCGCAGAATACTGTAATATGAATTCTTGTCTGGATAATCGGCAAGTCCGGATGAAATCTGTCTCAAGGTGTCAAGATAATAATTAGTGGTAAACTGAATTCTTGGTCTCAAGGGGTGTCCGATAATCGCGCAAGTACTGTAATATGAATTCTTGTTCAAAGGTGTCTGGATAATCGCGCAAGTACTGTAATATGAATTTTGTCTCAAAGGTGTCCGGATAATAGCGCAAGTGCTGTAATATGAATTCTTGTCTCAAGGTGTCCGGATAATCGTGCAAGCTGTAATATGAATTCTTGTTTCAAGGTGTCCGGATAATGAATGCTGTAATATCTTGTCTCAAGGTGTCGGATAATCGCGCAAGTACTGTAATATGAATTCTTGTCTCAAGGTGTCGGATAATCCGTGCAAGTACTGTAATATGAATTCTTGTCTCAAGGTGTCCGGATAATCGTGCAAGTACTGTAATACTGTTGTTATATATGAATTCTTGTCTCAAGGTGTCCGGATAATCGCGCAAGTACTGTAATATGAATTTTGTCTCAAGGTGTCCGGATAACGCAATACTGTATTATGAATTCTTGTCTCAAGGTGTCCGGATAATCGTGCAGGAATTATGAATTCTTGTTTTAAAGGTTTCCGGATAATGCAAGCACTGTAATATGAAATTGTTCAAGGTGTCCGGATAATGCAAGTAATGTAATCTTGTCTCAAGGTGTCCGGATAATCGCGCAAGTAATGTAATATTCTTGTCTCAAAGGTGTCCGGATAATTACAAGTACTGTTGAATTCTTGTCAAGGTGTCCGGATAATCGCGCAAGTACTGTAATATGAATTCTTGTCTCAAAGGTGTCCAATAATCGTACGCAAGTACTGTAATATGAATTCTTGTTTTATGTGTCCGGATAATCGTGCAAGTAATGTAATATGAATTTGTTTAAGGTGTCCGGATAATTGCAAGTACTGTAATATGAATTTTGTTTCAAGGTGTCCGGATAATCGTGCAAGTGCACTGGTAAATGAATTCTTGTCTAGGTGATAATCCGCACCAAGTAATGTTATATGAATTCTTGTTCTCAAGGTGTCCGGATAATCGATGCAAGCAATGAATTTCTGTCCAAGGTGTCCGGATAATGTAATGAATTCTTGTCTCAAGGTGTCCGGATAATCGCAAGTAAATATGAATTCTTGTATAAAATTGTCCGGATATATGAATTCTTGTCTCAAGGTGTCCGGATAATCGCGCAAGTAATGTAATATGAATTCTTGTCTCAAAAGGTTTTCCGGATAATCGCGCAAGTACTGTTATATGAATTTTGTCTCAAGGTGTCCGGATAATCGCGCAAGTAATGTAATATGAATTCTTGTCTCAAGGTGTCCGGATAATCGTGCAAGTACTGTAATGGCGAATTTTGTCTCAAGGTGTCCGGATAATCGCGCATATGAATACTGTAATATGAATTCTTGTCTCAAAGGTGTCCGGATAATCGTGCAAGTACTGTAATATGAATTATTGTCTCAAGGTGTCCGGATAATCGCGCAAGTACTGTAATAGATAATCGCGCAAATTCTTGTCTCAAAAGGTGTCCGGATAATCGTGCAATACTGTAATATGAATTCTTGTCTCAAGGTGTCCGGATAATCGCGCAAGGTGTCCGGATAATCGTGCAAAAATGTAATATGAATACTTGTCCCAAGGTGTCCGGATAATCATTAAGTACTGTAATATGAATTCTTGTCTCAAGGTGTCCGGATAATCTTGCAAGTAATGTAATAAGGAATTTTGTCTCAAGGTGTCCGGATAATCGCGCAAGTAATGTAATATGAATTCTTGTTTTAAGGTGTCCGGATAATCGTGCGCGCAAGATAATGTAATATGAATTATTGTTTCAGGTGTCCGGATAATCGCGCAAGTAATGTAATATGAATTCTTGTTTTTAAGGTGTCCGGATAATCGCAAGTACTGTAATAGGCGAATTCTTGTCTCAAGGTGTCCGGATAATCGTGCAAGTACTGTAATATGAATTCTTGTCTCAAGGGTGTCCGGATAATCGCGCAAGTAATGTAATATGAATTCTTGTCTCAAAGGTGTCCGGATAATCGTGCAAGTAATGTAATATGAATTCTTGTTTTAAGGTGTCCGGATAATCTTGTTTTAATTGTCCGAGGATAATGTAAAATGAATTTTGTTTAAGGTGTCCGGATAATCGCGCAAGTACTGTTTATGAATTCTTGTCTCAAATTGCGCGTTATAATGAATTATTGTCTCAAGGTGTCCGGATAATCGCGCAAGTAATGTAATATGAATTCTTTGTCTCAAGGTGTCGGATAATGGTGCAAGTACTGTAATATGAATTCTTGTTTTAAGGTGTCGCAAGGTGAACTGTAACTGTTATATGAATTCTTGTTTCAAGGTGTCCGGATAATCGTGCAAGTAATGTAATATGAATTCTTGTCTCAAGGTGTCCGGATAATCGATGTGTCTGTAATATGAATTCTGTTTAAAGGTGTCCGGATAATCGTGCAAGTAATGTAATATGAATTATTGTTTCAAGGTGTCCGGATAATCGCAAGTACTGTAATATGAATTCTTGTTTTAAGGTGTCCGGATAATCGTAAAATGAATTCTTGTTTTAAAGGTGTCCGGATAATCGCGCAAAGTACTGTAATATGAATTCTTGTCTCAAGGTGTCCGGATAATCGCGCAAGTACTGTTATATGAATTCTTGTCTCAAAGGTGTCCGGATAATCGCGCAAGTACTGTAATATGAATTTTGTCTCAAGGTGTCCGGATAATCGCGCAAGTACTGTTATATGAATTTTGTCTCAAGGTGTCCGGATAATCGTGCAAGTACCGTAATATGAATTTGTTGTCCGGATAATCGCGTCCGGATAATGAATCGAATTCTTGTTTCAAGGTGTCCGGATAATCGCACAAGTACTGTAATATGAATTCTTGTCTCAAGGTGTCCGGATAATCGCGCAAGTAATGTAATATGAATTCTTGTCTCAAGGTGTCCGGATAATCGCACAAGTACTGTAATATGAATTATTGTTTTAAGGTGTCCGGATAATCGCGCAAGTAATGTAATATGAATTCTTGTTTCAAGGTGTCCGGATAATCGTGCAAGTACTGTAATATGAATTCTTGTTTCAAGGTGTCCGGATAATCGCACAAGCACTGTAAAATGAATTCTGTCTCCAAGGTGTCCGGATAATCGCGCAAGTGTGTAATATGAATTTTGTCCCAAGGTGTCCGGATAATCGCAAGTAATGTAAAGTGTCTCTCGGATAATCGTATAGAAAGTAATACGAATTCTTTTAAGGTGTCCGGATAATCGCGCAACAATACTGTAATATGAATTCTTGTTTCAAGGTGTCCGGATAATCGCACAAGTACTGTAATGAATTCTTTTAAGGTGTCTGATAATCGTGCAAGTAATGTAAAATAATTTGTCTCAAGGTGTCCGGATAATCGCTGTTACTGTACTGAATTTTTGTCTCAAGGTGTCCGGATAATCGCGCAAGTACTGTAATATGAATTCTTGTCTCAAGGTGTCCGATAATCGCGCAAGTACTCGTTATATGAATTCCTGTCTCATGTCCGGATAATTGCGCAAGTACTGGCGAATTCTTGTCTAAGGTGCCCGGATAATCGTGCAATTGTAATATGAATTCTGTCTCAAGGTGCCCTGATAATCGTAAGTACTTCGTATGCGAATTTGGTTCAAGGTACTGGATAATCGCAAGTACTGTAACAAGGAAATATCATCTGCTGCTCGGATAATCGCGCAAGCACTGTAATATGAATTCGTTTTATGTCCGATAATCGTGCAAGTAATTGTAATATGAATTCTGTCTCAAGGTGTCCGGATAATCGCAAGTACTGTAATATGAATTCTTGTCTCAAGGTGTCCGGATAATCGCGCGCACTGTAATATGAATTCTTGTTTTATATGAATCGCTCAAGTTGTCTATGAATTCTTGGTCCTAATGTCCGGATAATTGCGCAACTGTAATATGAAATTTTGTCTCTGTTGTCCGGATAAATATGAATTTGTTCCAAGGTGTCCGGTCCGGATGAATTCTTGTTTAAGGTGTGACAAGTACTGTAATATGAATTTGTCCTCAAGGTGTCCGGATAATCGTAAGTACAGAACTCCAATAATCGCGCAAATTAATATGTTTTAAGGTGTCCGGATAATCGTGCAAGTACTGTATTGGCGAATTCTTGAATGTCTAATCGCGCAAGTTGTTTTAAGGTGTCCGGATAATCGCGCAAGTAATGTAATATGAATTCTTGTTTCAAGGTGTCCGGATAACGTGCAAGTACTGTAATATGAATTCTTGTCTCAAGGGTCCGTCCGTTAATTGTAATATGAATTCTTGTCAAGGTGTCCGGATAATCGCGCGTACTGTAATATGAATGAAGGTGTTTGTTTTATATGAATTCTGTGTCCGATAATCGCGCAAGTAGTACAAGGTGTCCGGATAATCGCCCAATGATATGAATTTTGCTTGTAGGTGTCCGATAATCGCGCAAGTACTGTAATATGAATTCTTGTTTAAGGTGTCCGCATAATCGCGCAATAATCGAATTCTTGCAAGATAATCGTGCAAGCACCGTAAATGAATTTTGTTCAAGGTGTCCGATAATCGCGCGTAATGTAATATGACTTTTTGTCCCGGTGTCCGGATAATCGCAAGTACTGTAATAAGGAATTCTTGTTTTAAGGTGTCCGGATAATCGCGCAAGTAATTGTAATAATATGAATTTTGTTTTAAGGTGTCCGGTCCTGTTATATGAATAAGGTGTCGATAATCGCAAGTAATGTAATATGAATGTTGTTTGCGTCCGGATAATCGCGCGTACTCGTAATAGAATTCTTGTTTTAAGGTGTCCGCATAATCGCGCAAGTAATGTAATAGAATTTTGTCTTGGATAATCGCAAGCACTGTAATACAGAATTCTTGTTCCAAGGTGTGTCCGCATAATCGCCGGATAATCTTGTCTCAAGGTGTCCGGATAAAGTACTGTAATATGAATTCTTGTCTCAAGGCAGTGTCCGGATAATCGCGCAAGTACTGCATGAAGTACTGTAATATGGCGAATTCTTGGTTCTTCATGTTTTGGTGTCCGCTCGATAATCGTGCAAGTACTCGTAATATGAATTTCTTGTCCGGATAATCGCTCCTGTAATATGAATTTGTCCAAGGTGTCCGGATAATCGCGCAAGTACTGCACATGAATTTTGTTTTAAATGGGTGAATTGCAAGCACTGTAAATGAATTTTGTCTCAAGGTGTCCGGATAATCGTGCAAGTACTAATATGAATTCTGTCTCAGGTGTCCGGATAATCGCGCAAGTACTGTAATATGAATTTTTGTCTCAAGGTGTCCGGTCGCCAAGTAATGTAATATAATGTCCGTGTACAAGTACTGTAATATGAATTATGAATTCAATGTAATTGAATTCTTGTCCAAGGTGTCCCGTACTGTAATATGAATGCGTCTGGATAATCGTGTAAGTACTGTAATATGAATTTTGTCCAAGGGGTCCGGATAATCGTGCAAGTACTCCGTAATATGAATTCTTGCACCAAGGTGTCCGTAAACGTGCAAGTACTGTAAAGGGAATTTGTCTCAAGGTGTCCGGATAATAGCGCAAGTACTGTAATATGAATTTTGTCTCAAGGTGTCCGGATAATCAAAAACACTGTATTATGAATTCTGGTCTCAAGGTGTCCGGATAATATGAATGCCGAATTCTTGTTTTAAGGTGTCCGGATAATCGCGCAATACTGTAATATGAATGTAATCCGGATGAATTCTTGTCTTGTCTCAAGGTGTCCGGATAATCGCGCAAGTACTGTAATATGAATTTTGTCTCAAGGTGTCCGGATAATCGTGCAAGTAATGTAATATGAATTCTTGTCTCAAGGTGTCGGATAATCGCGCAAGTACTGTAATATGAATTCTGTCCCAAGGTGTCCGGATAATCGTGCAAGTACTGTAATATGAATTCTTGTTTTAAGGTGTCCGGATAATCGCGCAAGTACTGTAATATGAATTCTTGTCTCAAGGTGTCCGGATAATCGCGCAAGTACTGTAATATGAATTCTTGTTTCAAGGTGTCCGGATAATCGTGCAAGTACTGTAATATGAATTTTGTCTCAAAGGTGTCGGTCCGGAAGTAATCGCGGCAAGCACTGTAATTTCTTGTCTAAGGTGTCCGGATAATTGCAAGTACTGTAATATGAATTCTTGTTTCAAGGTGTCCGATAATCGCGTACAAGTACTGTATATATGAATTATTGTTTCCAAAGGTGTCCGGATAATCGCGCAAGTACTGTTATATGAATTCTTGTCTCAAGGTGTCGGATAATCGTGCAAGTACTGTAATATGAATTCTTGTCTCAAGGTGTCCGGATAATCGTGCAAGCACTGTTATATGAATTCTTGTCTCAAGGTGTCCGGATAATCGCGCAAGTACTGTAATATGAATTCTTGTCTCAAGGTGTCCGGATAATCGCGCAAGTACTGTAATATGAATTATTGTTTTAAGGTGTCCGGATAATCGTGCAAGTACTGTAATATGAATTCTTGTCTCAAGGTGTCCGGATAATCGTGCAAGTACTGTAATATGAATTCTTGTCTCAAGGTGTCCGGATAATCGCGTCCGATAAAGTACTGTTATATGAATTTTGTCTCAAGGTGTCCGGATAATCGCGCAAGTAATGTAATATGAATTTTGTCTCAAAGGTGTCCGATAATCGCGCAAGTACTGTAATATGAATTTTGTTCAAGGTGTCCGGATAATCGCGCAAGTACTGTAATATGAATTCTTTGTTTTAAGGTGTCCGGATAATCGTGCAAGTAATTGTAATATGAATTCTTGTCTCAAGGTGTCCGGATAATCGCGCAAGTACCGTAATATGAATTCTGTCTCAAGGTGTCCGGATAATCGCGCAAGTACTGTAATATGAATTTGTCTCAAGGTGTCCGGTGTCCATTGCATGGCGAATTCTTGTCTCAGTCCGGTGTCCGATAATCGCGCAAGTAATGTAATATGAATTCTTGTTTTAAAGGTGTCCGATAATATGAATTTTGAATATTGTTCTGGGGTGGTGTCCGGATAATCGCAAGTAAGTAATGTAATATGAATTCTTGTTTTAAGGTGTCCGGGATAATCGCACAAGTACTGTAATATGAATTCTTGTCTCAAGGTGTCCGGATAATCGCACAATAATGTAATATATGATAATTACTGTTATATGAATTTGTCTCAAGGTGTCCGGATAATCGTGCAAGTACTGTAATATGAATTATTGTTTTAAGGTGTCCGATAATCGTGCAAGTAACAAAAGAATTACGTTCAAGGTGTCCGGATAATCGAATTATATGTCTGTCTCAAGGTGTCCGATAATCGCAAGTAATGGGTCTTGTCTAAGGTGTCCGGATACTGTAATGTAATATGAATTCTTGTTCAAGGTGTCCGGATAATCGCGCAAGTACTCGTAATATGAATAATCGCGCAAGCATGTAATATGAATTTGTCCCAAGGTGTCTGGATAATCGCTCAATACTGTAATATGAATCTGTCCTGCGTCTAATCGTGCAAGTACTCCGGGTAATATGAATTCTTGTCTCAAGGTGTCCGGATAATTGCGCAAGTACTGTAATATGAATTTTGTCTCAAGGTGTCCGGATAATCGTGCAAGTACTGTAATATGAATTCTTGTCAAGTACTGTAATAAGAATTTTGTCTCAAGGTGTCCGGATAATCGCGCAAGTAATGTAATATGAATTTGTCCAAGGTGTCCGGATAACGCACAAGTGGCACTGTAATATGAATTATTGTTTTAAGGTGTCCGGATAATCGCGGCAAGTAATATGAATTCTGTAATATGAATTCTGTTGTCAAGGGTGTCCGGATAATCGTGCAAGTACTGTAATAATGAATTCATATATGAATTTGTCTCAAGGTGTCCGGATAATCGCGCACTGTAATATGAATTATTGTTTAAGGTGTCCGGGTAATCGTAATATGTAAAATGAATTTTGTCTCAAGGTGTCCGGATAATCGTGCAAGTACTGTAATGAATTCCTGTCTCTGGTGTGAATACCGTAATTGTTCCCGTCTCAAGGTGTCCGGATAATCGCGCAAGTAATGTAATATGAATTCTTTTGTCTCAAGGTGTGATAATCAAGTACTGTAATATGATAATCCGGCACAAGTACTGTAATATGAATTCTTGTTTTAAGGTGTCCGGATAATCGTGCGGGTAAGTAATGCTAATTGTAAACGAATTTTTGTCTCAAGGTGTCCGGATAATCGCGCAAGTATTAGAATATGAATTCTTGTCTCAAGGTGTCCGATAATCGCACAAGTACTGTAATATGAATTATTGTTTTAAGGTGTCCGGATAATCGCGCAAGTAATGTAATATGAATTCTTGTTTTAAGGTGTCCGGATAATCGTGCACTGTAATAAATGAATTCTTGTCTCAAGGTGTCCGGATAATCGCGCAAGTAATGTATTGCGAATTTTGTCCAAGGTGTCTGGATAATCGTGCAAGTACTGCAATATGAATTTTGTCTCAAGGTGTCCGGATAATCGCGCGTATTGTAATATGAATTCTTGTTTGTAGGTGTCCGGATAATCGCACAAGTACTGTATATCAATATGAATTCTTGTCTCAAGGTGTCCGGATAATCGCGCAAGTACTGTAATATGAATTCTGTCTGCGTCCGGATAATCGCAATAAGTACAATGAATTCTTACTGTTATATGTAAATGAATTCTGTCTCAAGGTGTCCGGATAATCGCACAAGTAATTGTAATATGAATTCTTGTCTCAAGGTGTCCGGATAATCGGCAAGTATCGTAATATGAATTCTGTCTCTGGCAGTGTCCGGATGAATTATCGTGATAATCGCACAAGTACTGTAATATGAATTTTGTCTCAAGGTGTCCGGATAATTTGCAAGTACTGTAATATGAATTTATCTCAAGGTGTCCGGATAATCGCGTAACCGGTAATATGAATACGAATTTGTTTTAAGGTGTCCGGATAATCGCGCAAGTAATTGTAATATGAATTCTGTTCAAGGTGTCCGGATAATCGCACAAGTACTGTAATATGAATTTTGTTTTAAGGTGTCCGATAATCGCCAAGCAAGTAATGTAATATGAATTTTGTCCAAGGTGTCCGATAATCGCACAAGTGGTAATATGCACTTTTGGGCAGGTGTCCGGTAAAGTACTGAATTTGTCTCAATCGGTACAGTCCTTGGATAAGGTGTCCGACACCGCACAAGTACTGGTAATATGAATTTTGTCCAAGGTGTCCGGATAATCGCGCAAGTACTGTAATATGGCGAATTTTGTTTATGCGTCCGGATAATCGGGCAAGTACTGTAATATGAATTTTGTTTTAAGGTGTCCGATAATCGCGCAAGTAATGTAATAGAATTTGTTTTAAGGTGTCCGGATAATCGCACAAGTACTGTAATGGCGAATTATTGTTTAAGGTGTCCGGATAATCGCGCAAGCATCAACAGAATTTTGCTTTAAGGTGTCCGATAATCGTGCAAGTACTGTAATATGAATTCTTGTTTTAAGGTGTCCGCAATCGTGCAAGCACTGTAATATGAATTTTGGTTCAAGGTGTCCGGATAATCGCGCAAGTACTGTAATATGAATACTGTCTTGCTGCGTCCGGATAATCGCGCAAGTACTGTAATATGAACGGTTGTTTTAAGGTGTCCAAGGATGAATCTGTTTTAAACTGATAATCGCAAGTACTGTAATATGAATTTTTGTTTTAAGGTGTGTCCGGTAAATGAATCAAGGTGTCCGGATAAGTAGGGCATTGTTATATGAATTTTGTCCAGGTGTCCGGATAATCGCGCAAGTACTGTTATATATGAATTCTTGTCTCAAGGTGTCCGTCCGATGAAATGTTCCGGCGGTGTCCGGATAATCGCGCAAGTACTGTAATATGAATTCTGTCTCAAGGTGTCCGGATAATCGTAAGTACTGTAAATGAATTCTTGTCTCAAGGTGTCCGGATAACGCGCAAGTACTGTTATATGAATTCTGTCTCAAGGTGTCCGATAATCGCGCCAAGTACTGTAATATGAATACTTGTCTCAAGGTGTCCGATAATCGCGCAAGTAATGTAATATGAATTTTGTTTCAAGGTGTCCGATAATCACAAGTACCGTAATATGAATTATTGTTTCAAGGTGTCCGACAATCGCGCAAGTAATGTAATATTAATTTTTGTCCCAAGGTGTCCGGATAATCGCGCAAGTACTGTAATATGAATTCTGTCTCAAGGTGTCCGGATAATCGTGCAAGCACTGTAATATGAATTTGTCCAAGGTGTCCGGATAATCGCGCAAAGTGACTGTAATATGAATTTGTCTCATAGGTGTCCGGATAATCGTGCAAGTACTGTAATATGAATTTTGTTTCATGTGTCCGGATAATCGCAAGTACTGTAATATGAATTTGTTTTAAGGTGTCCGATAACCGCGCAAGTACTGTAATATGAATTCTTGTCTCAAGGTGTCCGGATAATCGCGCAAGTACTGTTATATGAATTCTTGTTTCAAGGTGTCCGGATAATCCGGATAATGCAAGTACTGTTATATGAATTCTTGTTTTAAGGTGTCCGGATAATCGCGCAAGTAATGTAGTCCGGATAATCGTGAATTCTTGTTTCAAGGTGCGTCCGTAATGTAATATGAATTTCGCGTCCAAGTACTGTTATATGAATTCTTGTCTCAAGGTGTCCCGGATAATCGCGCAAGTACTGTAATATGAATTCTTGTTCAAGGTGTCCGGATAATCGTGCAAGTACTGCAATATGAATTTTGTCTCAAGGTGTCCGGATAATCGCAAGTACTGTTATATAATTCTTGTCCCAAGGCGTCCGGATAATCGCAAGTAATGTAATATGGTCTTTGTCCCAAGGTGTCCGGATAATCGTGCAAGTAATGTAATATGAATTCTTGTCTCAAGGTGTCCGGATAATCGTACCAAGTACTGTTAATATGAATTCTTGTCTCAAGGTGTCCGGATAATCGTGCAAGTACTGTAATATGAATTCTTGTCTCAAGGTGTCCGGATAATCGTGCAAGTAATGTAATATGAATTTTGTCTCAAGGTGTCCGGATAATCGCGCAAGGTGTCCGGTACAAGTGTAATATGAATTTTGTCCCAAAGGTGTCCGGATAATCGCGCAAGAACTGTAATATGAATTCTTGTCTCAAATGGTGTGTTTTAAGGTGTCGGATAATCGTGCAAGTACTGTAATATGAATTCTTGTCTCAAGGTGTCCGATAATCGCGCAAGTACTGTTATATGAATTTTGTCTCAAGGTGTCCGGATAACGCGCAAGTAATGTAATATGAATTTTTGTCTCAAGGTGTCCGGATAATCGCTCAATACTGTTATATGAATTTTGTCTCAAAGGTGGTGTCCGGATAATTGCGCAAGTACTGTAATATGAATTCTTGTCTCCAAAGGTGTCGGATAATCGTGCAAGCAAGGTAATATTAAATTCTTGTCTCAAGGTGTCCGGATAATCGTGCAAGTACTGTAATATGAATTCTTGTCTCAAGGTGTCCGGATAATGAATTTGTCCAAGGTGTCTGATAATCTTGTAATATGTAATATGACTCTGTCTCAAGGTGTCCGGATAATCGTCGCAAGTAATGTTATATAATTCTTGTCTCAAAGGTGTCCGGATAATCGTAAGTACTGTAATATGAATTCTTGTTTAAGGTGTCCGGATAATCGTGCAAGTACTGTAATATGAATTCTTGTCTCAAGGTGTCCGGACAATCGTGCAAGTACCGTAATATGAATTCTTGTTTCAAGGTGTCCGGATAATCGTGCAAAGTACTGTTATATGAATTCTTGTCTCAAGGTGTCCGATAATCGCGCAAGTACTGTTATATGAATTCTTGTCTCAAGGTGTCCGGATAATCGTGCAGGCACTGTAATATGGAAATTCTTGTTTTAAGGTGTCGGATAATCGATACCAAAGTACTGTAATATGAATTTGTCTCAAGGTGTCCGGATAATCGTGCAAACACTGTAATATGTAATTCTTGTCTCAAGGTGTCCGGATAATCGCGCAAGTACTGTATATGAATTCTTGTCTCAAGGTGTCCGGATAATCGCAAATACTGTAATATGAATTCTTGTCTCAAAGGTTTCCGGATAATCATACCAAGTACTGTAATATGGTCTTTTTTTCAAAGGTGTCGGATAATCGTGCAAGTACTGTAATATGAATTCTTGTCTCAAGGTGTCCGGATAAACGTACCAAGTATTGTTATATGAATTCTTGTCTCAAAGGTGTCCGGATAATCGCGCAAGTACTGTATGTAATTCTTGTCTCAAGGTGTCCGGATAATCGCGCAAGTACTGTAATAGAATTCTTGTCTCAAGGTGTCCGGGCTAAGTAATGTAATATGAATTCTTGTCGTCCGGATAATCGTGCAAACAATGTAATGCGAATTCTTGTCCCAAAAGGTGTCGTGATAATATGAATTTTGTCGCAATCGTGCAAGTACTGTTATGAATTCTTGTCTCAAAGGTGTCCGGATAATCAGCGCAAGTACTGTAATAGAATTCTTGTCTCAAGGTGTCCGGATAATCGTGCAAGTACTGTTATATGAATTCTTGTTTTAAGGTGTCCGGATAATCGCGCAAGTACTGTAATATGAATTCTTGTTTAAGGTGTCCGGATAATCGCGCCAAGTACTGTTATATGAATTCTTGTCTCAAAGGTGTCCGGATAATCCCGCGCAAGTGCTGTTATATGAATTCTTGTCTCAGGTGTCCGGATAATCGTGCAAGTACTGTAATATGAATTCTTGTCTCAAGGTGTCGGATAATCGTGCTTGTACTCAAAGGAATTCTTGTCTCAGGTGTCCGGATAATCGCTGCAAGTACTGTAATATGAATTCTTGTCTCAAGGTGTCCGGATAATCGCGCAAGTACTGTTATATGAATTCTTGTCTCAAAGGTGTCCGGATAATCGCGCAAAGTACTGTAATATGAATTCTTGTCTCAAGGTGTCCGGATAATCGTGCAAGTACTGATATATGAATTCTTTCTCAAGGTGTCCGGATAATCGTGCAAGTACTTTAATATGAATTCTTGTCTCAAAGGTGTCTGGATAATCGTGCAAGTAATGCTGTTATATGAATTCTTGTCTCCGGATAAAGGTTTCCGGATAATCTGTTCACCTGAAATGCTATGTTATATGAATTCTTGTCTCAAGGTGTCGGATAATCGTGCAAAGTACTGTAATATGAATTCTTGTCAAAGGTGTCTTCAGGATAATCGTGCAAGCACTGTTATATGAATTCTTGTCTCAAGTTGTCCGGATAATCGTGCAAGTACTGTAATATGAATTCTTGTCTCCAAGGTGTCCGGATAATCGCGCAGAATACTGTTATATGAGGCGATTCTTGTCTCAAGGTGTCCGGATAATCGCGCAAGTACTCGTTATATGAATTCTTGTCTCAAAGGTGTCCGGATAATCGTGCAAGTAATGTAATATGAATTCTTGTCTCAGGTGTCCGGATAATCGTGCAAAGTCACTGTAATATGAATTCTTGTCTCAAGGTGTCCGGATAATCGTGCAAATACTGTAATATGAATTCTTGTCTCAAGGTGTCCGGATAATCGTGCAATACTGTAATATAATTCTTGTCTCTCAAGGTGTCCGGATAATCGTTGCAAGTACTGTAATATGAATTCTTGTCTCAAGGATAATCGTCCGGATAATCTTGTCTCAAAATTCGGCATTAAATACTGTTATATGAATTCTTGTCTCAAAATTGTCCGGATAATAATCGATTCTTCTCAAAGGTGTCCGGATAATCGTGCAAAATATGAATTCTTGTCTCAAGGTGTCGGATAATCGTACAAAATGTAATATAATTCTTTCTTGTCTCCAGGTGTCCGGATAATGTTAATACTGTTATATAATTCTTGTCTCAAAGGTGTCGGATAATGGTACAGAAATGCTGTAATATGAATTCTTATCTCAAAGGTGTCCGGATAATCGTGCAGTACTGTAATATGAATTCTTGTCTCAAAGGTGTCCGGATAAATCGTACTGTAATATAATTCTTGTCTCAATGTCGGGATAATCTTACAGAAATACTCAAATTCTTGGATTGTCGGATAATCGTGCAGATGCTGTAATATGAATTCTTGTCTCAAGGTGTCTGGATAATCGTGCAAGCACTGTAATATGAATTCTTGTCTCAAAGGTGTCGGATAATCATTGAAGTACTGTAATATAATTCTTGTCTCAAAGGTGTCGGATAATCATTGCAAGTACTGTTATATGAATGTCTTGTAATCAAAGTTTCGGATAATCGTGCAAATACTGTAATATAATTCTTGTCCCAAGGTGTCCGGATAATCAAGTGTAACAGAATGTAATATGAATTCTTGTCTCAAAGGTGTCCGGATAATCGCGCAAGTACTGTAATATGAATTCTTGTCTCAAGGTGTCCGGATAATCGCGCAAGTACTGTAATATGAATTTGTCTCAAAGGTGTCCGGATAATTGCGCAAAGTACTGTAATATGAATTTTGTCTCAAGGTGTCCGGATAATCGTGCAAGTACTGTAATATGAATTCTTGTCTCCAAGGTGTCCGGATAATCGTGCAAATACTGTAATATAATTCTTGTCTCAAGGTGTCGGATAATCTTGATGCAAGTACTGTAATATGAATTTTGTCTCAAAGGTTTCCGGATAATCGCGCAAAATACTGTAATATGAATTCTGTTTTAAGGTGTCGGATAATCGTTACCAAGTACTGTAATATGAATTCTTGTCAAAGGATAATCCGGTAATATAATTCTTGTCTCAAGGTGTCCGGATAAGTGCTGTTATATATGAATTCTTGTCTCAAGGTGTCCGATAATTGCGCAAAATGTAATATGAATTCTTGTCCCAAGGTGTCGGATCGGATAATCGAATTCTTGTCTCAAGGTGTCCGGATAATCGTGCAAGTACTGTAATATGAATTCTTGTCTCAAGGTGTCCGGATAATCGTGCAAGTACTGTAATATGAATTCTTGTCTCAAGGTGTCGGATAATCGCGCAAGTACTGTAATATGAATTCTTGTTTAAGGTGTCCGGATAATCGCGCAAGTGCATAATATGAATTCTTGTCTCAAGGTGTCGGATAATCGTGAATTCTTAATCTCAAGGCGTCCCGGATAATCGTGCAAGTACTGTAATATTCTTGTTTTTAAATTCGGATAATCGTTCTCAAGGTGTCTTGGATGTCATAATGCAAGTACTGTTATATGAATTCTTGTCTCAAAGGTGTCGGATAATCGCGCAAGTACTGTTATATGAATTCTTGTCTCAAGGTGTCCGGATAATCGTGCGTTAATGCTATGTATGAATTCTTGTTTAAGGTGTCCGGATAATCGTGCAAAGTGCTGTAATATGAATTTGTTTTAAGGTGTCCGGATAATCGTGCAAGTACCGTAATATGAATTCTTGTTTAAGGTGTCCGGATAATCGCGCAAGTACTGTAATATGAATTCTTGTCTCAACCGGATAATCGCGGATAATATGAATTCTTGTCTGGCAGTCCGTACTGTAATATGAATTCTTGTTTTGGGGTGTCGGATAATCGTGCAAGTACTGTAATATGAATTCTGTTTTAAGGTGTCCGGATAATCGTGCAATGTATGCGTCCGTATAATCAGCAAGTACTGTAATTCTTGTTTTAAAGGTGTCCGGATAATCAGCGCAGAATGCTGTAATATGAATTCTTGTCTCAAAATTGTCCGGATAATCGTGCAAGTACTGTAATATAATCCTTGTTTTAAGGTGTCGGATAATCGCAAGTACTGTAATACGATTTCTTGTCCTCATATAAACGGGATAATCGCGCAAGCATTGCAATATGAATTCTTGTTTTAAGGTGTCCGGATAATCGCGCACTGTAATATGAATTCTTGTCTCAAGGTGTCGGATAATCGTACTGTAATATGAATTTTGTTTAAGTTGTCCGGATAATCAAGTACTGTAATATGAATTTTGTTTTACTGTAATCGTGCAATTCTTGAATTTTGTCAAGGTGTCCGGATAATCGTGCAAAGTACTGTAATATGATTTTGTCCAAGGTGTCGGATAATCGCAAAGTACTGTAATAGAATTCTTGTCTCAAAGGTGTCCGGATAATCGTGCAGCACTGTACTGTAATGAATTCTTGTCAGTGTCGGATAATCGCGCAAGTACTGTAATAGAATTCTTGTCTCAGGTGTCCGGATAATCGTGCAAGTACTGTAATATGAATTCTTGTCTCAAGGTGTCCGGATAATAATAATAATGTATGTACGAATTTTGTCTCCGTTGTCCGGACCGTCGTGCAAGTACTGTAATATGAATTCTTTTCTCCAGGTTTCGGATAGGTGTCCGTAATAATCTTGTGCGGATAATCGTGCAAATATGAATGAATTCTTGTCTCGAAGGTGTCCGGATAATCATGCAAATGCTGTAATATGAATTCTTGTCTCAAAGGTGTCCGGATAATCATGCAAAGTACTGTAATATGAATTCTTGTCCTAAGGTGTCCGGATAATCGTGCAAGTACTGTAATATGAATTCTTGTCTCAGGTGTCCGGATAATCGTTACAAGTACTGTAATATGAATTCTTGTCTCCAAGGTGTCCGGATAATCGTGCAAGTAAATATGAATTCTTGTCTCAAGCGTCCGGATAATCGTAAAAAGTACTGTAATATGAATTTTGTCTCAAGGTCGTGCAAGTCGGATAATCTTGTCTCTGTGTCCGATAAGTGCAAGCATGTAAATATGAATTCTTGTCCAAGGTGTCGGATAATCGTGCAAATGCTATAATAGAATTCTTGTCAAGTGTCGGATAATCGTGCAAGTACTGGTAACGTTCTTGTCTTGTCCGGATAATCGTGCAAAAGTACTGTAATATGAATTCTGTCTCAAGGTGTCCGGATAATCGTGCAAGCACTGTAATATGAATTTGTCTCAAGGGTAAAAACCGGATAATCGTGCAAAAGTACTGTAATATGAATTCTTGTCTCAAAAGGTCCGGATAATCGTGCAAGTACTGTAATATGAATACTTGTCTCAAGGTTTTCCGGATAATCGCGCAAGTACTGTAATATGAATTCTTGCCCCAAGGTGTCCGGATAATCGCAAATACTGTAATATAGTTACCTGTCTCAAAGGTGTCCGATAATCGCAAGTACTGTAATATGAATTCTTGTCTCAAGGTGTCCGGATAATCCCGCAATTGTAATATAATTCTAGTCTCAAGATTAAATCCGGATAATTGTGCAAGCACTATGAATTCTTGTCTCAAAGGTGTCCGGATAATCGTTACAAGTACTGTAATATGAATTCTTGTCTCAAGGTGTCGGATAATCGATGCAAGAATACTGTAATATGCGAATTCTTGTCTGTTTCGGATAATCGCGCAAGTGCTGTAATAGAATTTTGTTTCAAGGTTTTCGGATAACGTGTGGCATTGTATTATGAATTCTTGTTTTAAGGTGTCCGATAATCGCAAGTACTGTAATATGAATTCTTGTCTGGGTGTCGGATAATCGTGCAAATGCTGTAATGTAATTCTTGTCTCAGGGTGTCGGATAATCGCGCAAGTACTGTTATATGAATTTGTTAAAGGTGTCGGATAATTGCGCAGCATGTAATATGAATTCTTGTTCAAGGTGTCGGATAATCGTTACCAAAGTACTGTAATAGAATTTTGTCTCAAGGTGTCCGGATAATCGTGCAAGTACTGTAATATGAATTCTTGTTTTAAGGTGTCCGGATAATCGTGCAAGTACTGTAATATGAATTCTTGTTTTAAGGTGTCCGGATAATCGTGCAAGTACTGTAATATGAATTCTTGTTTTAAAGGTGTCCGGATAATCGTAAATGCTGTTAAGGAATTCTTGTCTCTCAAGGTTTCCGGATAATCGCGCAAGTACTGTATACCCCATATGAATTCTTGTCTCAAATTCTTGTCCTGTGGATAATCGATGCTGTAAATGAACTGTAATATGAATTCTTGTCTCAAGGTGTCCGGATAATCGTGCAAATGCTGTAATATGAATTCTTGTCTCAAGGTGTCCGGATAATCGCGCAAGTACTGTAATATAATTCTTGTCTCAAAGGTGTCGGATAATCGCGCAAGTACTGTATATAATTCTTGTCTCAAAGGTGTCCGGATAATCGCGCAAATGTAATAATATAATTCTTGTCTCCAAGGTGTCCGATAATCGTGCAAGTACTGTTATATGAATTCTTGTCTCAAGGTGTCGGGATAATCGTGCAAGTAATGTACAGGAATTCTTGTCTCAAGGTGTCCGGATAATCATTGCAAGTACTGTAATATGAATTCTTGTCTCAAGGTGTCCGGATAATCGTGCAAGTACTGTAATATAATTCTTGTCTCAAAAGGTGTCCGATAATCGTGCAAGTACTGTAATATGAATTCTTGTCTCAAGGTGTCGGATAATCGCGCAAATGTGTAATATGAATTCTTGTCTCAAGGTGTCCGGATAATCGTGCAAGTACTGTAATATAATTCTTGTCTCAAGGTGTCCGGATAATCGTGCAAGTACTGTAATATGAATTCTTGTCTCAAAGGTGTCCGGATAATCGTGCAAGTACTGTAATATGAATTCTTGTCTCAAGGTGTCCGGATAATCGTGCAAGTACTGTAATATGAAATCGTGCTGATAATCGTGCAAGTACTGTAATATGAATTCTTGTCTCAAAGGTGTCCGGATAATCGTGCAAAGTACTGTAATATGAATTCTTGTCTCAAGGTGTCGGATAATCGTGCAAGTACTGTAATATGAATTCTTGTCTCAAGGTGTCCGGATAATCGTGCAAAGTACTGTAATATGAATTCTTGTCTCAAGGTGTCCGGATAATCGTGCAAGTACTGTAATATGAATTCTTGTCTCAAGGTGTCCGGATAATCGTGCGTACTGTAATATGAATTCTTGTCTCATGGTGTCCGGATAATCGCAAGTACTGTTATATGAATTCTTGTCTCAAGGTGTCCGGATAATCGTGCAAGTACTGTATTATGAATTCTTGTCCTCAAGGTGTCCGGATAATCGTGCAATTCTTGTCTCAAGGTGTCCTGTAATATGAATGTCTCAAGGTGTCCGGATAATCGTGCAAGTAATGTAATATGAATTCTTGTCTCCAAGGTGTCCGGATAATCGCGGGTACTGTAATATGAATTCTTGTCTCAAGGTGTCCGGATAATCGTGCAAGTACTGTAATATAATTCTTGTCTCAAGGTGTCCGGATAATCGTGCAAGTACTGTATATGAATTCTTCCGGATAATCGCGCAAAAGTCCGATAATCGTGCAAGTACTGTAATATGAATTCTTGTCTCAGGTGTCCGGATAATCGTGTCCGGATGAATTTTTGTCAAGGTGCCGGATAATCTGTTATATGAATTCTTGTCTCAAGGTGTCCGGATAATCGTGCAAGTAATGTAATATGAATTCTTGTCCCAAAGGTGTCCGGATAATCGTGCAAGTAATGTAATATGAATTCTTGTTTCAAGGTGTCCGGATAATCGCGCAAGTACTGTTATATGAATTCTTGTCTCAAGGTGTCCGATAATCGCGCAAGTACTGTAATATGAATTCTTGTCTCAAGGTGTCCGGATAATCGCGCAAAGTACTGTAATATGAATTCTTGTCTCAAGGTGTCCGGATAATCGTAAGCGCAAATACTGTTAATATGAATTCTTGTCTCAAAGGTGTCCGGATAATCGTGCAAGTACTGTTATATGAATTCTTGTCTCAAGGTGTCCGGATAATCGTGCAAGTAATGTAATATGAATTCTTGTCCCAAGGTGTCCGGATAATCGTACCAAGTACTGTAATATGAATTATGAATTCTTGTCTCAAAGGTGTCCGGATAATTGCGCAAGTACTGTAATATGAATTCTTGTCTCAAGGTGTCGGATAATCGTGCAAGTACTGTAATATGAATTCTTGTTCCAAAAGGTGTCCGGATAATCGCGCAAGTACTGTAATATGAATTCTTGTTCAAAGGTGTCCGGATAATCGCGCAAGTACTGTAATATGAATTCTTGTCTCAAGGTGTCCGGATAACGCAAGTACTGTAATATGAATTCTTGTCTCAGGTGTCCGGATAATCGTGCAAGTACTGTAATATGAATTCTTGTCTCAAGGTGTCGACGATAATCGTGCAAGTACTGTAATATGAATTCTTGTCTCAAGGTGTCCGGATAATCGTGCAAGTACTGTAATATGAATTCTTGTCTCAAGGTGTCGGATAATCAACAAGTACTGTAATATGAATTCTTGTCTCAAAAGGTGTCCGGATAATCGATGCAAGTACTGTAATATGAATTCTTGTCTCAAGGTGTCCGGATAATCGCGCAAATAATGTAATATGAATTCTTGTCTGTCCGGATAATCGTGCAAGTACTGTTATATGAATTCTTGTCTCCAAGGTGTCCGGATAATTGCGCAAGTACTGTAATATGAATTCTTGTCTCAAGGTGTGTCGTGCAAGTACTGCAAAATATAATTCTTGTCTCAAGGTGTCGGATAATCGTGCAAGTACTGTAATATGAAATTCTTGTCTCAAGGTGTCGGATAATCGCGCAAAGTAATGTAATATGAAATTCTTGTCTCAAGGTGTCCGGATAATCGCGCCAAGTACTGTAATATGAATTCTTGTTTTAAGGTGTCCGGATAATCGCGCAAGTACTGTAATATGAATTCTTGTCTCAAGGTGTCCGGATAATCGTGCAAGTACTGTAATATGAATTCTTGTTTTAAGGTGTCCGGATAATCGTGCAAGTACTGTAATATGAATTCTTGTTTTAAGGTGTCCGGATAATCGCGCAAGTACTGTAATATGAATTCTTGTCTCAAGGTGTCCGGATAATCGCGCAAGTACTGTAATATGAATTCTTGTCCCAAGGTGTCGGATAATCGTGCAAGTACTGTAATATGAATTCTTGTTTCAAGGTGTCCGGATAATCGTGCAAGTACTGTAATATGAATTTTGTTTAAAGGTGTCCGGATAATCGCGCAAGTACTGTAATATGAATTCTTGTCTCAAGGTGTCCGGATAATCGCGCAAGTACTGTAATATGAATTCTTGTCTCAAGGTGTCCGGATAATCGTGCAAGTACTGTAATATGAATTCTTGTTTTAAGGTGTCCGGATAATCGTGCAAGTACTGTAATATGAATTCTTGTTTTAAGGTGTCCGGATAATCGCAAGTATTGTAATATGAATTCTTGTTTCAAGGTGTCCGGATAATCGCGCAAGTAATGTAATATGAATTCTTGTCTCAAGGTGTCCGGATAATCGCAAGATAATGAATTCTTTTAAGGTGTCCGGATAATCGCAAGTAATTGTAATATGAATTCTTGTCTCAAGGTGTCCGGATAATCGTGCAAGATACTGTAATATGAATTCTTGTCTTAAAGGTGTCCGGATAATCGTGCAAGTACTGTAATATGAATTCTTGTCTTAAAGGTGTCCGGATAATCGCGCAAGAAATGTAATATGAATTCTTGTCCAAGGTGTCCGGATAATCGTGCAAGTACTGTAATATGAATTCTTGTTTCAAGGTGTCGGATAATCGTGCAAGTAATGCTGTAATATGAATTCTTGTTTCAAGGTGTCCGGATAATCGCGCAAGTACTGTAATATGAATTCTTGTTTTAAGGTGTCCGGATAATCGCGCAAGAACTGTAATATGAATTCTTGTCGTGCAAGTACTGTAAAGAATTCTTGTCTTAAGGTGTCCGGATAATCGCGCAAGTACTGTTATATGAATTCTTGTTTCAAAGGTGTCCGGATAATCTGTAATATGGTACTGTAATATGAATTTTGTCTCAAAGGTGTCGGATAATCGCGCTGTAATATGAATTCTTGTCTCAAGGTGTCCGGATAATCGTAATATGTAATATGAATTTGTCCCAAGGTGTCCGGATAATCGCGCAAGTACTGTTATATGAATTCTTGTCTCAAGGTGTCCGGATAATCGTGCAAGTAATGTAATATGAATTCTTGTCTCAAGGTGTCCGGATAATCGTGCAAGTACTGTTATATGAATTCTTGTCTCAAGGTGTCCGGATAATCGTGCAAGTAATGTAATATGAATTCTTGTCTCAAGGTGTCCGGATAATCGTGCAAGTACTGTAATATGAATTCTTTTTAAGGATAATCGTGCCGTAATATGAATTTTTGTCTCAAGAAAACCGGATAATCGCGCAAATTCTGTAATATGGTGTCTCAAAGGTCCGGATAATCGTGCAAGTACTGTAATATGAATTCTTGTCTCAAAGGTGTCCGGATAATCGTGCAAGTACTGTAATATGAATTCTTGTCTCAAGGTGTCCGGATAATCGCAAGTAATGCAATTTCTTGTAAGGTGTCCGGATTGGTATGTAATTGAATTTGTCTCAAGGTGTCCGGATAATCGCGCAAGTACTGTTATATGAATTCTTGTCTCAAGGTGTCCGGATAATCGTGCAAGTACTGTAATATGAATTCTTGTCTCAAAAGGTGTCCGGATAATCGTGCAAGTACTGTTATATGAATTCTTGTCTCAAGGTGTCCGGATAATCGTGCAAGTACTGTAATATGAATTCTTGTCTCGATAATCGGTGTCGGATAATCGTCCGCAAGTACTGTAATATGAATTATTGTCTTAAGGTGTCCGGATAATCGTGCAAGTACTGTAATATGAATTCTTGTCTCAAGGTGTCCGGATAATCGTGCAAGTAATGTAATATGAATTCTTGTCTCAGGTGTCCGGATAATCGTGCAAGTAATGTAATATGAATTCTTGTCTCAAGGTGTCCGGATAATCGTGCAAGTACTGTAATATGAATTCTTGTCTCAAGGTGTCCGGATAATCGTGCAAGTAATGTAATATGAATTCTTGTTTGTCCGGATAATCATTACCAAGTACAAGGTGTCCGGATAATCGTGCAAAGTACTGTAATATGAATTCTTGTCTCAAGGTGTCCGGATAATCGCGCAAGTACTGTTATATGAATTCTTGTCTCCAAGGTGTCCGGATAATCGGGCAAGTACTGTAATATGAATTCTTGTCTCAAAAGGTGTCCGGATAATCGTAAGTACGGATAATGTAATATGAATTCTTGTCTCAAGGTGTCCGGATAATCGCGCAAGTACTGTAATATGAATTCTTGTTCTCAAAGGTCCGATAATCGTGCAAAGTACTGTAATATGAATTTTGTCTCAAGGTGTCCGGATAATCGCGCAAGTACTGTAATATGAATTCTTGTCTCAAGGTGTCCGGATAATCGTGCAAGCACTGTAATATGAATTCTTGTCTCAAGGTGTCCGGATAATCGTGCAAGTACTGTTGAATTCTTGAATCAAGGTTTCCGGTCAAAAGGTGTCCGGATAAGGTGTCCGGATAATCGTGCAAGTACTGTAATATGAATTCTTGTCTCAAGGTGTCCGGATAATCATTGCAAGTACTGTAATATGAATTCTTGTCTCAAGGTGTCGGATAATCGTGCAAGTAATGTAATATGAATTCTTGTCTCAAAAGGTGTCCGGATAATCGTGCAAGTACTGTAATATGAATTCTTGTCTCAAGGTGTCCGGATAATCGCGCAAGTACTGTAATATGAATTCTTGTCTCAAAGGTGTCCGGATAATCGTGCAAATACTGTAATATGAATTCTTGTCTCAAGGTGTCCGGATAATCGCAAGTAATGTAATATGAATTCTTGTCAAAGGTGTCCGGATAATCGTGCAAGTACTGTAATATGAATTCTTGTCTCAAGGTGTCCGGATAATTGCGCAAGTACTGTAATATGAATTCTTGTCTCAAAGGTGTCGGATAATCGTGCAAGTTTTTGTAATAATATGAATTCTTGTCTCAGGTGTCCGGATAATCGTGCAAACTGTAATACAATTCTTGTCTCAAGGTGTCCGGATAATCGCAAGCACTGTAATATGAATTCTTGTCTCAAGGTGTCGTGTGGATAATCGTGCAAGTACTGTAATATGAATTCTTGTCTCACAGGTGTCCGATATAATCGCAAGTACTGTAATATAATTCTTGTTTCAAGGTGTCCGGATAATTAATAATATGAATTCTTGTCTCAAGGTGTCCGGATAATAGCGCAAGTAATGTAATATGAATTCTTTGTCATTTTTCTTCTTTTTTTCCTTTGCGATTATTATGGCAAATTTAAATGGTTCAAATTCGGCATGATAGTGACCCACTTGACTTGATTGGCGCATACCTCATTGAAGACATCCATTAAATAAGCCCCGATAAACACTGAAGATGTAGGGAAATGTCAAACGCTGAAAGCATCAATCTCTTTTAAAATGCTAACTGACCAGTTTCTCATACTCAACACTGAAATGTAATTATCTACACTATTTACATTTTTAATATGAGGAAATATCATTATTTATACAATTGTCGTTGTTATTTTTTTATCACAACGTTTCGATCGTTGTGCCCTCCGGCCTTTAGTGGTATCTCAATAGAGATAACCTACCAGAAATTCCAAACTAAATCCTTTATTTAATCTATGGGGTCAGACAGTTCCCATTTCATGTCTAGGGATATATAAACTTCTTTTATTTAGTACTACTCAGTTACTTGCATCGTTTACATTATTCGGACTGTTATCCTTTCATAACGTTTCGGCCGTTGTACGCTACAGCCTTCATTCCAGCCTTCCTTATTCCAACTTATTGTACTAAGCTATATTTTTCTGATTTTTGTAGAGTGTTTTTCTTCTTTTATACAACTTTATTTCGTCCAGCGGGTTAGATTGTTCTAGTTCCACGTGTCATGCCTCTTCCGGAGTTTAACTCAATTCTCCGCATTTTTTGTGGCCTGGTATTGAATTGAATGGATCTAACCAATGTCTTTTTCCACTGTGCCATGCTTCAATGAGGACATGTGTATGATTTTGTGAGGATTTATAAAACTAATGCCTCAATATCATTTTTACCAGTGCTCATATTGCAAATTTTGTTGTTATTCATTGCTTTTCTCTAGCATTCCTTATTAATATTGTATTCATTTCGGAGATTGAACCCAAGATTACTGTCACCAAATTCAGATCGATAAAAACACAGCGGCAGAAACGTCGTGATAAGGACAACAAAGATAAGGACAACAGTTCGAAATGCAAACAGTCCAAATACAGATAATTATAACTCCTTATTCGAGCATATAATTGGGTCACCAATTATGACTGAGAGGGTGGCGTAATGGTTAGAAAGCTTGTCTCGCTAGAACAATTATGACTGAGTAGGGAATTCGATTCTCACTGGGTGCCCCCCTCATACTTTCGGCCTTGTGTCACATCTAGGCTACGCTTGAAAAATCACTCGAGGTGGCGGGGCATCTCTAGAGGTAGGGGCGTAATGGCCTTGTGTCACATCAAGAAAATCACTTGTCTGGCGTAATGGTTAGCAAGCTTGCCTCGCTAGAACAATTACGACTGAGTAGGGAATTCGATTCTCACTCGGGGTCACCCCCTTGGAAAAATACTTTCGGCCTTGCCTGTCACATCTAGGCTACTTTCGGCCTTGTGGCTACGCTTGGAAAATCACTTGGGGCACCTCGAGGTGGCGTAATGGTTAGCAAGCTTGTCTCGCTAGAACAATTATGACTGAGTAGGAATTCGATTCTCACTTTCGGGGTCACATCCCCCTTGAAAATCATGGGGCTTTCGGCCTTAATGTCAGCTTGCCTCTAGAACAATTACGGCTGAGTAGGGATTTTGAAAATCATACTTCGGGGTCACATCTAGGCTGACGGTGGGGCAACCTCGAATGGTTAGCAAGCTTGCCTCGCTAGAACAATTATGACTGAGTAGGGAATTCGATTCTCACTGGGTGCCCCCTCATACTTTCGGCCTTGTGTCACATCTAGGCTACGCTTGGAAAATCACTTGGGGCACCTCGAGGTGGCGTAATGGTTAGCAAGCTTGTCTCGCTAGAACAATTACGGCTGAGTAGTGAATTCGATTCTCACTGGGTGACATCCCCCTACATTCGGCCTTGTGACACATCTAAGCTATGCTTGGAAAATCAATATTCCAGCATATAATTGTACTAAGCAATATTATTCCGATTTTTGTAGAGATGTTCTTTCTTCTTTCATACAACTCCTGTGGCTCAAATTTAGAGTTCCCCCTTTTTTGAAGTTCTTTGAGCGTCAAGATTTGTACAGATTATTATTGTTTAGAAGGTCTTCAGGCTCCTATGCATTTAAGTTAATTTCAAGCGTTCGTTTTTATCATACTACACTATATACATATTCCAATGTTTTTATTTACATTATCGGATTAATGTAATCATCTTTATTTACAATCAGTCAGTTATCTGCCATCAGTTATGTGATACACGCTTAGGCTATCATGTATCTTTCAAATACATGACTGACGAGGCAGATTTTTTTCCCGCAGTAGGTTGCCATTTCTTTCTGCTATAGAACCCGGTGTGTTCTGCTATTTACCCATAGCTGGGGGAGAAAAAGAGGATTCATACCTTTTCCCAAGGGTATTGACACGTCAGTGAATGTAATGGATTCGACTGGAACTCGGCTCTTTGATTCCTTAATCCGAGCCGCTATCCATTACTCCACCGTGACTCCTTATTTACAGTCTTTTAATACAATAAACGTTTTTCTAATGTGTACTCTTGTCTGTGTTGATACGCCTCTTCTTTATTTTCTTAAACAGAAAAAATAAGATCAATCAGCCTGGATTGAGAAGTACTACTAATGAAAAGGGTCCCACCCGACCGGAATTGAATTTGTATCCCCTTTTCCCGTAGGGAAACGACTCCCATAGCTGAAGGGTATACAGGTTCGATCTCTGTCGTGAAGCACATATATTTCTTTCATAGTGTCTCAAACGCCTGTGTCTACTGGAAATAACGTGCATCGTAATAAGGTCGGATAAAAAAAATATCCAGTTAAAACCTATTATCATCGTCCACGTCGCCGGGTTCTTTTCGTAAATTGTTCTTTGTTGATCGCTTCCTTTATGATGATGCCATTGGTGACTAAATTCGCCGCCAATGTGTATGTGTCAGGACTAGAAGCGGCCAATTTCCCCCAAACCTGATAATGTTGCCCGTAACTCACGTCTATCTCGCATAATCTTTATTTACCTAAACTTTTTTCTTTACAAAAAACAAATATAACTTACAAGCAATCGACGTAAAAAGGTTTCGGAAGCAATGAGGGCATAGTGAGCAATCTAGCCGTAGTTGGCAACTAATCTACGAGAAGGACAACTCTGAATACAAAACGTGTCCATAGTCCACGACCGTCAGCGAATAGGATGGGAAGAAACATGAAAATATAGATTTCAGATCTCGGTTTTTGTTGTGGTAGGATCCACCTAATTTGCATAGTGGAGTACCGACCATATAAATATGGTTGGTACCGGGAAGAGAGAGAGAGAGGAATCAAGAGATTCAACCAGAGACTCTGCCCGACTGCGACTCAGTCAACACATTCTCCAGGAACGGTCTTACCAGGAATATACAAAAGACTATATGTAAATATTGTGTACACTTTCTTGTTTCAATACATTTTGTTCTAAGTACATTTTGTGTTGCATTATTATTCCATGCATTAGTCAAGTTTCAACAGTTTTCAAGGTAAAGACTGCCTCTTTGAAGACTGGCGTAACACAATCTTCTCCGTTTTCACCTTATTTGTCTTTAGTTCATGTGTTAAAAAGGCTTTTGACTTTCTCTTCTATTTTATTTCAGTTGATTTTTATGATTACGTCGGCTTATTTTAAATACTCTGATGTGCCAAATGTCATAGATAGCAGTAGGTAATGGTAATGATGTGTGACGCCGCCGTGACTTCACGTCGTTTTTATCTCGTATCCAAGAATTTAATTTCTTCTTTGCTGAACGCTTTCTTTATGATGATGGCGTTGATGGCTAAATTCGCCACCAACGTGTAGGTTCAGGACTAGAAGATGCCAGTTTCACCAGAACCTGCTCCCAACAAGTTTTGGTTGGAGATGAAAAAAAATCAGAGTAGAAGAAAGTGTCAATGGCGTGAATTCATTTAAAGCGGGCCTCGTCTTGCCAGGATCATACACTTGATTTTATTGCCTTCCTCTGTGGCTCGTATTGAATAACACATACTGAATCCAGTTATGAAACAGCAAGGGACTACAGTTGACTCTGTTATAATTTCTAGTGGCGCCTTCTGTAGTATGTCCGTAATGCGTAGTCCTCTTCATCCGCTGGTTCAACTGTTAAGATGTGTTGTTTTTTCGGGGTTTTTTGTAATATTGGTTCAGATCTTAAGAGATAATTTCTTTCACTATAATTTTTCTTTCACATATTTTTAAAACAACAATAATAAAAAATGTTCTCAAATATGATAATTTTTTTATTTTTATTTATTGTTTGATTTCTGAAGTAATAATAATAATGTGGAACAGTTTAATCTGACATCCAGTATAAAATATGTTTGTGCGTTTTATGTGTGTAGGTTTCTATGTGCGTATCTCTGATGGTCGCTCCTTGTCGTGGTGGAGGGGCTTGTGTGATCCAATAACTCTGAGGGCGATGCCGTCTAGACTTCTAAACTCCTGGTAAGGCGACTCTTGACGGCAAGATCGAAGACGAGGACCTAGACTATGTGCGGACAACCGCAAAGTTTTCCTCTTGTTCCACCTCAACGGTGGAACCTATTATAAAGTGATAATAACAACAAAGATAAGGATATTAGACCGCGTGTAAATAATGATAACTATTCATCCCAGAAATTCATTGAGAAATTTTCAACCTTGTCTTTTCTTTGTTTCTTTTTTTTTTTTAATCTTTCTTTCTTTTTCTTTCTTTTTCTTTCTAATTTTGATCTTTTCTTTTTATTGGCCTGTATCAAAAGTATTTTCATTTTTTTACCTCTCGAAAATTCTTGTATATTTTTGAAACTTATTTCAGGCCTTACATATGCTATCTTCTGATCCCATTTGCTATTCCAAGAGGTTTTCGCTTTCTTCTCTACCTTGACTATATACAACATATAACTGATGTTAATTATGGTGATTCATCTCCGAGCTTTATTTCAAAGGTCAAGTCACCGTCCTTAAAATGTTAAACCCAGTTTTGAGCCACAGAATTAGATATTAATTCCTTTCCTTGAGGCTCAGCCGACAATATTGTATGGGTATGTACAATAGTAGTAGTATAGCTGGCCACTCTACTAATGCGGCTAGCCAATCCCTATTTCAGATGCTTGCTCAGGCACATTTGTGTTTATTCAACACCACAGAGCCCACCTGTGGTTTATACTGCAACTATGCTTAGCAAACCTTACAGGGAAAGAGCGTGCTATCTAGCGTGATCAACAATCTGAACAAGGCCAACACACTCAAACCTCGGTCACGATGGCTTGTGACTTCGTGCTAGCACAGCTCTCCCTCTATCTAATTTTACTCAAACAGCTTGTGTATGGTTTTCAGACATTTTCCAAAGGTGCCGCTGGGATCGACCCATCCAGTTCGAAAATGAGGAAAACTCAGGAGACTTCCTTCCCGACAAATCGACTATGGTGAGATTCGAAACTGATTCTCTTCGTCAGAATGCGAACATTCTAACCACTCGTTCACGTACATGGGTATATACAATGTCACTTGCATGTATGTATATTTAAATTCTTTGTCCGATACGAACGATTGTCTCGTAGAATTTTCATTTATTTTTTCAGGACATTCAAATATTTCCTTTCTATGTTTATTTCCTTTCAATTTTAAAATACTTTTTTTTCTTGTGACAGAGATGCCTCTTAATCGTGTTTTCAAATTGATTTCATGCAAAAACAATTGTTTTTTCCAATTTTTGATGCTGTCAGAACCACCACAAGGTAATTTTACGTAGTGCTGTGAAGTTTTGTTGAAATCGGTTGAAAAGTGTAAGAAATCCAATCCAATATATAAACGAACAGACAGACACACACACACACACAACCTGGGTTTTATAATAAGTATGATTAAAGATATCTTACTAGAATTCTCCTACATTTTTATTACACTCTTGGACTCTACTTAGAACAATAAGAATGTATTAGTTCTAAGTTGAATTGAAGATCCCTCTTCCTGTTGTGGCTTTCTGATCCAGTTTTCCTTTCTACTGTTCCCTATTTTTTAGACTTATTCACTGTTCTCTTGATGTTTTTTGAATAGATCTTGAAGATGGAAGCCACAGTATGAATGTTGGTACCATTATTGAAGGTCTGAATGATCTTTTTTCCTCTCAAATTCTTCATCGATTTCTCTGGATTTTTGTTCCATCTTAAAATAGTATCTTCACCTTTGTTGTTTTTAGCTCATCGTTTCATCCATTCCTTCGATATATTTTCCGGTCTTCCCCAGGTCTGTATTGCATCTGGAGGTCGCTTAGCATTTCATCAGTCGCTTAGCGTTTCTCCTTTTCTACGCGTATGTGCGTTTCGGCATGCTTAGAAAGCTTGTATCGCTTGATCACTTACGACTGAATAGTGTGTTCGATCCTCACTGGGTGGCCCATACTTTCGAAACCACACTTAGAAAATCCCCACCTTTTTGTGGATTATCTAAATCCTTGGAATGTTTTTTTTTTCTTTATGATATTGACAGATGTTTCGGTAATATGAGAGCTTCCAGCATATTCTCGTGACTTTTTTAAACTTTGGAATTATTTATTCATTTTTTTCTCTTTGGAATTGGTACCAAAAAAAAAAAAAAAGAAAGAAAAATGAAAAGCGTCAATATTCCAGGCCGATAAGGAAAAAAATGCCATTTTGTTTTTAATAAATCAACTTTATGTTTTTTTTAACGCTTCCCTTTTCCCTTCAGCGAAAACAGCCGAAACACGTCTATCCAGCTTTTGTATCATGTTCAATTTGCCCGTAACATAGGCACAGCTTCCTTATCAAGATATATTCTGGGTAGGCTGTCAGAGACACACTCCAGTACGTTTCTTCAAGTGTGATGCTTACCAATTGATGTCTTGTAATCAGCACCGTCCAACGCCTTAGCGACAACACAACAGGATTCTCTCCCTTTCAGACAAAGATATGGATCATCGCTACTCGAGATTTATCTCAAAGAAAACCCTGTCTGTGATGCTTTATTGACTGTAGCGCGTTAATAACATCGGAATAGAGCTGTACATCATGGAAGTCATATTTTAAAGGAGATGAGAGCAATTATACGTCAGTCTTCTGGAGCCGACTATTATTAGAATAAATAGTGTTTGGCTGTTATATATAATGGCTGGATACTCGCTTCGAAGCCCACATCCTTTCTGCAAGGGCGACTAACAAATCCCTATCACAGACTGCAACTATTCTCGGTGGACCGTATTTATAGTTTCTGGGTGAGAGCATGAACGGTTTTTTTTTACACTTGGTCACGATGACTTGTGATGCTAAAGTTATGTACAGGGAAGATAACTAAGTTATGAAATGGCCATGTTTTTTTTTAACTATTGGTTAATCCCAGATATTTTAAACTATCTGCTGTGAACCTTTTAAAACATTTGTGCAGTATTCATAATTAATTTCATTAAGGGTTGGTATCAGTTTATTTAAATATACATAGCTTCAAGAATTTTTAGTTTTTGTTTATTATTTTCATGAAAAGGTATAGTTGTATTTTCAACAAGAATTTTCCTAAATTGCTGTTGTAAATCTTGTGATATGTTTGATACAACATTCAAATGAAAACTCAATCGTCGAAACAACGTAGTAGTATATCTATCTATCTATCTATCTATCTATCTATCTATCTATCTATCTATCTCACCCCGTTCCTATCTATCTATCTATCTATCTATCTGTGTGTGTTAATGATCAAATGTTACTTCTAGCAACTAAAGACTAGAAAAGAAGAGGAGCCATTATCGTCCATGTCCTGAAACAACATGGGGCATAAAAAATGAATATCTGGTTCAAAATGTTGGAGATCAAGTGAAGTGACACCAAGCCTCCATGATAGTTTAGTACCCTCCTCGATATTCTAGATGATTTTTGAAAAGATTTCAGCTTTATTATTTTTTTACCTTGGATATAGAAATCTTCAAAATATTTTTAAAATGATCTTCCATGCACTTCCAGGTAATCTGACAGTGTGTTATTATTATTATTATTATTATTATTATTAATTGTGTATGTTATGGTTCCTGCTTCGTATCTTGTAGAGCCAGGTCCAAACTATGGTCCTTAGGCCTTATAGGAGAATTGTCATTTAATTGATAGCACTTTTCTTAGTATATGGTATGTTCCTAGTAGGGCGATATTCTGGGTAACTTGTATGTTAATGTTACCTGGGACACTTTTAGTAAAATTCTCCATTCCTTTTCTTACGAGGCCCAGTGCTCCGATTACTATTGGTACAGTCTCAGTCTTCATTCCCCACATCTTGTTAATCTCGATCTTCAGGTCCTTCTATTTGGACAATTTCTCGATAATTTTCATGCAGGTGTTTCTCTCAGATGGCACTGCTATGTTAATAAACATACACTTCCTGAATTTCTTGTCTTTTATGATAATATCAGATCTGTTGGTTTTTATTTCCCTGTCAGTTTGAATTGGCATGTCCCAGTGGATAATTACATCGTTATTTTGGGTCACTGTGTCTGGTTGGTGCACATACCATCTTTCAGGGGTTTCGATTTTGTACTTCTTACATACCTTCCAGTGCATATATGTTTCTACCTTGTTATGTCTATGTGTATATTATTTTCTTTCTGGTTCCGGACATCCTGAGATAATATGGTCGATAGTTTAATCATATTTTCCGCTGATCCTGCATTTCGGGTTAGTTCCAATCTTGATTATGTGAAAGTGATAATACCTGGTTGTGAGTTTTTGATCCTGAGCTACGATAATTAGACCGTCTGTCCCAGCTTTCAACCCGGTGCTCCTCAGCCACTGATGTATTTTTTGTTGGTCCACATTTGCTTCTTTCGCTCTTTTTAGGTATTTGCCATGCAACGTCTTGTCCTCCCACTTTTTTAGGTAATTTCATTTGGCCAAATTGTTTTGCTTTCTGCTTTACTCGTTTGGTGTAGATGATATTCGCTTCGTTTTTTTGTTGGTAAGGTTTCAGGTATATTAAGCTGTTTCTTGAAGAGTGCAGCTTCTTTCTTGATGGGGTGGATTTGGTGTTTTACTATTTGCAAGAAAGGTCCATTGGTTTTTATGAGGTATGCATCCAATCCGATCCAAGTGTTGTAGTTTTTACCTTTAATTCAACTTGGATTAGATCTCGGCCTCCTAAAACTCTTGCTAAGTACAGGCTATCAACATCTGATTTCGGGAGGTGTATACTCATTTGCTTAAGCATTTTTCTAGTTTCGACGTCCACTCTTTTAATGTCATCCAACTTCTATTTAATAACGTTGAAGCTATATGTTCCTACGGGTATAGTTAAGGTGTTGATAGCCTTCATTTTATTGACCCCCATTAAGTTCGCTTTCTAGTATCAAACGCACTCTCCTATAATATTCTTTTCGGATGTTTTTTCTTTATAATTCATTGTTATATTCAGTATCCTTAATTAATTCCTAAGTGTTTGTCAAGTTTCTTAATCTTGTTGTTGTTATCAAGGTCTAAATCTGTAGTTTTCGTTAGTTTACCGCCTTTGAAGGTAGTTTTATCACACCTGTCGATTCCAAACTCATTATTATTATTATTATTATTATTATTATTACCAGACATTCTTCCTTGTCATCGTCTTCTTCTTCTTCTTATTATTATTATTATTATTTTCTTTAATTTCTGGCGTTTACACATTTCTTTCAGGGTCCCGCCCAGGGACCTAAGGTTAGAAATGGCATCATGACACTTTTCACTGCCATATATATATATATATATATATATATATATATATATTATTATTAGTATTATTATTATTTCCAGGCCTTCCTCCTTGCATTCTTCTTCATCATCATCTTCTTCTTCTTCTTCTTCTTCTTCTTCTTCTTTCCAGACCATCCTTCCTTCCTTCCTTCCTTCCTTCCTTCCTTCCTTCCTTCCTTCCTTTCTTCTTCTTCTGCTTCTTCTTCTTCTTATTGTATGAAAGAACAGCAGCAGGCTAACAAAGTGACACTGAGATACAAATATACTCATATTGACGCCGAAGCTGACCAGGAAATGCTAGTTACATGTATCACAGAGGTTTTGGTAAAACATCGCATAACATTCCAATGGGTCTCAATTAGAAATAACTTCAGGTTGGATAATCCAGTCCATCCAGACGAGCTCTGATTGAGGGTGCTCCAAGGTATCTAGGTATCCTTTTGACATCTCGCTATTATACTCCCGCTCATGGACAGATATTCACAGGGCTTCATTCTTCAGGAGAATGCCCAAATAGCTAAAGTCACGTGTGAGACTAAAAGGAATATGTACTGTAGTTCTTTTTAATTCCCCATGAGAAAGCATGTACAAGTTAACACCTACGATGAACTAAGATTAGAAGCCACGAGAGCCACACATAAAGTACCATCTTAACATTTATTATTATTATTATTATACGTTCTTCTTCTTGCCGTTTATCGTTTTGAATGGGAGATCTAGCATTATGGGTTATCGCCATCATGTCATACGTACTTTCGCAGATCTTCAGGGCTGAGCCACGCAGAATTTTCATTCGAGTATTATATATATTTAATATTTTCACTCCAAGCAAGGTAATAAAGCCACTAAGACGCATGGGGGTTACTGAGTGTATAAAAATATCGGAAAATTATTAAAGAGAGAGAACAATAAAAGAACGATTGACAATGATTGAACGATTAAAATGATGAGACCTAATCGCCAGCCTAGTACTGCGCTTAAATTCATAAAGTCTAGGTACCAAAGATTCTAGTTTTTATTAATTATTGGGTTATTATTTAGTTATTATTAAGGTATTATTAAGGAGAGGAAACAATAAAAAAAAAAAAGGAATTAAGAAGACAGAAGATAACGATTAACAATGCATTTAAATTTTAAAGATGAAAAATGACTGGAATGCAAGAAGCCGAAAGAGAGTTACACGAGCTTGAAGGTCGAAAGAAGAAACTATTAGTATAGAACTTACGGTTACATCTGGCCATTTCAACTATAAAATGATGGGACCTATCGGTCAATCTAGTACTGCGGTTAAAATTATAACGTGTAGTAACCACAGAGGAAAGTAATATTTATTTTGAAAAATACAAAAATGTGGCACAAGGCCAAAAGTGGCATAATCAAAGGTTAGTCCTCAGTTTGACTTATTTTATACTTAGCTAGCTGCAATTACTGACTCAAAACACACCAGAGTATTCCTTACACCAAACCAGTACATTCTTATTCACCATTCTTACTACAGTCACCATAATACCTCATAGTCTCTATAGAGTAAAGTATATCAGAACAGTTACTATGAAAATATTCAGAGAAAAGGCACAGGGAAGCTACGTTACCTTATTAATATTATTATTATTATTATTATTATTATTATTATTATTAATATTATTATTATTAATATTGGATGTTCACATAATATACACAGTTGTCATTAATTGAGATCAATTGACAGCAAGTCGAGCATCTCCAGTGTGTGAAAATCAGTTTTTACTTTTTTTCGACAAGGTTTCACAATTCTTAATGTGTTACCATTTCAACTCTAACTTATGATTTTAACCATTATTAATATCATAAATAGATTTGCTATTGCTGTTAAGACAACAACGCAATTACTTCAAGTGGCCATAAAAGCAGAAATGCTAGTTTCACTTTCCAGAAGGAAGGGCAAGTGAGCGTCGCACTTGTGGTGCAGTTTTGAAAATAGCAGGGTTCATGTTCCGGGCAATTGGCAAAACACGGTCAACGCTATCACTTTCGAGGAGATTCATATTTGACGCAGGGACTTCCCGTCGGTATGTCGTCCGGCTATTTCCGGTACTAGAGCTGCCGACCCAAATTGGGAGGTTCGTCTCATTAGACAACGCTTACAATTGTCTAAATTCGCGGGAGGCCAGGCGAATCGGCGATCAGATGAATCGTCTTCGTGTTTGTTTCATGCTTACTTAAGTGACAAGACACATTTCGAGCAATTGGGTAAGAACTAGCGAACATGATATTTTTGACGTAGTCTTCAGATATAAAAGTGTTTGGTGTGAGGGCTGGGGTTTGAGGATTGTAAGGGAATACATCTCGGCGCATTTTCCATTTTTGATTACGCAAAAAGTGATGTTTAGAAATCTGAGATGGGTGTCTATCATGATTCCATGTTTTCTTCAGACTATTGTCATCCTCTGTGGTGTTTTCCAGGTAATTTACCCGATGTTTTCCCAATATCAAAATAAAAACAATGAATTAAATAAGTTAAATACTTGTATATATATATATATATATATATATATATATATATATATACGCCCCTTTTCTTTAAATAATTGCTCTGTCCGTTACCATAGTAATTTTAATAATGAATATGCTTATAAAACGCGTAAATTTCAGGAATTAGTTATTCCAAAATAAATTTCGCTTGAACATGGAACAGAGCTTGGTACTTTAATTCAAATAATTATATTGAAGTCTTCGGCTCCTGTTTTGAAACATGAGAACTCTTATGTAGCGATGGAATCATATTTTAAATAAATAATTATATTTATGCTCTACTTTTTGTATCGAGCACTATTTTAAAAATAATAACAAAAATACTAAAGAACTTTGGATTATTTACCTTGAGTTCTTTCCTATTTTCTATATATTTTACACCACACACACACACACACACACACACACACACACATACACACATATATATATATATATATATATATATATATAGATAGATAGATATTATTTATATATCATATGCATATGGGTACATATTGGAAAGCGGTCAACATTAGTGATAGAGCTAAGATATTTGTCTGACGATCGGAAAGCACGTGAAATCCAGAGTCACAAACTCAGATCAATCAATATATATATATATATATATATATATATATATATGTGTGTGTGTGTGTGTGTGTGTGTGTGTGTGTGTATGTATGTATGTATGTATTTCTGTTCATACTTTATTTTTATAGATAAAAATATTCAAGTAAACGCTCTGTTTATAATAAACATTAATAACCGAATTAAATGTCCGAGAAAATATATGATACCTATAGAAATCGAAACTGTATCCTATACGTGCTAGACCATTTAGCTACAGAGGAAGCGTCTGGTTAGCAAAGTCAAATTACTGTTTTAAAACTACAAATTATCCACGATTTCTCTCGAATGCTCATATCTGATCGAAGCGCATATTAACGGGTACAAATGACATCGTATATTTTAAATGGAATAAGTCTGACAATTATTTCAATATAATTTCTGTTGATATATATATATATATATATATATATATATATATATATATATATAGCACTGTGGGTAGGAAAGCGTATTCGTAAAACAGTGACTATTACTGTTGATAATGCATAACTCTCCAGCCGGAATAAGTTCTCTAGAACTCGGCTTGAAGCGATCGGATGTCTATCACTCTGATGAGCTGTGATACAGCGAAGAAGACTGTCTGTGAATGACGATATATACATATATATATATATATATATATATATATATATATATATATATGAAGAAATATAGTCTTAAGATGTGCTATATTTATGGGATAAAGTGCTCAATATCAGAGATAGAGTGTCTGTGACGATTGCACCTAGCATGAAACAGACTGTCGCCTCTAAGTGTTCACTTATATATATATATATATATATATATATATATATATATATGTGTGTGTGTGTGTGTGTGTGTTGAAAGAGAATGAGAAGTCATGAATTTAATTTAAACGTACATGTTTACTACTTCAAACGTTATTACAATGGTTACTCCTATTTGAAAAAGACGGCCTATTTTCATTTTTTTTTTTAAACAGTGCCTGTTATGTCCACCGAGAAATCTTAATAGAGAACGTGTGCTCTCCGGTAGGAATCGAACCTGCATCTACATTTTTAGAAGATTTAATGGTTTCTCTTTCAAAGAAGGAAGCAGGTTCGAGCCTTATGTCGGAGAGTACATTTTCTTTCTATTTCAAATACCAGTGTATCCGCTATAATATACAATTATAACATTTGAAATACACAAACACACACACACACACACACACATATATATATATATGTATATTATCATCAATTGATTTAAAATATGTTTTTTTCGCTACACAGTTCTAACCATGTTTCAAAAATGGAAGCTAAAAGACCTGAATTTAATTTTGTGATTAGATTAAAGACATTAGTTCCATATCTTGCTGTTCTTTCTTTATACACACACACACACACACACACACACACACACACATATATATATATATATATATATATATATATATATATATATATATATATATTCCTAACATCGTTTGACAATGGAACGAAACTGGATTTTAATTTTAATTTTTATAATTAAATTTAAATCATTTAGTTTTAAAACATAGGAATTTCTGTGTCGTGAGGGAATCGTATTTTAAAAAAAAAATTAATATATATATATATATATATATATATATATATATATATATATATGTATATATGTATATATGTATAGGGTCCATCAAGAATACTTATACAAAATTTGGGGGCGGGTTCCTCACACCAAAACAAGGACACAATCCTTACAAACATATGTCCGCAATTCCTTAGTTCTTGCGTTATTAGGTTTAAAGTAAGTTTACGGTAGATGGCGCTACGTTACCATGTAGGCTAGTTTACATTTGTCACTTGTGTATATTTGTTGCTAGTCTCTCTTCAACGCTTAACGTGTGTCGTAGTGAGTTAACTGAGAAGTCTTCCATTTAACAATGACAGGATATGCACATCGTGAGAGAGATATGATTTTCGTGAGGCAGATATGATTTTTTACACACGGAGAATGGTAATGGTAATCTACGGCTGTATCAGGTTGCGTTTCCAGACAGAAGGTAGCCGAACGTCCCACTTTTGCTGCTGAGACAGAGTCCGTGGCATCACAGACTATGCATCGAGGAAGATAGATATACGCACATACGTCAGGATGAATGTATCACCATATGTCAAGTGACTCTAGCATGTCCTACATCTCATAGTACCTCATGGAGGGTACTTCAAGAGCATCTCCCGTATCAGCGTCATTTGCAACGTTTGTCCTCTGATCCTTCATTATTGGAAAACTCTTGCCGTTGGTTTATTGCACAAACTGACAATCCGTTGTTTGTCTCTTCAGTCTTGTTTAAGGATGAGGCAACATTTTGAAGAGATGGAAGAGTTCTTAGAACCAACAGGCAGACTACTCGCAGATATCATTTAATGATAGTGGTGAAGGCTTGTGTAGAACCAGCCACACTTTTTGGGAAGAGCCGATGGTACAGGGTCTCGGTTATTAGAGCCGAACGGCAAGCCTACCCGCTCATATGATCAGATTATAATGGTAAAGGCTTGTGCAGAACGAACTGCACTTTTCGGAAAAAAAAACACCTCTGGTGCATATAGCGTGCCAAGAGGTCTTCAATGATCCCTCCTCAAGTTTTGAATTATACCTTAATATTTAACCCATAGCTAAGGGGAGACGAAGAGATGGATTCACGTCTTCCTCAAAAGGTAAGTGCGCATAGTTGAAATTAGAGAACAAATTTACAGGACCAACATTGGGATCCCAATGGGACAATACAGACTAGACACCAGCATCAATTTACGATTAGTGTGTCGGCTGAAATTGCAAGTTGGTTCATATGTTCCCCCAGAACATCTTAAAGGGACTTTATTTCGAACACACTACCAGACCTGCTAGATGATGTACCCCTGCTAATAAGAAGACGCATGTTGTTTATGCATGATGGGATTCCAGCACATTTTAGTCACATTGTTCGGGATGGACTGACTGGCATCTACTATAAGAGAAGAGAGATAGGTAGGATAGGATTGGTTCCATGGCTTTTATTTTCCTCCGACCTCAATCCTTTCGAGTCTTATCTGTGGGGCCAACTAAAAAAATTGGTTTATGAAGCAGATATTAATAATACAGAGACGCTTCATCAACGTGACATGGTGGCCTGCAAAACCACCCGACACCATGTAGGAGCATCCGAAAGGCTCCGCCAGTCAATGATCCGACGGGTCCACGCATGTGTAGAAGCAAGCACAGGACATTTTGAACACTTGTTATCAGTTGCTGCGTTGAGATACTACGATGGCCTTTTAGACATATATTTATATGGACATTTTACCTTGTTTTGGTGTGAAGAACCCACCCATCAAATTTCGTAAAAGCATTTTTGATACACCATATATATATATATATATATATATATATGTTTGCATTTCGATTTCTGACCATGAAACTTGGGTTCGAATTTCAGCATGGCCGATTTGTTAAGGAGGTAAATTCTTGATATAATAGGCCTCGGGGTGGGGGATCGTAACACATGGTTCTGTTGGAAATTGATTAAAATCATACAAGGGTTTGATCCCCTCCTTGTTAGTGAAATTAATAGACAAAATTATTCGTTTATGGCTGTGCTAGCACGAAATAAAAAGTCATCGTGACCGAGGTTTTGAACGAACTGGCCTTGTTTAAACTGTTGAACGCGCCATATTATATGCTTTCTATTAGAAAATTTAAAGTCTAGCCAGCACAGTTTCAGTATAAACACCAGGCTGGCTCTGTGGGTTTTGAACAAAATCAAAATGTGCCTGAGTATGCATCTGCAGCAGGGACTGGTCTCTCCGTAACAGACGAGCAATATATATATATATATATATATATATATATATATATATATATATATATATGTATGTATGTATAATTTTCCATATAGACAAAACAGTTTATTCACTACAAGAAACTTTCGTTTTCAGTGCATTTCAATTGCACATCGACTGCGAGAACTAAAATTGTTCTCACCATTCGAGGTGCAATTGAAATACCGAACGAAGTTGCATCTTGTAGTGATGTAATCTGTTTTTGACTATATGAAAAATTATAATAAATAATTATTGCTTTTACTATCAGTATCGAGCCCCTCTTTTGGATTAATGCAGTGAACGTTAGAATTTATATATTATTTTCGTATTCATTGCATATATATATATATATATATATATATATATATATATATATATATATATATATATATATATATCGAGGATTCAAGGCTCGGCCGTATGCCGTTTTTAATCTTCATTAATGACTTTCCTGGGGATATCAGCTCTCAAATTGACATGTAAGCTGGCGACACTACCACTTACTCCTGTATCGATAGTAAGGCTATTTAGTTATACGAGGTCAAAATAGTAGCCGATGTACAAAACGACTGAAAAACCGTCGTTAACTGTGACAGCTTGTAAGCTTGTCAATTTTAACACCCCCAAAACTATACTTCTCTCGGTTAATCTCCTGAGAGACCTTCCTCTGCTATTCACCAGCATGGCTGATGTCATCCTCTAAGGAAGAGACTCATTGCGCCTTCCCGGGCAAACGTTCTCAGCTCACATGAGGTGGAAAGACTACATTGAATCCATCATTACATTAGCTGCTAAGAATGTGGGTTCGCTGTGTTGCGCGAGACTTTTTTTCTCTCTGTAGAATCTATCCTGCATATATATAAGTCTGACATTCGTCTATGCTTAAAATATTGCTGCCATATATGGTCCGATGTCCTAGCTATTTACCTTGAGCTCCTTGATAAGATCCAAAGAAGAATCAGCAATATTACTAGCCCTGATCTGGCGATACAGCTTCGGACACTAAGGTTGACTCTCTGCGTCTTTTTTTTTTTATAAATAATTTCATAGTAATTGTACAAATGTGCTCTTTCTATTGGGGTTTAGATTATTAAATTGTTATTTTATCCCCCCCCCTCACTGACAATTGTACATATCGGGACTAGTTAGGACATTTATAGAGACAATGAGGTATTATGGTGGATGTATTAGGAATAGTAAGTAAGAATGCGTTATTTTGGTATAAGGAATCCTGTGGTATGTTTGGGTCAGTGTTTGTGGTTAACTAAGTTTAACGTTTAAGACAAAACAAGACCGTCCTTTTCCCCATTTCCCATTTTGGCCTTGTGCCTCATTTCTGTAAATAACAGAATAAATATTGTTTTTCGCTATGGTGCTTAGACTATGAATTTAAGCAAAATACTAGACTGGAGGCATGAGCTCATCAATTTACCGTTGAGCTAGCTAGATATAGCTGTAACTTCTGTGCTAACAGTTTCTTATCTCGCACTTCTCGCTTGTGTAACTTCCTTCCGACTCGATGCTTTCCAGCCAACTTTAGTCTGCAAAAATCTAAATGCAATGTCAATCGCTATCTACTATCCTCCTGATTGCTTTTTTCTCTTATTGTCATTATTAATGTTTCTGTTCCTAATTCCTCCACACCTTGTAACCTCTTGCGTGTTAGTAGTTGCACTGCCTTGCTTGGGGTGATACCGATTAGAAAAAATATATACATATGAATTGGGATAAAAAATATGAACCAAATATGGATACGAATCCGACCGAATGATAGGATAAGGACAGAACGTTTATAAATTTGACATGTTTCTCTTTTTATTTAAGCTTCATCAGAATATGAAATATGGGCGTGTATGGAAATTCTGGTATTTTTTATTTTATTTTTGTGTTGTTTGTATTCCATCGGTTAAGCAGACCTCACGTGTATTTCTCCTGTGCGTATAACTTGTATTATTTTTGTGTGTTTCTCTCTCACAATTCTAGTTGTTCTGTGTGGGTTTTCTGTGTGTACGTGCACGCTGGACAATCTCATCAAAGATCTGAAGCAACAAAAATGTTGTTCTACAGAAGGATGCTGAGGATATCATGGACCGAACACGTGAGCAACGACGAAGTTTTAGAGAAAATCGGAACGAAAAGGATATTTCCATTTAACATCAGGAAGAGAGAGTTTTAATTTCCAGGGTAAATAATAAGGAAAGGTGACACGGAAAATCTGATACTCACAAGATATATTGAAGGTGAGGGGGGTAGCGGAATCTTTGATTTGCTAATCAAATCAATCTCGAGGGAAAAAAGCCAAACTTTCCCTGACGATCCGTTTAGGTGAAACCTAGGTAGGTTTGTCTGGCTCACTAGGTGTATCTCTCTCTCTCTCTCTCTCTCTCTCTCTATATATATATATATATATATATATATATATATATATATATATATATGTATGTATGGTATAGTTCAATTTACATTACATGAATCATTCATACAAAAAACAGATAGAAGTTAATGATTTAAATGGCGAGAATACATCTTCGCAAACAAATTTAATCAAGTACATCAACCCCGAACATGTATATGAATGTTATGATCCCTGTTTATAAATTCCAGTTGCATAAGGCCATTTTTTTAGTTTTTACAAGCTTTCATCTGTTCCTACAGACATCATCAGGTATGGAAATAGATTTCTTTTTGTTTTTTATTTCTCGGTAATAACAGGACAACGAAAAAATAGATGTAATCCGAAATATGTTTTTAGAAATGTGTTATTGTTAATTGTAAGAAATGTTTTTGGAGCAAGGGTCGCAACATGAGGCTGAATTTTTAAATTTTAAGATTGTGCGTTTTGCACTAATATGGTAATAGGAGAATTCTTTTGTACTGGTAGGTTTTTCAGTCAATGTAGCATGAACTATATTGTTCAATAAATACAGAAATGTCACTGTTATTATCCGAAAGTTGCACGTCGGATCATTTACTTTAATATCAAATATGTGGTGCAGTTCAATTTACATTACATGAATCATTCATACAAAAAACATTACTGTTATTACCAAGAAGTAAAAAAAACAAAAACAAATGTATTTCCATACCTGATGATGTCTGTAGGAAGAGATGAAAGCTTGTAAAAAACTAAAAAAGACCTTATGCAACTGGAATTTATAAACAGGGATCATAACTTTCATATACAGGTTCGGGGTTAATGTACTTTATTAAATTTGTTTGCGAAGATGTATTATCGCCATTTATATCATTAATTCTAAAAATGTTTTTTTGTATAAATGGTTCATGTAATATAAATATATTTTATATTTTTTAAAATAATGTTATATAAACGTTACGTTTTTGGAAAAAATATTATGCTTTGTTTTGTATAATTTTACTACACGTGTTTCTGGTCTCGCGACCGTCTTCAGGTAATAATTAATTTTTCCTTATGTTTTCAATGTTAAATATGTGACATTATCTGTTTTGTGTTAAAATGCCTCATACTTAACATTGAAAACATAAAAAAATTAATTATTTTTAATAATATGTATAGAACTCTCGCTTTTTTGAAGACGGTATAGACCAGAAACACGTGTAGTAAAAATTATGTAAAAACAAAGCATAATATTTTTTCTAAATAAATCTACGTCAAACCAAAAACGTTTGCGGCACCTCTCTTCTCTTCTTTTTAATATACATACTTTTCTCTCGTTGGAACTACTACAACTATATATATATTCATTTTAACAGATATATTTACCAAAATTACACAAAAATATCTAAAGAGTAAATTTTTTCAAGAAAATCAACATTGGCTTCAATCATGACATCCAGAATCTTCTGTATCTCTGTTGGACGGTCTCTTTGTTTAAGTTGATCACTGCTGCCCTTATACATGCTTTCAGTTTATCTTTGGTGTTACAAAGAGTTTTGTTGGTTTCTCGGTCAACTGCGCCCCCCCCCAATAATCAAGAGGTTACAGTTTTGAGAGATATATATCCATATATAAGGACAGATGTAGTGGGAGCAGAAATTGAATGACAGCCGTGACTGGGTTCTCCTGCTTGTGTAGCCTGGTGCAGAGTCCTGTTGCCAGACATATGGTCTTCCAGCAGCCACCATCTTGACTTTGGACAACACAACATCCTCAACGCACTTTATTTAGGCTTCCGTGTTGGGTCTGAGGTCCTGTGGAATGATGAAGGGGTGCATAACGTCGCCATTACTAGGGATCACTCGAAATACCTTCGTAATCACCATTAACTCATCCAGCTCTTTCTGAATCCTTTGTACTCAGATTCACACCCAAACACTCTAAAATGTTCGTATTGGAGCTGTCGGTGCGAATACCAAGCAGAACAGCATGCTCTTTCCAAATTTCTGGCCTAGTGAATTTTGTCATTGTGCTGTTTTTCTCACAGACAGTGCCCAGTTGACCCTACTATGCTGTACAATCGACAAAATCAAAAACAAGCAATACGCATGCGCGAAATTAAAAATATATAAAATGGCAATAATTTACCTATCGCACCCTGTGCATTCAATTGAGGATACAGGTTTCGAGAAATATTTTATTAAAAGCCCTTATAAAGCTGACAGAGGACGCCCATTAAAAAAATTATATTACTACTCTATCGTCTGAGCCTAGAGACATATTCTTTTTCACAATGGGTAGTAAATGATTTGAACACACCTCTTTCGGCAGTCAATGCCAACATTTCAGAGCTCTTCTGTTGTAATGGAATAACCCGGCACCCCCATGAATAATCATAGGTATAGGTAGTAAGTACCTATAAAGTCAACTGTCTACGAGAGACTGGAGAGTGAGGGAGACGACGCAAGCACACCCGACCTTCCAATTATTGGCACATTTGTGTATAACTATACCGTATTTCATATTGTACTTGTTGTGTACAATAAACCTTTGTTCTAGTATTCACCTGGTGTTATGTGTTTATTCCCTTAGCATGGAATATAACAGTTCCGACGAGGATTGTCGGAACATAACATCTTCAAAAAGGTGAACAAAATAGATTTGGATTATGTTGGCAGATGGTAACTCTACTTGTGGACAATCTGCCTTTTCCGTTGTCTTATATGCTTTTATTTTTGAAAATTTAATGTTTCGATTATTCATGTTTCTTTATGTTTCCTCTTGTTATAGTTTTACTTCCTTTTTCCTTGCCCGCTAGTCAATAAACGGCCACATAACTCTTATATTAATTCCTGACCAAGGACAATATCTGTTTTGTTTCCCATTCATAGACTGAATACTAAACACACACAGACACACAGACACACACGCACACACACGCACACACACACACACACACACACACACACACACACACACACACACACACACACATATAGATAGATAGATAGATATTATTTATATATCATATATGAGCAGTACATATTGGAAAGCGGTCAACATTAGTGATAGAGCTAACATATTTGTCTGATAACCGAATTAAATGTCTGAGAAAATATATGATACCTATAGAAATCGAAACTGTATCCTATACGTGCTATACCATATAGCTACAGAGGAAGCGTCTAGTTAGCAAAGTCAAATTACTGTTTTAAAACTACAAATTATCCACGATTTCTCTCGAATGCTCATATCTGATCGAAGCGCATATTAACGGGTACAAATGACATCGTATATTTTGAAATGGAATAAGTCCGACAATTATTTCAATATAATTTCTGTTGATATATATATATATATATATATATATATATAGCACGGTGGGTAGAAAAGCGTATTTGTAAACAGTGACTATTACTGCTGATAATGCATGACTCTCCAGCCGGAATAAGTTCTCTAGGACCCGGCTTGAAGCGATCGGATGTCTATCACTCTGATGAACTGTGAATCAAGGAAACAGACAGTCTGTGAATAACGGTATATATATATATATATATATATATATATATATATATATATATATATATATATATATAATGAAATGAAATGGACAAAGTCCGACAATTATTTTAAGACATTTTTATGTTTATACGTTCTTTTATAAATACAAATATTTAAGTAAATGCTCTGTTTATAATAAACAGTATTCCTCCGACAGGAATCGAACCTGACGTGCTTTTACCGACTGAGTCACAGAGCGTTTCGGTTAGCAAAAGGTCGATTTTGCTGTTTTGTTATGGAGAATTTGTAGTTGAAAAACAATAAAATCGACCTTGCTAACCGAAACGCTCCTCTGTGGCTCAGTCGGTAAAAGCACGTCAGGTTTGTTTCCTGTCGGAGGACGCATATTTTCTATGAAAATTTCTCGGACATTCAGGCCGGTAAATGTCGTTTATACTCCAGATAAGATGAGAACGAATAGAGTACAATTCCAACGTTCGTAACATTTAATTGGAAAGAGGGCTCAATACAAAGTAGAGCAATATTATTTATTTTAGGATATTACATCGAAAACATCGCTATACAATTGCAGTCATGTTTCGATGCGCATCAATGCATCTCATCAGGCGATTGTAAAGAAAAATAAGAAAAAGGAGGTTTATAAGGTCTGTGGGCTTTACTCAGGTCAACCAACCGAATATGACTTTCGTTGATAATATATATATATATATATATATATATATATATATATATATTCAGTTTTTGAAACCTGTGTAGCGAAAAAACTTTTTTAAATCAGTTAATTTATAATATTTATGCTCTGTAAATTTACATTGAGCACTGTTTTGTAAAAATTAAAATAAAAATATCAATAATAACACTGGATTATATATCTTACTTTTCTTTCTTTATATATATATATATATATATATATATATAGATAACTAGACTCGTTTCGAAAAACCCTCGAATTTTTTATTTGCTAATCAAATCAATCTCGAGGGAAAAAAAGGTTTTAAAAAAAGAAAGAGCTACAAACATGAACTTCTGCCGACAAAAAATCGCACAGATGCAGGTCTGAAGCCCAAAGAAAAAAACCCGATACAAGTAATAACTAACTAACAAAAGAGCTCAATACAACCTTTACCTGACGATCCAAACCTTCAAAGCCAAACTTTCCCTGACGATCCGTTTAGGTGAAACCTAGGTAGGTTTGTCTGGCTCACTAGGTGTATATATATATATATATATATATATATATATATATATATATATATATATATATATTGCATTTCTGAGACTTGTTTGTGCATTATTTTGATCTTTTTCAAAAGTGGAATAGCGGTGCCAGTTTGATCCGACGTTGAGTAATACCGTTTGCTCATGAGCAAGTTGGTAGACAGAAAAATATGTCTCTCCAATTCCTTTACACATCAAACAACAAACTGAAACAGAATTATTCAACCTTGGACCAACTGTCACCTCTCCTCCACGTTTGACAATATAGAAAAAAAAAGAACCCAGTCTAGGCTACACTTTAACCCCTAGCTGGGGGAAGTAGAGATGGATTCGTGCAAACCAAAAGCGTATTTATGCTTCAGTGAATGTAAAAAAACTCTACTGGAATTCGAACGCGGCTTTCCGATTTCTCATTCCTGGTCACGATTCATTAATCCACCCGCACATCCACACAGACACACACACACATGCATGCGTGTGTTCTCATTTAAATTTTCATAGGTAACTAAAATATTTCTGTAAAATGGTAACATGAATAAAGTCATAAAGAAAATTTATCACAGTCGACATAGTTACGTCAGCAGATGGATTTTTCAATGCAAATGACATGATAAAGTCCGCTAGAGATAAGTTTCCTTTTTGTCTTTATATATATATATATATATATATATATATAGGGATAGGTAAATGAGATAACTAGATATTAGTGATCGTATACACGCCACGTATAAGCGCGTGCTGGCGTGCATGCGCTGGTGAACAAATGAATAATTACCAAAGTTGAGTTGCTTTAGTAGTATTTTTTCAAAAATGTATTGTTGCAAATAATTTTTCTTTTTCAAACATGTACCGTTGGTAATAATTCCCCCCCCCCAAAGTATTTCTGGTATTAAAACCTATTTTTGTACTTTCATAGTGTTTTGATCCCATCTGGGTTGGGGGTTAACTATTTGCCCATAGCTGGGACCCTAACAGGTGCTACCATCCCAGGTCAGGGTGGACCTGGGAACACCACCAATTAGAAGGTGGTTTCATGTTCCTCAAACCTCCTGATCAAAGACCTTGCTATCGGATGTACTTTATCAGCTTACCCAAAACGCTGATGTAGTTTATCGTCATACCCAGGACGGCTAAGGGTTTCTTGGCAGGTTTTGGTGTGCGTTTTGCGAATTCTATATGGTACAGATTAGAATTTAACATTCTGAGGTGTTTTTATTGCTTTTTTTTTGTATAATTTCTTTTATTTAAGTTATCAGTTGTCCACGCAGTGGTGCTAAGTTTGAGAAGATAGGGGGTGGTATGTCATAGGATTACAAAGGAACAGATAAACACCGATTCCTGCTTCATCATAACGAGGTAGGCGTGTCTCTTCGGGGCTGATGTGATGTATATCTTTCCATGAGATGGAGTAGTCAAGGAAAATCATATCCGAATGTCGAGGAAGTAGCATTTCTTTTAAGTTTAACGGATGAAGCAGCCAAAGCAACTTGGAAATCTACATACCTGGGAACACCCTCAATCGGAGACTATCTGAGCGGACTGGGTTTTCCAACGGGGTTCTCCCTTCAGAGTAAATCACTGCTTTTATCAAAATCACTCACCGCATACATTTGGCTGTGAGGCATGTACCAGACTACCCTTATCAGAAAGAATGTTTTGGCGGGCATATAGACATTTGTATATCTGTACCTTAGCGTCACTACGTTGGCGTACTGTTATATTCCGTGCTACTAGGAATATGGAATAAACAAACACGGTGGATAAATAGTAACAGGTTTATTGCAGAAACCAGTACCACAAGCAAGGAAGTAATAGTTATGCGCATGGTCGTCGCAAGTCAGAACAGTTGTGTGTGTGCTGTTAGCGGAAGGCCGCTAGTTCTCGCAGATCCCGGTTCGACGGTATTTACCTGCCTCCCCACGAGGAAGGATGTGGCACAAGGCAGAGTTTAACGTGAGGCTATCCGAGCCCGTAGGCTCGCCCAAAAATTCCTCGTAATCCCGCATAAACGGGTTCGGGTCTGTCTACCTCCCCGAACGAGACTCTGACCTTTGGCATAGCCTCGTCTGGGTTTCCCTTTGCCCAAAGGCAGAGAGTTCGACAGCACTCAAGAGCTGATTAACAGATCTCAGCTCGACGCTATTCAGTAACTGCTCCACGCAGTCACATTTGGCACAAGACCGAATTTAAAGTGGGGTCCTAAAGTCCGGAGGCTCGGCCAAAAAATCCCCGTAGACCTCGCATAAACGGGATCGGGTCTGTCTACCTTCCCGGACAAAACTCTGCCCGTCCGGGTTCCTCTCTGCCCGAAGGCAGAGAGTTCGACTAGCGCAGCTCGGAAAGGTCCCAGCGCGGCTCTACTGTCACCTGTCCTAACGGATACTTATAGGTGGTTAACGCCTATAGTGCCGCCACTCATGGGGGTGCCAGGTTATTCCATTACATCACGTACTAATTTCACTGAATAATAATAATAATAATAATATGTGGCACACTCTTGGATAAAAGCTTTGGAAATGTACAAAGTCTCCTTGGTTATAATAAATTTCCTTATATGGAAACTCTGGAAAACCACATTATGCCTAAATCTCAGCACGGGTACTGTCACTTCCAATTGAGTTGCGAGATTAATACCTGGCCACAGCAGAGGTGAACCAAAACTTGGAGAATTGAGTTACTAAAGGTAATTAACTGAATCTGAGATACCCTCAAAAAAGGTATGGCACGTGGAACTGGAACAATCTACCCCGATGGACGAAATAACTGTTAAATTTAGTCGTCTCTTCTACTCCAATAACTTCATGTCTCTCACCTCTCGCCCGTGGAACTCCCTCCCCTCTTCCTGTTTCTCTGATAGCTATAATCTCCAACTATTTAAATGTAATGTCAATCGACGTCTCGAGATGCTCTCATCTATCCCATATCCTTCTCTTCATCTTTTCCCCCCTCACTCCTATTTGCTCTAGCTCCAACTCTCTGTAACCCCTTGCGTGCTAGTGGCTTCCCGCTTCGCTTGGGGGTGAAACGCTTATAAAAAAAAAATCAAATCACCGGAAGAAGGTTGGAGAGTATAACGGCCGAAACATCGTGAATATGACAACAAAGATGAGGAAAACAGTCTGAACAATATGAATAGTTATAATACCTCAGCTCAGGAATATAGACAGTTATCGAAATGATATAACGCTTCTGAACAGGATTTAAATTTAAATTTGTACATTGTATCATCTGTTTCAGTTTGTGATATTCAGCAGTTTTAGCCATAGAGTACTTGAAATCATCTGGACTTTTTTTTTCGTCTTAAAAACACTAAATATACACGATAACATGCCGTATTCTACATTCCTCGCTTGCCACAAATAAATCAAATAGCAACTACGTCGGACATTTTCTGCATTCTTCCTTTGTAAATGAGGCTATTTTGGTGAAAGAAAAGTCAGTGGGATCCACCCGATTTCGTAAACGAAAAGCAGAAACTTTCCTTGATATATATTTTTTTTTGTCGATAAATCTGCCGGAAGTGGTAACAGGCACGGCGTAATCTCTTCAGGTGAATATATTTTACGACAGTCGTAATTATCACTGTCGTCAAGCCAGCCCTCGAGCTTGGCTGAATGCTGAGTGATGAGCATCCCGACGTGCGCACAAATAAGGCGGGAGTTAGAAGAAATAATAAAGAAACACATACAAAGTATTATATAGTCTTATTAAACACGCATGCGCACACAAAGAATTACGCAGATGCGCAAAAATATAGGCATATATCTCATCTGCTTCCATCTTGCACATTTGCAAATCTACCATTCCTGCATGCGTTGAACACTGTTGCCATATCTGGTCTTGTGTTCCTGCTGTAGATCTCGAGATTTTTGACAAAGCCCAAAGAAGGATCTGTAATGTAATCGATCCTGGCCTGCAGTCATTTTCTCACTGACCAGACGTGGCTTCCCTCTGTCTTTTCTACAAATATTTTTATGGCAATTGACGATCTTTTTTTTCCCAGTCGCGTTCGATAAAATGAATTTCAGCGTGCTACTAGGTTGGCGCATAGGTTCCACCCTTTTACTGTTGAAATAGCTAAATGTAACCACTTACAGTTTCTTTTCTTGAACTTCCCATCTGTGGAACTGGCTTCCCTTTAACTCCTTCGGTAACTACAATCTTCAAAAATTTAAATGCAACATCAATAACCATCTTCTGTCTTCTTGAATCCCGGTCATCTTTTATGCTTTCCTCAATCCACAATATATTAAGTCTTCTCTTTTACTTTGCCTCCGTGTAAACCCGTGTGTATATATATATATATATATATATATATATTATTGTTATACGTTATTTATATATACACACAAATATTTAAGTGAATGTTCTGTTTATGATAAACAGCATTTACCGGCCTGATCGTCCGAGAAATTTCATAGAAAATATGTGTCCTCCGACAGGAATCGAACCTGTATCCTACAGTGAACCGTAATGTAGCCTGACGTGCTATACCAGTTTCTTTACGAAGGAGCATCTGGTTAGAAAGGTCGATTTTTACTGCTTTTAAACTTACTTCCCATCATTTCTCTCGTACGTCCATATCTGTAGCATACAGGTTCGATTCCTGTCGGAGAATGTATATTTTTTTTATATATATATATATATATATATATATATATATATATATATATAACAACTAAATATATTAAAATAACTGTCGGACTTAGTCCATTTCAGACACACACACACACTCACATATATATATACATTTTTTATTATTTACTGGGACAATGAGCGTTGGATTAATAAATAAGGAGGACGTCTAGTAGATCATTAAAATTACGAAAAGTGTTGGCTGATACCTGGGCGCTCCACGTTAATGACCTTGTGCCATCCTAAGAGCCGCAGTGCAATAGAGCTATTCTCGACAATTTCAACGGTTTAGTGGAAGTAAAGGAAAATGCAAACAAAGAAACTTGTACTTACAGAGACAAATATGTGAAAATTACATAATGAGGTAAGAAGGCTTAGAGAATGCAATACTCATAGGGCACGCTGAAGGCTAGCGGTAAGTAACCATCTTAAAGAGTTTGTGCGAATGGATAACCAAACAAGGACAAATAAGGATGTTAAAGGGTAAAAAAGTATTTAGAGAAACAAAAAACAGGAAGTTGTGGAGATCCACGTATTGAAAGGGCATGGCGCGTAGAAAAAAGAAGAAAAGCAAAAGAAATCTGTATCCAATAATTTTGCATGCTTTCTGCTAGCAAGGAGCAAATCTTAAAGAAAATAAGAAATAAAAGGAAACTTATAATTAAAATCAGAGCGGAACATCTAAAATATTTAGACCACATCATGGGGAAAGAGAACCTAGAAAATTGAACACTCAAAGGGATACAGTGAAATGTACGAGAAGCAAGGAAAAAAGCGAGTAGTCTATTTAACGAATCTGTGAATGGATGGCACAAGGTCAAAGATAGATGTTGAAGGCGTAAGCATTACTAAAAACATCGAAAGAAAGGAAGTTGGGAAGAAGCATGATCGCTGATTTCATGAAGAAGAAGAAGAAGAAAAAGGTGTTAAATCTTCACGGTGTTCCGCCCAATTCTGACTTTATGTCACAGTCATTGTGTCGTCGGGTAATAGCGAAATAGGCTTATAGATGATTAAAATTGTGTAGTGAGTGTAATACGCAAAAGGCGCCCTGTGGTTGCTGACTTGAGTCAGATTAATTTACATTAAAATAGTATAAATGCCGGGTTAGTTACAATATTGTAGGGTTTTGAGTTTGATTAGGAAAATGGAAGAAGAAAGAGACATAAGATAATGATAAAAAAGAAGTAAAAAAAGAGTAGAAGAAGGAGAAATAGGGTAGGAGTAGAATTAGGAAGAGGAAGAAAATTAATGGTAATACGAAGAGGAGATGAGATATAAAGGGAAGTAGGAGTAGAAATAATGGAAATAGGAAGAGGAGATGTGAATAAGAAATGGAGTGGGTGAGACAAGAACTAGGAAGAGGGGGAGAATTAATGGAAACAGGAAGAAGTTAGGAGAATAAGAGTTATAGTGGGAGTAGAATGTGGAAGAGAAGAAGAAGTAAGGGTAATAGGAAGAGTAGAGGAAAACAATAAGTATAATGGGTGCAGAATTAAGAAGAGGGGGAGAATTAGCAGAAATAGGAAGGGGGGAAAGAATAAGAAGTGGAGTAAGAGTAGAATTAGGAAATGAAGGAGAAGTGATGGAAATAAAAGGAGAGTAAGAGGTGGAGTGGTAGTAGAATTAGAAAGAGGAGAAAAAGTAATGGTAAAAGGAAGAGGAGACAAGAATAAGAAGTAATTTACGTGTAGAATCCGGAAGAGGAAAATAATGGAAATAGGAAGAGGAGAATAAGAAGTGGAGTGGGAGTAGAATTAGGTAAGGGAAGAGGAATAATAAAAATAAGAAGAGAGGAGAATAAGAAGAGGAATTAGAATTAGGAAGGGGGAGAAAAAGTAATGGTAAAAGGAAGAGGAGACTAAAGTAGGAAAAGGAGTTGGAGTAGAATTAGGAAGAGGAGGAGAATGAATGGAAATAGAAAAAGGAGAGGGGAATAAGATGTAGAGAGGGAGTCGAATGCGGAAGAGGAAGAGAATTAATAAAAATTGGAAGGAGGTGGATTTGAGAAAGGAATAAAGAAGAAGAAGAATTGTCCAGAGAACGAATTGATACAGGAAGGGAATAAAGAAAGATGAAGTACAGAAGGAAAGAGGAGAAAAAGAGAAAATGAGACAGGCTTAAAAAGAAGTGAAAAGAAATGAAGAGAAGAAGGAAGAAATGTAGGGGAGAGGCGTAGGACAAAAGAGCATTGGATAATGAAAGAAGTTCAGAAAAAGATATTAAGAAAAGGAATGGATAAGTGATGTAATGTAGAGAAGAGAAGAGATAATGAGAAAGTGAAAAAAAAAAAAAAATCTGAGGTAAATGTGGAAGACGGAAGCATGTGCGATGTATCAGGAGCGTTAGAAGAAAGTGTGACATCTCTGTCGATAAAAACGGTAGATATGGCTTGTTATGTTCTGAATTCCCCGCATCCATGTTTTTTTACGTGTCATATATATATATATATATATATATATATATATATATATATATAAGCGTACTTATTTATAAATATGTGTTTAAAATGCATATATTTTATTACTACTGAAAAATATTTACGCCATGAAAAAGTAGACATACACACACACAAACTCACCATCTGTGTGTCACACACACACACACACACACATATATATATATATATATATATATATATATATATATATATATATATATATATATATAGGAAGGAAGATATTTTCTGTAGTTAAGTCTATGTCTGGTAAATGGCCACATTAGTTCGCAACTCGAAGGGGGAATAAACTCGCCTTACTACCAAGCTGAAATATCACTGACTGTAAAGCATTATATATATATATATATATATATATATATATATATATATATACAAATATATATCTTCAAATATTCAAATGTAATGTCAATCGACATCTTTTGCTGCCTTTGATCTTGTTCCCCGTCCTTCTCTTTATCCTTTTCTTAAACACTCTGTATTTACCATTGCTTTTTTACTCTATGTAACCCCTTGCCTGATAGTGGCACTCCTGTCTTGGTTGGGGTGATATACTTATATATATATATATATATATATATATATATGTATATATATATATATATATATATATATATATATATATATATATATATATATATATATATATATATATATAGTACAGTTCAAATGTTTGAGGCCACCAAAAAGACCATCAAAAGTTTGAGAGATAGAGCGTACGTAAATATAAAAGTGGACATTAAAATCAACACTCAGAGGCGAAAGACCGTTTCCTGCTTTCATGCTAAACGTAATCATCAGACGTTTAGCATGAAAGTATGAAACAGTCTGTCGCCTCTGTGGGTTGATTTCAATCTTCATTTATATATATACATTCATATATATATGTGTGTATGTATGTATGTATGTATGTGTGTGTGTGTGTGTGTATACAGAAGTCCTCGACTTACGTCGGAGATCCGGTTCTACTGTGCGAAGTAAACTGATTTTCGACATAGGTCGGAACTCACTTATATAAGCAACCACGAGTCTGCTTTATGATTAGGTGCCATAATGAAGGTAAAAAAAGACAAACCAAAATAGCGTACAGCCGGTGAAGAAACAACGCCGTCTTCTACATATAGAACCGCGTGAGGACGTCACCCGAGAGACCTTCTGTATATATATATATATATATATATATATATATGTTTTGTTGAATAATTCAGACTTGTTCTGTCTACTTATTTTTAAGTGGATCCTTTCATATTCAAGCTTTTTGGAGTCGTTATTGAAGCACGAGAGAAAATCGCCATGTTGATACATATTTCTTTTATACCAAGTACTTTCGACATAGCACAATGTCATCATCAGGGTATTGTTTATGGCAAGAGAAATATTGTGTTGTTTATTATTGTCGAATATAAAATTGCTATGTTCATCTGAAAGTTAAATTTCTTATTTGTGGAGTGAAGCACGCTGAGTCACTGCGTGATCGCTGACACTGTTTAAAGGGAGGTAACTATGTATGTTTGCGGAAAGTTTTTACGAAACAAGTAGTAAAAAACGAATAGTACAAAACTTGGTATTTCAAGCTATCTATTGCACATATTTTAATACATTTGTGAAGTATTCGTAATTAATTTTATCAAGGTTGACTTTCATTTTTTTTTTAAATATAGATAGCTTCGGGAATTTTTGTAAAATTATAGAAGTATTTTCGACAAGAAATTTTCTGATTTGGGAATGTGGACAGTTATGTTGTTGCAAATGTTTAGAAATGTTGGACATATTATTCAAATGGAAAAATAGCTGCTGAGACCACGTTGTTGTAGTATTTCCAGCATAAATATTATTTTTACCGTTGGAGGTAAAAATAATATTTATGCTGGAAAGTCGAAATCTCTTCAATTCATAAACATTTTTTCTTTTTCTTTTTTTTACAGTGACGTTCACGCTCTAGAAAGCCCGGGAAAATTCGAGATTGAGGTTTACACTTAACTCTAGACTTGAACAGATTAAAATTGTAGTGATTGGGAAAACATCCTCTTGGGTGTTGGATCCATAGAGTAGCGGTTCACAGGAAGAAACTATACGGGGGGAACTTCTCTCCAATGGAATACGGAGGTTGGTTTGCTACAATGTGATGGGCATGGGGGGGGGAATAACTGTGAAGGTTAGAACTCGTGGAACCACGGAATGTTGTTGGCCTGGGCACTTTACATAGAGCATTAAGTGGCTTGCCGCATCTCGTCTGTGACAGAGGTGTTGCAGGCTGAAAAATAATGTGTCACCCACAAGGACGCAGAGACGCTTTAGGACTGTAACGAGAGAGAGAGAGAGAGAGAGAGAGAGAGAGAGAGGAGAGGGGGGGGGCTATAGCAGAAAAATATATTCTACCATTTTTATTTCCCCAGTTATGAGCATTATTATATCCGTGATGTAACACCGTACATCTTAGGCGGAACGTAATGGTTGAAAAGAAAAGGAATAACAAACATACTTTGTTTCCACAGAGACTTTTATATTACTAATATATTCAGAAAACCAAATATACATATATACACATGTGGACCATTACATTTAATATGGAGATACTCCTGTGTCTGGAGAAGCCATGTTTAGGACTCCAGATTCAAACGCTCCGGATTCATGTATGCCCTTATTCCTGCTTACATATGACAGTGAAACAACAGCAAATAATATATTTTTAAAATCTGATATTATTTGTTTTTTATATATTAACGTTATTTTTAATGGATCAATTTATTTGAGGAGATAACCTTGTCTTATTTTTCTTTAATGAAAGAAACATCTACTGGTCGAAAGTCTTACGAAAGGAACATATTGGAAACAAATTTTTTATCTGGGCATACTCCTACCGTTTCGGAACAAAATGAATGCGTATTCGATTCCGGTCCCCTTTAATTACATTTTCGGTGTTCCAAGCTGCCACATTAATTTGACTTTTATAAGAAAATAGAAATATATGCACATGTGTTAATAGCTCCGTGTCATGCGTGATAGACGCTTAATCGAACATGTATCTTTCGCTATATGACTGACGAGGCAGATTTTTTTTTCCTGCAATAGGTTACCATTTCTTTCTGCGGTAGACCAGTTGCCATCCAAGAATAGAACCCGGTCTGTCTATAGCTAAGGAGAGAAGAGGATTACTTTCGCAAGTATATTAGCAAGTAAGTGAATGTAATGGATTCGACTGGAATTCGAACTCGGCTCTCCGATTCCTCAATCCGAGCCGCTATCCATTACTCCATCGTGCCTTTGAAGTAATTTTGAATTTAACTTTTTTTTTAAAGTCAAATTCAAAGTTAAATTTTAAATTTCTAATTTCTAATTCCAACAGGAACAGTCTACACACCGGGGTTGAATAAGACAAACGTGATACCCGTGGTTGAAATAGATCTATACCCTCCCCCAACCTATAGGAGATAATTTTGGATTTTGTTGTGTAATTTATATGCTCTGTTATAATAAATACATTGAGCTCTTTTTGTGGATCAGTTTTAATATTTTATATTATTAGGACCCAGTTGGATTATATAACAATGGATTTATTACCTGTACTATATACATGCACACACACACACACACACACATATATATATATATATATATATTACATGAATCATTCATAAAAAAAATTGTTAATTATAAGAAATTTTTGGAGCGTGCGGTCGCAACGCTGAGGTTAAATTTTAAGATTGTGCGTTTTTGTATTAATATGGTAATAGGAGAATTCTTTTGTACTGGTAGGTTTTTTCAGTCAATGTGGCATGAGCTAAATTGTTCAATAAATACAGAAATGTCACTGTTATTATCCGAAAGTTGAACGTCTGATCAGTTATTTTAATATCAAGTATGTGGTGCAGTTCAATTTACATTACATGAATCATTCATACATAAAACAGATATAGAAGTTAATGATATAAATGGCGAGAATACATCTTCGCAAACAAATTTAATAAATTACATTTAATAAATTTAATAAATTTCTTACAATTAACAATAACACATTTTTAACAACATATCTCGGAATCCATCTATTCTTTCCTTGTCCTGTTATTACCGGAATGTAAAAAAACAAATCTATTTCCATCCCTGATGATGTCTGTATGCACAGATGAAAGCTTGTAAAAAACTAAAAAAGACCTTATGCAACTGGAATTTATAAACAGGGATCATAACATTCATCTAGAGGTTCGGGGTTAATGTAATTTATTAAATTTGTTTGCGAAGACTGTTTTTTGTATGAATGATTCATGTAATATATATATATATATATATATATATATATATAGTACAGGTAAAAAAACCGTTGGTATGTAATTCATGTGGGTCATAATAATATAAAATATTAAAACTGATCCACAAAAAGTGCTCAATGTATTTATTATAACAGAGCATATAAATTCTCTCCAAGTATAAGATTGGTGTATATGGAATAAATTTCAATAACAAAAAATTCTATTCTTAAAAGAGTGCTCAATACAGAGTGGAGCAAATATAATCATTTATTATGAAATCACTAAAAATAGTCATTTTGTTTCAACTTTTCTGTTGTCTTATCAAGTGATGGTGTGTCAACAACATCACTTGATAAAACACCCCGACTCTCATTTAATTTAACTCTTCAAATCGACTTTGGGTAGGAATTTGGTTACTGTAAATTTTTGGTTTTTGCTTGGCTGGTTCCGTATTTTTGGGATATAAGTTCTTAAGTCTATCTTTAATGGTTTTGGGTGGACGGATAGGAGATCGCTGTGACCTTTGCTTTGTCGGAGATTTTGTAATTTTGGGGGAGTAATTAGTGTTTGGGCGGTAAATTTTGTATTTGTTTATTTGTTTATTTATATATTTATTTATTATTTCAATTCTTTCATTGGCATTCTTTTGTTGTCCCGTTTGTACTATTTCGTTGGAGTGCATGTCTTTTTGAAATTTGGGCCAGTCATTTGGTAGAGTGTCCGAGCTTCTCAATCAGGGCTTTGTATTTGACAGATTGACTGGTATTCGTTGTGAACTTTTTTGCATCATTTTTTTTTTTTTGCATAGGAAGGGCCTTTCATGTAGATTTGTAAATTTGCCTTGTCTCCATAAATGATAGATTTCGTCTATATTTCACGATTATCTCCTTTTCCCCTTTTCCAGACATCTCATGATCACGAGTATTCTGGATGATTTTCCTGGCAGTTAGCACATTTTACTTCTTCCGTGTGGTCTGAATCCCTTTGGCCACATTTCCCACATGTTGGGCGACTCCTGCAGCTATCCCTATGATGTCCACAATTTTAGCGCTTGAAGCACCTGAAGTGGAACAGGAATATATTGTTCCACCAGCTTAATATTGAACCCTACTTTTATTTTTCTAGGGATTTGAGGTGTGACAAAAGTAAAGATATGCATGTTTTTGATGGTTTCTCTTTTCATTTTTATTGCAATTCTGCAGTTATCAGTAACCCCATGGCTTCCTAAGGCAGATGTGATTTCCTTAGGTGTGGCCAGAGACAACTCTCTGTATCTAATGACTCCCTTAGAAGTGTTCTGTCTTTCATAGTGGAGAGGGAAGGCCTTTATTTTGATGTTATGAAAAGTCTTCATCTTGATTAAACTTTCGGCGTCTTTCCTATTTTCTACTCGACTAGCAAATTGTCGTTTCTCAATTACTTAACTGTTTGGGGGGGGGTTAATCCTATTAGCACTTTTTTAATTAAGAGATGGGGAAGGTTTTGCTAGAGAAGTTTCATCAAGGGCATGAGCACAGGAAATCTAATTTCTTTTTCAGAACGAATGTCTGAAAATATCGTTTCTTTTATTTTGGTTTTGGTCATGCATAATTTCAATATGGTAACATTCACTGCCTGTGCTCCCCACCCACCTCGAAGCCCGACATTGGGACGTGTCAAGAGGGAAACTCAATCACCTTGATGGTTCAGAGCTCAACGAGCCAGCATACTCGTATTCGGGAGAGACTCTGATCACTCGTTAAACCATTTGTTGCACTTCCCAAATCCTAAGTGTACAAACTGGTATGTTTACAGCCTTGTCTAAGTTTAGATCTCTTCGAACTGACGGACCCTCAGCCATCACCTTCTAACGTCTATAAATTGGATAGAGATGGTATTTTATCCGGGTGTATATTTGGGGTATTGTATTTTGTTATAAAGTACCCCATAAATTGATATAGTTGCTAGGGCTTATCATGAACAGTCGATTGATTGGATCAGGCCTTTCTGACCGCCCGTCTAGTCCAAGTAAGGACCAAAATGGTGTGTTGGGAATCAGAAGTATCTAATCCTGACTCCTACAACCCTCAACCACCAGGATCTCATCTCCAGACATTACGGGTCGCTAACAATCGCAAACAGGTGGCCTCATTTGGAAGGGGCGGGGCTCTTAATCCTCTGCAGAGGAGCAGTCAGCGTATTCTGAAGCTCCAGCTGACAGAGTGGGAAAAGCATATTAGAAGTCGCTGATTAAACCTTTAGTTTCAAGGTACCAAGTCAACCTGTTGTTGACCATTCTCTCCATAGTTTTAAATAGACAACTGGTTAACGCTATCAATCTGTACTTTTCAGGGTCTTTGTACTCATATTCGAGAAGGGCTGAACACCAATTTAACCATTTGTTGCACTTCTCAAATAAGTATACAAACTGGCACTTTCACAGCCATGTCTTCGAACTGACTGACCCTCAGCCATTGCCTTCTAACGCCAATAAGTTGGATAGAGATGGTATTTTATCCCGGTGTATATTTGGGGTATTGTATTTAGTTATAGAGTACTCCATAAATTGATATAGTTATAGGCGTTAGGGCTTGGTATGGCCATCCGATTGAGCGGATCGGGCCTCACCGACAGACCGTCTAGTCCAAGTAAGAGCCAAAGTGATGTGTTGGGAATCAGAAGTATCTAACCCTGACTCCTGAAGCCATTGACCATTAGAATCCCGTCCTCAGACAATACGGGTCACCACCCACGGCAAAAAGGTGTCCAAATTGGTGCAGGGGGTTTCCCCCCTACAGAGGTGTAGTTTGTGTATTCTGACGCCTCAGCCGACAGGGCGGTCGCCATGAAGTGTTGATTCCTATGTCCATTCTGTCTAAATGTATCAACGTTCTGAATCCACTATTTAAAGGTAAAAGGTAAAAACATGCAATGATAATAGCAAAAAATGCAATATGAGCACTGGTAAAAAAAAGGTTGATGAAGACATTAGGTTTATAATACCCAGAAATTCATACACAGATGTCCTGAAGGACACATGGCACAGTGAGTCAAGGCGTTAGTTAGATCCAGGACCCAAAGTGTGTGAGTTCAATACCTGGTTAAGGTAGTGGACAACTTGGAGAGGTGAAATAACAGGAGACAACTGACATCCATGGAACTCTACCATGAGCAAAATAATGGGTTCAGTTCGACATTCCAGCCACCTGAAGAAGGTCGGAGCCTACAACGGCCGAAATAAATATGATGAGGACAATTGTATGAATAGAATATGTATTCTTTGTGAAAAATGAATAGAATATGTTTTCTTTGTAAAACAAATCAGCTTGTCGATCAGATTTCATTAACGCATTTTTGTAAAGAGGGATTTTGTCGAGAGTCAAATCAATTGCTGGTAATAATTTTTTTTTTTTTTGCAAAAGTTTATTGCGGTTACTTTTACAATAAAAATGTATTTTTATACTTTCATAGTGTTAACCCCCGTTTGCCCATAGATAGGACTCTAACAGGTGCTATAAACCAGGGTCAGGGTGGACCTGAGAACAGCAACTAATAGGTGGTTCCACGCCACTCAAAACCTTCTTTTAGAGGCCTTGATGCCGGATGTAGTTTATCGTCATACCTAGGACTAGCAATTAAGAGGCGGTTTCACGCTCCTCAAAACCTCCCGATTAGAGGCCTTGATGCCGGATGTAGTTTATCGTCATACCCAAAACGATAAAATTTTTAAGATAAGTAACAGGTAAAAAAAAACAATAAACAAACAAAAAAAGAATTCAGATAGAAACACAAGTGGCTAGTCTTCGAGGATACCAAGGAATCTTTTTACCACGTTATCAGTCCTTACACTAAAATGGACAAATCATCGTTGATGAGAGTTATGCTCTTGATGGTATCGTTAATATAAGTTTCCAAGAGGCTGGTGTAATCACATATGAAGTGGCCAGCTATCGTGTTAGATACGAACCCATGAAAGCAATGTCCTTATGCTGGGGGGGGGGATTCTTCAATAAAGTGACTTCCGAGAACTGAGTATTGCCGCAGTTGAGAAGTGGAATGCCATACTGCAAAACAATATTCTGTGACTGATGAGGAGTGTGAGGCAGGGAAGGTGAAGCAGTGATCGATGCCAGTGACGGAAAGACTCGTTACTGACATTTCTTATGTTTTGAAACTCGACCCAAAGCTATTAAAGGGTCGCTAAATAAGCCAATAAATCTTGTAATCCAATGCAGTGAATTTTTTATGCAAAAAGAAACATCCATATTTCACATACTTAAATTTAGGAACAAGCTGAAAATTAACAGCGCGTTAAGAATAATTCCATTCTTCTTAAATTACTATCAGTGCTGTATATATATATATATATATATATATATATATATATATATATATATATATATATATATATATATTCATTTATTATAAAAAAAAAGAAGAACAGTAAGATATGTAATGTGGTGTTCTTATTGATATTTTTATTTATAATTTTACAAAACAGTGCTCAATGTAAATTTACCGAGCATAAATATTATAAATTATCTGATTTAAAAATATGGTTACATTGCTACACAGGAATTAGCATGTTTCAAAAACGGAAACCAAAAACTTCAAATTCAGTTATATTGAATTAAAAGCATTAGTTCTGTTTCATCTTCAAGCGAATTCGTTTGAAGATGAAACAGAACTAATGCTTTTAATGGCAATTCTAATGTAATGATGAAACCATATTTTTAAGTCAGTTAATTTATAATATTATATATATATATATATATATATATATATATATATATATATATATATATATATATATATAATTTAAGGTTCCATGTTATAATTTATTTCCACAGCCCTTTTAAAGGACTGCGGATCATCAGACTTTACTTCACCCAAAAACCCTTTTTTGTTTGGAAGTAAAGTCTGATGATCCGCAGTCCTTTAAAAGGGCTGTGGTGAAATAATTTATTACATGGAACCTTAAAGTGGTCTCTGTTTTTATTTAAATTATTTGCTCTGGATTTACATTGAGCTCTCTGGATTATATCCTCCTTAGGTTTACCCATACGGATTACTTAGTTTTTCATAAACTAAAATATATATATATATATATATATATATATATATATATATATATATATATATATATATATATATGAGTTTTTGAACAATAAAAAATATTAAAAAACTGGGGTGAATATTAATATTTTTTTGTTTATGATTTCAGTTGGGTTCCTCAATTAGTTTTCAGCCATCATGGCCTTCATCAGGAAAAAAAAATCCTGCTTGTTATTAGCAGGGAATTACAGGAGTGAATGACTGTTTCTGAAGAAAGTGAACTTTATCTGTAGTTTTCATTTGTGCTTTTATGATATTTATATTTGTGCTTATATATATATATATATATATATATATATATATAGAGAGAGAGAGAGAGAGAGAGAGAGAGAGAGAGGAGTTCGAATTCTACGTGCTAATACCCTTGGGATTGGTATGAATCCTCTTTGTCTCCCCCCACCCCGAGCTATGGGTAAATAGCAGGAGAGACTGGCTTCTATAGCCTTGGATGCCAACTCGTCTATGGGAACGACAACTCTGAATTCAAAAACCTGCAGAGGGTTCTATGGGGACCTTGTGGCACTTAGTGCACCAGGTCTCTGTATTCGGCCCTTCAAAAAGTCAAATCAAATTTCATGTGCTGGTTTCGGGATGTCAGTTCCTAGGAACTGATTTGCTTGGATCCTCATACGTCGAATTCAAGTATATATGTATATATATATATATATATATATATATATATATATATATATATATATATATATATATATATGAATAAAAATATATATATATATGAATAAAAATATATATATATATATATATATATATATATATATATATGAATAAAAATACTAGGAAAACTAGTAATTGCTGACGCGTTTCGTCCAATGTGGACTTTATCAAAAGAAAAATACGAAATGAATTTAATTGAACTAATAAAAAAAAATGTTCCTAGAAACTGGAATGTATATAACGCTATTTTCATATTGTTAACTGAAAATAAAATATTGAAAATATTGTCTTGTCTACTGGTTAAATCGGAGCAATTTTCATATATATATAAATTATCTGTAATCTTATATATATATATATATATATATATATATATATATACCATACTTTTTTCAAAACGTTAACACCTGTTGAAATCGTCACAGTATTTAGTATTGTTGAATTTATTGCTAACATTTTTAGTCGAGATTAACAAACTCTATGATTCGTTCAATTTTGCAAACCAATCGATGAAATTTGAATAAGCTGACTTGTTTGGAAAAATGCTTTGACAAAAACTTTGCTTCGCGATTTTTACGCACCCTAGTATTTTGTACCTCCTTACCTGTTTGTACTTCTCTACAATATTTGAGGGTGTAACGAACGGACGGACAGACGGATGTCACAAACAGAAATCACCATTGTATGGCAACTGTCTATATAAACCTTCCATACGGATGATTTTCATAGCGGAGCTTACATGGCACAAGGCCGAAAGTATGGGACACCCAGTGAGGTCGAACTCTCTACGCAAACGTAATTTTTCTTGTGAGACAAGAAAACATTTAGGCCACGTCGAGGTGCTCTTCAAAACCTTACATACTGATCCTCTTCCCCCATAAATATGACGAATTTCAAACAGGCAGTGTTTATATATATATATATATATATATATATATATATATATATATATATATATATATATATATATATATATATATATATATATTGAATTGAGGAATCGGAGAGCCGAGTTCAAATTCCAGTCGAATCCGTTACATTCACTTACGTGCTAATACCCTTGGGAAAGGTATGAATCCTCTTCCTCTCCCTCCAGCTATGGGTAAAATAGCAGGACAGACTGGGTTCTATAGCCTTGGATGGCAACTGGTCTAGGAGAAGGACAACTCTGAATTCAAAACCTGCGGAGGATCGTTTGGGAACCTTGTGGCATTCGATGCACCAGGTCTCTGTATTCGTCCCTTCAAAAAGTGTGGATGGTCCTGCACGAGGCCTTCACCACTATAATCAAATCTCATGTGCCGGTGTCGGGCTGTCAGTTTCCTGGAAACTGATCTGCTTGATCCTCATACGTCGAATTATAAAGTCGATATATATATATATATATATATATATATATATATATAAAGACATTTTTATGTTTATACATTCTTTTTATAATACAAATATTTAAGTAAATGCTCTGTTTTATAATAAACAGTATTAATAACATTTACTGGCCTGAATGTCCGAGAAATATTCATAGAAAATATTCGTCCTCTGACGACATACGGCATATTAACCTCAATGGGTTATTTAACGCCAACAAGATTTTTATTGCTGGTAATATTTTTTATCTATCTATCTATCTATCTATCTATCTATCTATCTATATATATATATATATATATATGTATATTGGTTTAGTTTGGTTTGTTTTACGGCATATCAACCTCAATGGGTTATTTAATGCCGACAAATTTTTTATTGCTGGTAATATTTTTATCTATCTATCTATCTATCTATCTATCTATCTATCTATCCATCTATCTATCTATCTATCTATCTATCTATCTATCTATCTATCTCAGTCTTTTCTATCTATCTATCTATCTATCTATCTATCTATCTATCTATCTATCTATCTATCTATGGGTTTGATTTGTTTTGTTTTATGGCATATCAACCTCAATGGGTTATTTAATGCCGACAAAATTTTTATTGCTGATAATATTTTTTCCTTCAAAAAATCTATTTCTGATAATATTTTTCTCCAAAATGTATCGTTAGTAATATTTCTTTTTCAAAAATATATTGCTGGTAATATTTTTTTCCTTCAAAAATTTTTTTCCTGGAAATAATTTTTTCAAAGTAATTCTGCTATTAAACCTATTTTTACACTTTCATAGTTTTTTGACCCCAGTTTGCTGGTTAACTATTTGCCCATTGCAGGGACCCCAACAGGTGCTACCACCCCAGGTCACGGTAGACCTGGGGACACCAGTAATTAAGAGGTGGTTCCACGCTCCTCAAAACCTCCCGAGCAGAGGCCTTGCTGTTGGACTTAGTTTATCGTCTTTATCCAGGACGCGGATGTAGTTTATCGTCATACCCAGGATGGTAGCAAAAAGACAAGCATTATTTTTAGCTACAAAGAACAGGAAGCTGTGGAAAGCCATCATCACCTACGTCCTGAAGTGACACGGCACATAGAAGAAGAAGAAGAAGAAGAAGAAGAAGAAGAAGAAGAAAAAGAAGAAGAAGAAGAAGAAGAATAATTAGCTACTTTGTAGGAGAGATTCCTTATCAATCAATCTCCATAGATTTTAAAGATGGCTTCTCCTTAATCTCGAACATCTGTCCCTATTTGTTTTATTTTGGTACTAGCAATCTGTACATTATAATGTTTGTAATAACCACGTAGTACCAAAGCCTGACACTCTCTTTGAAGGTCCGCGTACCACGAATTATTTCGAAAAGGTGAATATACAGTAAAAAGAAAAATGAACAAATGAATAAACAAATGAAAAAAAAAAATGAAAACTTTAGGCCCTGCGGGTGGGGACGCTTATGGAAACGAAGGTGTGGCACTCGAAAAGGTTCTCGTTAATCATCGCTGACCCAGAGATGGCTGCCATTTTCTTTCTCTTTGGATTAACGTCCAGATGCCATTAACGAAATCACGGAGAGAAAACAGACTTCGGAATTGAAGGTGTAGCTCAGTGGTGGGCTTGGAGTTCTTGGGTAGGGAAATGAGAAAGAATTTAACGATTTGACAGAAAACACACTGACAAGGGCGGTGAAACCCACAGAAAATAACGAATGGAAGAAAAGGACGGTAAACATATAAAGGAACCGAGACAAAGAGTTCGGTGTGTGCGCGCGTGTGTATACGTGTGTGTGTGTGTGTGTGAGAGAGAGAGTGAGAGAGAGAGAGAGAGAAAGAGAGAGTGAGAGAGAATGAGTGAGAGAGATTGAGAGAGATAGGGACGTTAGGGAGTAAGAAAGACGATAAAGTGTTAAAGAGAGTGACCGTGAGATTGAGAGAGAATGAGAGACGAGAAAGAAAATAAGAGAGATTGAGAAAGAGAAGTGATTAAGAGAGGGAGAGACGAGAACGAAAGTCTAAAAAGAAAGTCTGAGAAACGAGAAATAGTGAAAGAGAGAAAGTGAACGTGAGGAAGAGAGACAGTTAGACAGATTTTTCGCTGTTTCTTACGAAATTTCCCTGTTTCTTATTACTTTGCTTAGCTTTTAGAAGACATCTACCAGTTGTGGTAATCTTTTACTAGACTAGTTCGTTAACTGTTGTGGATTCCGGGTTGAAATCCGGTACCAATAAATAACAAACGCCAGGAATGAATATAGGAAAATAATGTATTAACGTAATAATACAAACTGGTAAAGCAGGTTAGTAGTTCCAGGAATACGGGTTAGTAGCAAAATATATATACAGTCTTTGGTATTGAAGTATCGCTGTATGACTTCTTACTGAGTCTACGTGCTCGCTCACAGTGACTCCTACAACACTGTTACCTCGCCCTCACTCTTCCGGTTACCTACAACCCTTTACTCTGTCACTCTGGACTCGACTCGACTCTTCGGTCTTGCTCTCTCGGGTCTTCACGTAGCCGTAGTATATGTATATACTGGGTGAGTCCATTTGTGTAAAAAGGGGAGAACCCCTCAACATTAACCATTATCACGTTGTGTGAATTCCTGCTACTAATCTTTCTTTAGTCTGGTACAAGGCCACTAATTTGAAGCACTCAGCAAAGATCTAGATTACAGAATAATAATGACCTGTGTTTAGCCTAATAGTTATCGATGGGGACAAATGGAATCGGAATGCAGATTTAAAATTCTGCCAATGTCCGTTTAGTTTATTTCGCACTAATGGCTTCGGAAAAGGCATAAATCCATCTTAAATAAAGGCATCAATCCATGCCAGATTGGATTCTCCAGCCATATTTTGAAGCCAGTCTAGGAGAGTGAAAACTTTATTTAAAACCATCCTGAAATAGCAGGAGATGGGCGCCGCCAGGCTATAGGCGCTTGTCAAATTGACTGGTCCGCATGTAAAAGAAAAGAAAAAAAAGAAGAGATTTTGGCGGGGAGGAGGAATGTTTGCAGATTAGCATTCATTAGGCTTTTTACAAGCCAAAACTTCTGAAACAATCGAAAAATATTGATTTTATTTTTTACGCCTCTTGGGACACAAGGTCACCCCAGACCTCAAAGATTACTGCTCTCATATTTGGACAGGAGGTACTCAGCCCTCACTTTCCAGTCCCGATAGAGTCCAAAAGCATGTCCGCGTCCTTGGGAATCACAAATTATTTTCATCCCTGCAACCCGTCTCTCACTGAAGGGATGTAGCAAACCTCTCACTATTCTATCGCTACTTGCATGGAAAGTGCTCGGACGAGCTACATTCCTTGGTTCCACCTGGTCTAACCTTCTCGGCTAGGACCCGCCATGACACTTACGTTATTGAAAACCATTCTCATTCCATTAGTGAGAAGTAAGTTCCACTCAAGCCGTTTCTTCTTGTGAAATAGCGAAAGAGAGAAAGTGAACGTGAAATCGACTCCCAAGAGAATATTTCAGCGATGACTACAAACTTAAGCTGTCCCTATAAACTGGATCTTACTCTATAATCCTCTACCTCGAGTGGCACCCGGGCATTGTACAGGGTAAACTTCAAACTAATATATATATATATATATATATATATATATATATATTAATAATCATATTTAGATCTAGATACCTCAACAGAATGCAGAAAAGCAAAAGATGGGGTTTCGTCCTATTTTGGGGGACTCATTCTGTTGAGGGTTCAGGTCGTGATCAATTATTATGAAAAGATTTCTATTAAGTTATATATATATATATATATATATATATATATATATATATATATATATATAGGAAAGGTTAATGGTCCGAGATGATCAGGCCAGGAAACATATGTATAAAAAGTGCTCAATACACGTGTGAAAAAAAATAACACGTAGAGATTTAAACTTTAAAAATTCGGTGGTCAGATAGAATACACGACCTTGGCCTCGACCTCATGGTCTTATCAGGTTAATTCTACCAACTCAGTGTCTCATCAATTCTATAGATCGATATCGATAGAATTAGCCTACTGTGATCAAGAGGTTGAAACCAAGGTCGCGCATTTTATCTGACCATAATTCTTAAGGTATATATATATATATATATATATATATATATATATATATATATAACTACGAACCTAAAGAGTCAGGAAAACCTACCTTGGTTTCATCTACGCGCATCGACAGGGTACGTCAGGTTATTTTTACTTTATTTGTATCGGAGGTTTTTTTTCTTTGGACTCTGAGCTTGGATTCTGGGCGACTGTTTTTCGCCAAAATTACATGTTCTTAGTTCTGTCTTTTTTAATTCCTTATTTTTCCTCGGGTATTGGTTTGTTCATTTACATGCCAAAACACCTAAGGTTTTTTTCCGGACGATTATACTTACTTATATTTATAAGATTATTATTATTATTTTTATTTTCTTTGATTTCTGGCGTTTACACATTTCTTCCGGGACCTGCCCAGGGATCTAAGGTTAAAAATGGCATCATGACACTTTCCACTGACAAAAAAAAAAAAAAAAAAAAAAAATACATAGATTAAGCCCTTCGTAAAGTGTGGGCTGTACTTGTCAGAACAATTTTTTGTATCTCTTTGAGGCATGGACTTCCAGGAATCCCTTCAAGTTTAGGTCAGCTCGTGGTATAGTTTTCAGACACTTTCCAAAGATGGCGCATGCTGGGATGGCCTTGTTCTGACCGCTAACATCAGGTGTCAATGTCAGAAAGCAAACGTTCTGATTGGTCTCCCTCTCTCTCTCTCTCTCTCTCTCTCTCTCTATATATATATATATATATATATATATATATATATATACATACACACACATACACACACACACACATATATATATATATATATATATATATATATATATATATATATATATATATATGATACCAATTTGTAATTAGTAGGGGTAATTCTAAGGAGGACTTTAATCTGAAGAGAGCTCAATGTAACATTTGTGATGTACGGTATGTATAACTAAAAGACTCGAATGTTAAAATAAAATAGTATTTAATTACAACCGCAAATAAATACTTAACAAATTAATACTTACTTACAAAGGAGTAAAAGTCAGCCAAAGATAATTAATCATTTCACTGAACTCCTTCTTAGTAGCGCGGCTCGGCTTAACGTCGATGCAATAATTCACACTAATTCGACTGGATAGTTCCATTCAATAATCACTGCAGTCAGTAACCTGACACCACTATTCATACACCTGGTAGTAAACATATTCATAAGTCTAGAGTGTCATGCTCGAACCTCCGTGTCGGTAGTACTCATTTTCTTCCTATATGCGAGTAAATTACAGAGCAATACAAGGTGTCCATAAAGTCCGTGTGCACTTTAAAAAATTATAACTTTATTTGTATTTGCGACAGAAATAATATATAAAAATCTTATAATCCAGTGTTTCAACAAGATGGAGCTCCTTGTCACTTTGCATTGCGTGTTAGAGAGTTTCTAGATCAGGAATTTCCTAACAGATGAATCGGAAGGGGTAGACCATTTTATTGGCCTCCACGTTCGCCAGATTTGACACCATTAGATTTTTTTATGGAGACATGTGAAAACAATTGTGTATGGAACCAAACCTAGTTCATTAGAAGATTTGAAAGCTAAAATAACTAATGTGATTTCAGGCATTACTGTAAATCAGTTGGCAAATGTTTTCCGTGAACTGCAAAATCGTATTACCCTTTGTATTGCTAATGATGGAGGACATGTGGAAACTTAAATAAAATTTCAATAAAACCTTAGAAAATATAGATTTACTTCTTTCTAATCCTTTTTACAAATTATTTCTATCGCAAATACAAATAAAGTTAGAAATTGTTTAAAGTGCACATGAACTTTATGGACACCCTGTATATATAGTAATAAGTAAAGAAAAAACTCGGTTATAATTTATTTAATGAATCTTTTTATTTTATTTTTGTTTTAATATTCATCTTTTCAGACCGAACGTTTTTTTAGAAATGGAATCAATTCGCCCAGACAGAGAGGGAAAATGTATTAAGGAAAAAGAGAGAGAGAGAGGAAAAAACGGGGAAAGTAAAAACAGAGTTAGGGAGCGTGGAACCACCCCTTAATTGCTGGTGTTCCCAGGTCTACTCTGACCCGGAGTGGCAGCACCTCTCAGGGTCCCAGCTATGGGCAAATATTTATCTCCCAAACTGGGGTCAAAAAACTATGCAAGCATAAAAATACATTTTTGTAGTAGAAGTGCCAGCAATTTATTTTTATTCTAAAGGAATTATCAGTAATAGATTTTTGTAAAAGAAATGAATAAAAATAGTACCAGCAATACAATTTTGTAAAGAAAAAATAATATTATCAATACATTTATAAAAAATAGTACCAGCAATACAATTTTGTAAAGAAAAAAATAATATTATCAATACATTTATAAAACAAAATAGTACCAGCAATACAATTATCTAAAGAAAAAAGAATATTATCGATACATTTATAAAAAAAATAGTACCGGCAATACAATTTTAACAAATAAATCAAACTAAAACTGGGAAAAAAGGATAACTAATTAAACGAAAATCGAATAATTCACAACTTTTTTCTTTGAAATGCATTCGCAGCCCCCCGCTCCAAAATCGACGCCGGTCATAGTTTGCCCACAAGTCAGAAAGGAATATATTTTTTAGTAATGAATTTAGGCAATGATTACTGATAGAATACATAATTAAATACTCTTACTTTTCTTAACCTGCGGAATCCTTGTGAGGCTTCTACTGTTTTAGGTTTTATTAAATGCTCAACCGGTTTGAAATATAATTGTTCTTCTCTTAGGTTAGTTGCCAATTAAGTCTACGCTGGTTGTCTGTCCAGTTCTTGTTATCTAAAGCTGGTTGGGGAGAGGTGATAGGTTCGTATCTTTCCCAAGGGCTTTTAAGCCGAACTGGACGCACCGGCTTCGGTCAGAACTTTCAATCAGCCCGCCTGTCATACGCAGCGGACACTAAGAAGAACTTTGTCCGTCTAACGCTAGTGATATTATGGGAGTTAGAAAAACAAATCAGGAAATTATACCATAAAAACACACAATTACCTGTCTTAGGTTTTCCCGCAGATTTGATAGTTAATATGACCATAGCAGAAATCAAAATATAATGATGATAATAGTATTATCCCCATTAATCTGCTATTTTGTCGAAATCTTTTTTTTTTTTTATAAATGTGTTGATAATCTTTTTTTTTTTTATAAATGTGTTGATAATCTTTTTTTTTATAAATGTGTTGATAATCTTTTTTTTTATAAATGTGTTGATAATCTTTTTTTTTATAAATGTGTTGATAATCTTTTTTTATAAATGTGTTGATAATCTTTTTTTTTATAAATGTGTTGATAATCTTTTTTTTTATAAATGTGTTGATAATCTTTTTTTTATAAATGTGTTGATAATCTTTTTTTTTATAAATGTGTTGATAATCTTTTTTTTTTATAAATGTGTTGATAATCTTTTTTTTTATAAATGTGTTGATAATCTTTTTTTTTTATAAATGTGTTGATAATCTTTTTTTTTATAAATGTGTTGATAATCTTTTTTATAAATGTGTTGATAATCTTTTTTTTATAAATGTGTTGATAATCTTTTTTTTTTATAAATGTGTTGATAATCTTTTTTTTTATAAATGTGTTGATAATCTTTTTTTTTTTATAAATGTGTTGATAATCTTTTTTTTTTTATAAATGTGTTGATAATCTTTTTTTTTATAAATGTGTTGATAATCTTTTTTTTTTATAAATGTGTTGATAATCTTTTTTTTTTATAAATGTGTTGATAATCTTTTTTTTATAAATGTGTTGATAATCTTTTTTTTATAAATGTGTTGATAATCTTTTTTTTTATAAATGTGTTGATAATCTTTTTTTTATAAATGTGTTGATAATCTTTTTTTTTATAAATGTGTTGATAATCTTTTTTTTTATAAATGTGTTGATAATCTTTTTTTTTTATAAATGTGTTGATAATCTTTTTTTTTTATAAATGTGTTGATAATCTTTTTTTTATAAATGTGTTGATAATCTTTTTTTTTATAAATGTGTTGATAATCTTTTTTTTTATAAATGTGTTGATAATCTTTTTTTTTATAAATGTGTTGATAATCTTTTTTTTATAAATGTGTTGATAATCTTTTTTTTTATAAATGTGTTGATAATCTTTTTTTTTATAAATGTGTTGATAATCTTTTTTTTATAAATGTGTTGATAATCTTTTTTCTTTACAAAAATGTATTGCTTGTACTGTTTTTTTTTTTTTTTTTATAAATGTGTTGATAATGTTCTTTTTTCTTCGAACAGGGAAATAGTTTCATCTTTACTCCTACGGCATCCTTCTGGGAAGTGTCTTCTCACGAAAACTGTCTTTCCGAGACACTAGAGTTCGGGACTTAGGGTTGGATATTGCGGATCTGGGGACAGCAATGCAAGGCCGAATAGTATCGAAAGGGATTATCAATTGAGCTCCGACCAATCAAAATAATAATAATAATAATAATAATGATAATAATGATAATGATAATAATGATAATAATAATAATAATAATAATAATGATAATGATAATGATAATAATGATGATGATAATAATGATAATGATAATAATAATAATGATGATGATGATGATTCAATACCAAAGAAGTGATAGAGAAAAAAATCGTAAGAACTCGATCGAGGAAAATATTTTTTTTTCACAACGGACTCAAAAAGGAAACGTGAATTAGAAAATACACACGTATCAATAATATATTGAGCCGGGTGTAGTTTTTTTAATGACAAATCATATTAATTCCCAACAACCATTTCATCATTAAATAGGGTTTTTAATGGTTAAATTTAATTTAATTTTAGAGAATTCAATCGTTAATTGTTAACATTTTCGAAATCACTGCACTTCGTTAAGATTTCTCTAATTTAGATAAAAAGTTTGAGAATTTGGCTGTTCATTTTCCAGTCTCGTTTGCCTAATTTAAGCTGTTTTATCGAGGGACTCCAAAAACTCAGACAACGGCCATTTTATGCAATAATACCGCCATCCCCAGTTCTGGAATTTTATTTCTTTTCGCCATTGCTTTTTAACGAAGATATTTAATCCGTAGACGCCGGTTCCACGTTCTCGGGTAGCATCTATCTCAACATGGGGTATGTATACCACCCTTCGTCTGAATGCTACCGTAAATTGCAACACGGCATGCTCGATGGCTCAACAAAATAAAACGAATGCCGCCAACCGAAAGAACTTTTTTATGCGTACGTTTTCAAATTTCTTGGTATCCACCCTCTTTTAAATTCATCCGATTTTTTTTAAATTGGTAAGATGAAACCGGCTGAAGGTTCTCTATCATCTGGTTCTACCTAAGCAAGATTTTTCTTTTTTTTTTTTTTTTTACTCCTGTTGAATTTGGGGGTTAGCTAAGTGTTAGGCAACAGGACAATAAATTGAGGGTTTATTAAAAACGTTTAAATCAGAGCAAGCGAGATGAACCAGAAGTATTTAAAACTGAAGAATATAGCACGGATTAAATAGATTTTGCCTGAATGCCAGAATAATGTTATTATACCATTATCATCATTATATTTTCATTTCTGCTATTGCCAAACTACCTACCAAGTCTGCGAAAAGATCCAAGGCAGGTAGTGATGTGTTTTTATGGCAAAAATTCCTGATTTGTTTTTCTAACTCCCATAACATCACTAGCGTTACATAGACAAAGTTCTTCTTAGTTTGGGTTGTACTTATCAAGACAATTTGTTGTATTTTTCTCAAACTGAGATTTCCAGAGATTTTTTTTTTCAATGTGTTGTTGTGTTCCTTTTTTATCATTCCAAGCGCACCTTTTACGACTGGTACTATTCGCGTTTTCAATTTTCACATCTTTTTCTCTTTTTATTTCCAGGTCTTTATACTTCGATAGTTTTTCAAATTCCTTGCTTGTTATGTTACAGTTCGCTGGGCAAACCATATCGATTTGTAGGCAAGTTTTTCTTTTCGGTTTTTAACAATTATATCCGGCTTATTTGCTTCAATCTTCTTCTTCTTCTTCTTCTTCTTCTTCTTCTTCTTCTTCTTCTTCTTATTTTATTTCCTTTGATTTCTGGTGTGTACACATTTCTTTTCGGGTCCCGCCCAGAGACCTAAGGTCAGAAATGGCGTCATGACATTTTCCACTGGCTAATTAAAAAAAACAAAAACAAAAGAAAAAAAGACACACACAGATTTTACATAGACAGAGCCCTTCGTAAGGTTTGGGCTGTATTCGTGGGAACAATTTTTTTTGTATTTCTTTAAGGCATGGGCTTCCAGGAATCCCTTCGATGAGTCTACTGGAATCTTTTCCAAAGAATCCGAAGGAATGTTGATGTTCCCATCTGCCACATTTTTGAGATTTCAATTTCAAGGTCCTTGTATTTTGATAGCTTTTTGAAGATCTTCAAAGACACATTGCAATCAGCAGGGACTGCTATATCAATAAGGAGACACTTTTTTGTTTGCGGTCTCTAATAACAATGTCTGGGTGGTTAGCTTTGATTGTTCTGTCAGTGTGTATTGTGCAGTCCTATAAAATTCTAACAGGTCTTATCTCTGTAACCGGGTCCTGGTGGTGTTCATACTTAATTTCTTTCAGTTTCCATCCCGTAGAAGTTGTATATTTTCCAGTGCAGATATTGGCCCACTCTGTCATGCCGGGTTTTATATTCAGTGGGTGCTAATACCTTGCAATCTGATACAAGATAATCAATTGTTTCTGGATATTTATCACAGAATCTGCATTTTGAGCCAACACAATATTTTAGCACGTGATAATTTCTCGTTAACAAATACTGGTCCCGTGTAGCAAGGATAAAACCTTCGGTTTCAGCTTTTAACCTTACACTACGTAGCCACTGATGGTTACCGGGTTTCTCTACATCATCTTGTTTGATACGGGCAGAGGATTGACCGTGAAGTGGTTTATCTTGATGTGGTTTCTGTACCTGGTCGGTTGCATTTGCTTTTGCTTTCTTTTTTAAGTATTTTGCAGCTTCAGTCGGCGTATTGTGCTTTACTTGTATTTCTGCACGCATTTGAAACTCCATTTTGAACTTGTTGCCTTCTTTTATTATTATTATTATTATTATTATTATTATTTTCCTTTGGTTTCTGGTGTATACTCATTTCTTTCCGGATACCACCCAGAGACCTAACGTCAGAAATGGAATCATGACATTTTTCACTTAACCCCCCCCCCCCAAATCAACATATTTTACATCTTCCTAAGGTGGGGGCTGTACTCGTGAGAACAATATTTTGTATTTCTTTAAGGCATGGGCTTCCAGGAATCCCTTCAATTAGTCTACTGGAATCTTTTTCAATAAATGCGAGGTCTCCAACTACAACAGGTATTGTTGATGTTCCCATTTTTGAGATTTTGATTTCAAGGTCCTTATTATTATTATTATTATTATTATTATTATTATTATTATTAATAATAATAATAATATTGTTATTATTATTATTATTATTATTATTATTATTAGTTTTATTCCATGTTATTATTTTTACTCTTTAAAATAAGCATTTTAGTAGCATTGTTTTACTAGCGGCACCCATGGAATTTTCAATGATTTCCTATTTTAATATTCTGATGAATCTTAATTCTTAAATTAATGTTTGAATAATCTCATGACGAGTTCTACGAAATTAAAATATCTGTAGCAATTCCCCGATAGCATGGTTAAATATCTGAGATTAACAAAACAAAATGTTGCAATCATAAAGATAAATATGAAAGCTGCGAGCATCGCGAATTGGTATAATCGTTGTCAAAATTGTCTCGCTAGAACGGTTACGACTGGTCAGTGATTTCAATCCTCATTGGGTACCGCACAACTTTAGCCTTGTGCCACATGTAAGCCACGCATAGGATATCACCATAAATGTAGATGCTGGTCGTTATTTAAAGAAGTAAGAGGGTACAAATGAACAGATTTGGAATTTACAACTTTTACCTTTTCACTGAAAGAGTTAGATAATACTATCTTCCCTTCTTTCTTTCTTTATTTACCACATTGAAACCAAGTAGCGTCTCTGATATGTATTTTCCGTCATTCAACGCAATCAAAACGGAATAGTCTCTCCTTTATGAGGTATTGACACGTGACGTGAAACATTTCTATCTATCTATCTATCACTGAAACCAAGTACCGATTCTGATATGTCTTTTCCGTCATCCCACGCGATGAAATCGGAATAATCCATTATTTATGAGGTATTGGCAAGTGACGTAAAACACTTCTTTGTTTGTTTGTTTGTTTCTTTCTTTCTTTTTCTCACTGAAAGCAAGTAGCGTCTCTGATATGTTTTCCTGTCAGTCCACGCGATCGAAACGGAATCATCCATTATTTATGAGGTATTGGTAAGTGACGTTTAATATTTTTATCTTGCCTTCAACTTTCTTTTTTTTTTTTTTTCTTTCTTTCTTTCTTTCTTTCTTTCTTTCTTTCTTTCTTTCTCTGATAAACGGAATACTCAAAATAAAACAGTCTATTATTCAGGAGGTATTGGCAGTGCGTTCCTTCCTTTCTTTCAATGAAATCACGCGAACAATACGGAACAGTCCATTATTTATTAAGTATTGGCAGTGCGTAACATTTGTGCAAGCTAAATAGGGAACTGAAAGAGAGGCAAACAGATTTATAATTAAATGTATTTTTAGTCGCTTTGCCCATTTTTTTTTTACCCTCGATGTTTGCTCTGATGAGAGGGGAATGATCAACCGGTTTAAATCGTTTATTACCATTTTACGGTAATATATATTTTTGTCACTCCTTTTTCGTTATAAATTGTTTCTTTGTTTGTTATGAAATGTATTTTGTGTCTTTGCTTTTATTGCTCTTGACCAGTGTTTCTTAACCTTTTGAAGCAGCGACACACCCAGGAGCAAATGAAAACATCACGGCACATTTAGCAAAATTTTTAAAGGGTATACATAAAAATCTTATCAAATAAAACCGTATGTTTTTTTAAAGTACACACACAAATATGAACGTATTTTATTTCAATGTTTCTATTGAACAATTTGTGCAGCTTATTTAATGTTAAACCTGTGCCTGGTGTTTTTTTCTCAAATTCTTCAATGTTTTAGCGAAATGTGCGACAAACAAACCCCCGTTTCTTCTTCAGTTGAGTGTAGTCTTTCTCGATTCTTATTTTAAATGTCATTTAGAGTTCAGAAGCATCATTTACATAAATAAGAAGTAGAAAATTGTAATAAAACTGATAAAGCCTTTTTAGCTGATGTGGGATGTTCATTTTATATTGAGATCCACAATGTATCAATAGGTACCGTATTTTGAGCCCTCGATCGCTGGAAATGTTGGTCAATTCTTGTTCTTCACATGACTGAAGTCCACTATTAGAAGGAACATTTATGAAGGGATTTCGAATCCAATCATACTTCTCTGTGCTCAGTGACAGAAAATAATAGTCAATGTTTTCTTCGAACACTTTCAGATGAGTAACCATTATTTGAATTAAATAGTTTAATATCTATTCATTTATTCAAAGACTAACGCGGTGTTTACTCATTACCCCATGAGAATGAGATGTAACACAAGGTCAGATTAATGTGGGGATCCGAGCGCGTGCACCCGGGCAGGGTCAAAAATTCCCCTCAGTCCGCGCAACCGTCGGTTGCACTGGCCTCGGTGCGAGCACCGATTCCTATCTCTGGTGCAACGAGAGGGCGCGGCCTCGGGCAGCTGTTCCCCAGGGCTGGGCACCTCTTCAGTATAATTTTCCTCTGTTGCTCCTCTGTCCTTTGACAGAGAAGCCTCTGAGCGCACTCTGTCCAACGACAGAGACGCAACTGAGAGATGATAAATAATGCGAAATCTCTCCATTTACGCGTTTTAAATACTAACGCTATACCATTACGACTTCCACAGAGACACATATATGATTCAGGTGACAATATTTTGAGGCACACTAAAGAATTTCTGCATTAGCTCAAAAGACAATATATTTAGAATTCTACTGCAACTGGAGACTTTTGATCCTTCATTATTACCGTGGTGTGTTTGAATGCCTCGTAAAATGATATCCCTTAATATTTTATCAAGTAGCAAGTCTAATTTAAGTGATTAGTCAAGCAGTTTTCTAAATCCCTCCGTCCATTAACTGTAAGGAGTTTCTAGTTTTAGTCAAAATATCTGTGTGAATTACAAGCGATTTTATTTGTTTACTGAAAATAAAATGAAACCTATTTTTGCGTATCTGACTTATAAGACACTTACAAATTCATTTTTCATATTGGCCTTTTAATTCGATTTATCAACATAAAACATTTCTTTTCTCTTTCATTTATATTTATCCGATAGAAACGAAAAACAACGCTTAAAATAGCATAAATATATTTCTTTTTACATTAAGGCTCGCCATATACAAGTGATCCGGGGAGGAGGGGCGCGTTCGAAGTAGAGGGTTTCTTTAAAAGGTATTTTATACGGAGAGGAAGGGAAGATAACTCTAGACTTAAACAGATTAAGATTGCAGTGATCGGGAAGACATTTTCTTGGGAGTCGGTTCCACGTAGCAGTGGTTCGCAGAAAGAAGCTGTTTGAGTGGAACTACTTTCTCACAGATGGAATACGGATGCAATATCGATGATTTGTTACAGTGTAAGAGTCCTGATCGTGATGGTTAGACGTGACGGAATCAAGGAATATAGTTCGTCCGAGAACTTTCCATGGAAGTAGCGATGGAACAGTGAGAAACTCGCCACATCCCGTCTGTGAGAAAGTGAGGACTGGGCAGCTCCTGCCCAAATATAAAAACAACACTCCATTTTTTGGCCTGATCTGGCTCTTGTAAAGGTAGACGATAGCATGAAGAGTCATGTACAGGGAACTGATCAATTTACCTGCATCTTTAGTGATGGATCGTATATAAGAGTTACATGTGTTTGATCGCAATTTGTCTCGGGGGCGCTTCTGGATCCTATCGAGAGTGGAAAGTGAGGTCTGAGAAGCTCCTGCCCAAATATGACAACAGTACTCCATTTTCGGCCAAATTTGGCTCTTGTAGTACTACAAGATATCACGAGGAATCAAGTCCTTATTAGATGGCTTCAAGAACCGAACATTTTAATTGCATCTTTAGCAACGGATTGTATATATACGCGTTCCACTTGAGGCCAGGTATAATTTAAGGCTCAATAGTCTCTTTAGGGACGTTGTCTCCCCGAGGGGACATTCATTCATCGCGACTGGCGGTACTTCGGGGTCCGATCGCCGTTAGTGATATACTGATGTACTCTTTTCTGTGGGGTGTTTTAGAAAGCCACAGAACTACAGCTGTGACAGTGTACTAGGACTTACGGGTGGTTAATCAATTAAAAAAATTTTTCGGACTATTCTTTTTTTGATAGAGATCAGATTTTAAATCGGATTTTACAAGTGTACAAGTTTTGAATTAATTTTGGATAGAGTTTCGTGAACTTAACGATAGTAAAAGAAAAAATAAACACACACACACTTATAAAATACTGCTACTAATTTTCTCCTACTCTTCCAAATAGTAATTCTTGAAATAAAGAAAAACTTATAGGGATAAAGGATTTTGAGACCTTTTTTTTATCATGCCACCTGGATTTTTTGCGATCTACCCTTATTAACGCACGGTCCGTCCTCTTAGCTATCTACAGCTAACATCTGGGTGGCTTGGAGGAGGTCGGGACTTCTTTTCAGGTGCACACAACAGGAAGGAGGAAACTCGAATTTCGTCGGAGAGCGACGCCCTATCTGGTAAGGGAGGTAACTCCGGACGCTCAAGGTGGGCATATGTCTCCTACTGATCCTGTGAAGTTAAAATGTCTTCCTGTTACCGGTCGTGCTTAATAGTATGAAACTTTATGGAGCCGATGTAACTTTCGTCATCTGTGTGATGTTCGGTGCCAGGAAGAAGAAGAGTGGTAGCTAGGTAAGAAGAATTACTTGCGTTTTGTTTTTTCTTCGATTTCTTTTCCTTCTCTAAATACTGATAAAATTTGTTTTTAACATGTGGACATCTTGCATATTCATGACGAATAACGACCAATATCAACGCTAAAATATCCTGTTTGTATATGTGCTGAATACAATAGCTAAAAAATGATCACTTCGACGTTGTGTAATGGTTAGCAAGATGCCTCGATAGATCAATAGTGACTTCGATCCTTCACTATCTCTTCCGTATTTTCAGCTTTGTGCCACATCTAAGCTGCGCTTTGTAAATCACGAAAACCTCAATCAAAACGTCAATCATTTTGATAGTTTTTTTAATTACTATTTTAATTATTTGGTTGTGTGATTAGCCCACAAAGCGTTTGAAAAAATATAATCCATCGTGATTTGCTTTTAAGATTCGATAACGTCACACCTTATCATTTGGTATGCTGTCTGTGTATTATTCTTTCTTCTTGAAGCCTAGGTCTGTTGAAATATAGGTTTCTTTCATTCCACGAAGCCGTTAAATACTCAAAGACAAAGTGGCACTATAATGTGACTTGTTTTTAAATTTTATTAATTACTGTTATTGTCTATATCTTAAGATGTAATAATTATTTGTAAGAATCAAAACATAATAAGAATCAAGAATTTGTAAGAATACTGTTTATTTATTTTGAGCCTGATGTAAGAAGTAAACACTACGACAGTAATATATACATGCATAATAACGGTAATTCTTACAACTTCTTGATTCTTATTATGAACTGATCTTTATTATGATTCTTGATTCTGATTATGTCTTGATTTTTATTATGATTCTTGATTCTTATTATGTCTCGATTTTTATTATGATTCTTAATTCTTATTATGTCTTGATTTTTATTATGATTCTTGATTCTTATTATGTCTTGATTTTTATTATGATTCTTGATTCTTATTATGTCTTGATTTTTATTATGATTCTTAATTCTTATTATGTCTTGATTTTTATTATGATTCTTAATTCTTATTATGTCTTGATTTTTATTATGATTCTTAATTCTTATTATGTCTTGATTTTTATTATGATTCTTGATTCTTATTATGTCTTGATTTTTATTATGATTCTTAATTCTTATTATGTCTTGATTTTTATTATGATTCTTAATTCTTATTATGTCTTGATTTTTATTATGATTCTTAATTCTTATTATGTCTTGATTTTTATTATGATTCTTAATTCTTATTATGTCTTGATTTTTATTATGATTCTTAATTCTTATTATGTCTTGATTTTTATTACGATTCTTATTATGTCTTGATGTGGAACCATGCATACCTAGCGAGCTGAAAAGAAATATTCATAAATATATGATTTGTTTTTTACGGTTTGTCAACCATTTGATAATTATTTAGGGCTGAAAAATATTTCGGGTTTTAGGAATAATTCTTTCTTTACGTTCAAGCGATCTGAAAGAAGGAAAGAGAAAACGAAGAAGAAAGAAAGAAAAAATAATACGAAAACAGGTCATAGGCGAGCACACACACGCTCGGCTGACAGATAACAGGTGTCGAAAATATCCAGGTCAAGCATCTAACCGAGATCTGGGGAAAATGGAAGTTGTTATCAATTGGTTGAAGAAACGAAGTTTAGAGACAATGAAAAAAACTATTGATAAATAACAAGTGAACAGTGTGTCATTGGGATGATAGTAAAAGTCTAAGTGGGTGGGGAAGTGTATCTAAGGATATGAAAGCAAACCATTAATACGAAAACCCAGACAATCTCTAGAATTGGAAAAAGCCACACAAGATGATGTCGCTGAAAATTTGTTTTTGAGATAATAAAGATTTTTATTATCGGCCCTTCGGCCGGAGGTGAATGAAATATTTTTATTTCGTTCGGCAAAACGCCAAAAGGTCTGAGAAATTCCTTTCTTAGATCATATCCAATTAGCGATAAACTGCTTGACAAATACCACGTGTTAAAAAGCCGAAGGTGTCATCGCAGTCGCTCATGATAAGGGCGATTTAATATTTTGTTTTTTTTAGCAAGGTGTTTCTTTCCCCAAAAACAAAGCCACGGATTGTCCACACCCGACTAAAGACGTCATTGGCTAAATAAGATCACATGACACACGAAGGAGGAGGAAAGATACCCGACCAGGACCTCATTGGCCGAAAGCGGTCACATGACATACGAAGAAGCGAAAGAAGCGGGTATACGCCCCTCAGAGGCACAGTAAGGAAGTGGGAGTGAAAGTGAGTTACCGAAAATGGAAAATCCCTAACCAGAAATAAGAAGGGTGGATACGTATTTAGAATTATCGAAAAAAAAAACCCTGGCGCCGACAGACCCACCCCAGTTTTGACTGCGTCAATAAAAGCGGGACCCCAACCGACAGAAATCGGAGATGAGTGACCAGTAATTCAGACTCTGAAGGGAAGAAGTTTGAGTTGGAGTTTGAGCAGCGGACGGCGAAAAAGTTTTGAGCCGTGGACGACAAGCAGAGATGAGCGCCCAGTGTTGAAACCGCGTCAAGATAGCTGACCAAGATTCACGCACACTTCTGGACTCTTCTTCAACCAAGAACAAGTAGTTTGAAGAGCGACTTAGAATCAGACCACAGAAATAAGTTTTTTTTCGACTTTCGTCCAAGGACACACCGAAACACAAATTTCTTAGAGAGCAGATAAGCCTTAAAGTTGCCTAGTAAAAGCGTCGTGCCACAATCCACAGAACGGGTCGGGAAGTAGACATAGTCCTATGTACCGAGCAAATAGGCATAAAAAGTTTGTTACCTTTTTCTTGATACGTTGGACCTTGTGAGTTTTTATCTTATATTTTTTTAAATACATAATTGTGTGTTATCACCCCCGTTAGACTCAACTTGCATTACGGCCCCAAGCCCTGTTTGATCTCGTCTGTCTAAGATCAAGTCACAACGTGGGTAGGCAGACCGGAGATCAGTGCAGTTACCCTGGTAACCAGGCGTTGGAAGCGGGTTGGGAACGACGAGGCTGGTATCAATCTAACCAAAGGGTTAGAACGTCACGTTTGGAGCAGCGAGGAGCGAACAGCTGACGCCGCGGCAAAAGACGTCACAGCTGGTGCTGTCCGTGACCAGGATATCAGAGCCTGGGGAGCACGTGACGTCACAATTGGCGCCGCGACCGGGATCGAACGACACAGTCGACGCTGCGACCGGGGGACGACGTCACATTGATTTTTATTATGAGTCCTGATTCTTAATATGTCTTTATTTTTATTATGATTCTTGATTCTTATTATGTCTTTATTTTTATTATGATTCTTGATTCGTATTATGTCTTGATTCCTACAAATTATTATTACATCTTAAGATATAGATAATAACAGTTAACAAGCTTGTCTCACTTGATCAATTACGAGTGAGTTATCGAGATTTATTATTGGCGGCCACAATCATAACAACATAAGATAGCAAACGACATGTTGATAGGAGAGATAAAATTTTTATTTTTTTGTTATATATTATATATATATATATATATATATATATATATATATATATATATATATATATATAAATGACAATAGGAAAACTATAATTATTGCTGACGCGTTTCGTCCAATGGTCGACTTTCTCAAAGCAAAAAACGAAATGAATTTAATTAAGGAAAGTAACTAATACTAACAAAGAATTTTCTTAGCGACTGGAAGAATGTAGAGAACGCTATTTTCATATTGTTAACAGAAAATAACGCCAGTTACTGGCACGTGTGGAGAATATTGTAATTATAGCTGTGTTGACGGATTCAACCATTTTCTTTTGATTTTACGATATTGTTGTGTACGTTTGTTTGGTAGAGCAGTAATTTTGTTAAGAACGGTGAATTAGGGAAAAAGCCTGGGCGTAGATTAATATTTGGGTAATATTCTATGGCGGTACTCTCTAGAATTTTTCTTCTGAGTGAGTTGTTTTCTTTTTTTATGAGTGTAGCATTTTTAAAATCAAAATTATGGTTGAATTTATTTCTATGTATGACTAGTGCATTAGCTAAGTTGTTTTCTGTGAGGTCTCTTTTGTGTTCATAATTGCGTTTTTTTAAATTTCTACTTGTTTCTCCAATATATTGGGAGGAACAGTTTTGGCAATTTATTTTATAAATGCCTGCTTCAGAAATATTATTGCTATTAGTGTTTGAAGATTTTAGTATATCCATAATGGTTTTGTAAGTGTTTGTGACTATTTCAAGATTAGTTAGATGGGATAGGTTATTCTGGATAGTGGACGTGATAGAGTTGGTCGGTAGTATAATATATCTGATTTCATGTGATTTACTATTGCGGATTATGTTATTAGTTTTGTTTCGGTTGTATATTTTGTATGTCTTTCTTCTTGCGTTGTGGATGAAATGATATGGGTATTGTAGGTTTTTGAATGTGTTTTCTATGTATGTTTCTGCTTTAAGTAAATATTGGGGACTACAGATTCTTAATGCTCTTAGATAGAAACCTATAATAATTCCAGATTTTTGAAGAGTGGTTTGAGTAGAAACTAATCAGATCATTTTTTGTAGCCTTTGTGTAAACGTCAAAATTGAGTTCGTTATTATTTCTATCTAACAAAATGTCCAGAAACGGAAGAGTGTAGTTGGTTTCAGTTTCGAAAGTGAAGTTTATTTTAGGTTCAATGTTGTTAAGTTTATAGACGACTCATTATTAATTGTTATGGAACCTTACCCATAATAACATAATGGACTATTCCATACGTAATAAATACTGCGCCTCAAGAGGAAGCAGAGAGTTCAGTTCGAAGTCGGGCGACCGGCTGACCGGCTGATCGGTTGAACTCTCTGCCTTTGTGGCGGGGTGGAACCCGAACGAGGTAAACCGACCCTGAACGCGTTTATACGGGTTCAAAGGGCATATTTTTGGCCGAGCCCACGGGCTCGGAGATCCCACGTTAAACCGGCGTTGTGCCACATGATGCCCTCGTGGCGGGGGTGACTAAATACCATTCCGTCTGAAGTCTGGAGTGAAGTCCGTCAGAAGTCTGTCAGTCAGTCAGAGCGAGCGAGTCAGTCAGTCGAGATATAGGCTGTCCGAAACAGAGTCGCGGTCAGACAATTACTACTAAACCTGATTCTTCGTACTAACACTTTTTCTACTTCTCTGTATATATTCCTGTTTGTAATATATCTGTGTTATTCCATATCCGTATTCGAGTTCTTCTTTATTGGTTCTACCTTGAACTATCACCAGGGTACAAGGAACCGGACCATAACATTAATATTTCCAAAAAACACCAATTTAACAGATCTTCTCGACAAACTTAACAACATTTAACCTACAATTTTTTTTTTGATTCTCCTGCCTTCCTTAGGGGTCAGGTGTGACGCTGGACACTTGGGCGAACATGTCTTTTTTTAGGGGGTGGGGATTCTCCTTCCTCCCTTAGGGGTCAGGTATGACGCGGGACGCTTGGGCGATCATGTCTCTTTTTTGATTCTCCTTCCTTCCTTCCTTAGGATTTAAGTGAGACGCTGTCCGCCTTGACGATCATGTACCTTTTTTGATTCTTCTTGATACTTATGGGTCCAGGTGTGACACACATTTTTGACCCAAAATTTCCTTCCTTCCTTAGGGGTCAAGTGTGACGCTGCATACTTGAGCGATCATGTCTCTTTTTTGATTCTTCCTTCCTTCCTTCCTTCCTTCCTTCCTTCTTTAAAGGTCAAGTGTCACTATGCTCGCTTTGGCGATGAGTTCTCTTTTTGATTCTCCTTTCTACGTTAGGACCCATGTCTGATGCTGCACGCTTGGTCGATTATATTTTTTTTCTCTACCATTACATTCTTCGTAGACTCTTTCCCAATCATGTATATAGTGCCAACTCTGTCCCTCTATTTAACCCATAACTACGTGGGGAAGAGAAGTGTTAATTTGTGACTTTTCTTAAGAGTGATTACGCGTCAGTAAATGTCAGGAATTTGAACTAATCTCTCAGATTTATCATTCCGTAAAAATCGTATTAAAATATTCCAATTTGTCTAACTAGTCATATACCTACAGTTTCTATTGGATTAATGGATAATAACATTTTTTTAAATTTCCCTGATGAATACATATAATGAAATAATAACAATTATACAGACACCCATATATATGTATTTAATATGTAAAACATGGGTTTAAACAATGCAATAAAGGTACCAGCTCACCTCGTTATGGATTCCGGAAGTAGTAGATCAAATCTAAACCGGATGTAGTAAAAAGACAATACTATATAGTAGAGGAGTGTGAAAAGCCCTGTTTTTATTGGCTGACGCTGACTGACATATGTCAATAAGAACGGTCAAAGTCCAGCCTTGCTAGTTTCTTATGATTACTGGGTTTTTTTATAATGTCGCGGTGCGTAGCACGACGCTTTCAAGATGGCGGCTTGACTCGTCTAGAATCAGGTCGGGGTTTCAGCCGATATGATGCGAAACCCGAAATCGGCGATGAGGACAGTGCATCACTGAAGACCAACCTTGATGCATCTAAAATGTATGATTTAACTATATATATATATATATATATATATATATATATATATACACAATAAAATCTAAGATTACTTATATTACTCTATATACCGGTGTTGAATAAGGTTGAAGAAGTTTTCGTCGGTTGAAATAGCTCTATTCTCCATATGAGGTAATTTCGGATTTTATTGTGTCCAGCATTTTCTCTGTAACAATAAATATATTGGGCTCTTTTTGTGGAACATTTTTAAGATTTTATATTATTAGGATCTACTGGGGTTATATTCCAACGGATTATTACCTTTTATATATATATATATATATATATATATATATATATATATATATACAAAAGAAAATCTGTTCTTATCAGAGTCTTTGCGTGTTTGTCATGTACTTTTTTGAGACCGAATGATAAGTAGAAGACTTTCGATTGTCCAGTCATCAAGCAGATGGAGCATTGTAGGAAATCATGAATATACGCAAGTTTTACATATTATTCAATCTCGGTGAACATAGGGCTCTTTTTGTGGATCATTTTTAAGATTTTATATTACTAGAATCCTCTTGGATTATATACCAACGGATTATTACCTTTACTATACAGAAAAAGAAAACGAAATAGACAATAAAAACAAAAGTTTTATATGCAGAGACCCGACTGTTTATTTAGCAACAGTTAGAGTTGCATACTACATTATTATTCAATGTAACAGCAGCTGACGGCGACGACCATCACAAGGCGGGCGCGAAATGAGTCACACGCTTTGGCGACCATGTCCATAGCGTTGTATTGTGGGCGTGCTTGTTGGTCTTGGTCTCGATCACGCCCTAGAAGAAATAGTCAAGAGGGTTGAACTAAAGTCCGGCGACCAGTGGTGAGGAACATTGTTGGTCTGGGTCGACTTGGCCTTCTGTGCAGCGAGTGGGGACGTCATACCTTCATTCTTCCTTCAAAAGGACCTGAGAGTCACTACTGAGATCTACCAGGAGGTGCTGAGAGGCGTGGTGAAGCCCTGGATGGACAATCGCTGCCGGATGCCCTTACGTCTTCCAGCAAGACTCCCGCTCCTGTACATACATACATATATATATATATATATATATATATATATATATATATATATATATATATATATATAAAAGAAAATCTGTTATTATCAGAGGAGCCTTTCTGTGTATGTCATGTACTTTTTTGACACCCTATGCCAAGAGGAGTCTTTCAATTGTCCAATCATCAAGCCATTATGAGGAATCCTGGATATAGGCAAGTTTTAAATATTTATACAATTTACCATGAGTTAAAACAAAAGTGGTAATATATCGGTAAAGAATACTTAGTAGTCTATTTCATTTTGATTGAAACTTTGTTTTTACACTATATGTTTGCACAATACAAGTTCTAGGAGCCACTCAAATCGATGCTTACTAAATGAAGCTGTTGTATGGACATTGAAGATCTGAAGAATATTTCACGTCCGCCCCTAGATTTGAAGAGGGTTTTTAGAATTGTGGGAGGACCCTCTCGACAGTTTGTTTCACAAAATGGCCGCTCTCAGGATGACGCTGCCTTAGTGGCTCTACTTCCGTAATACTGGGATACGAAGGAAGCGTATATTCTTTGAAACTGTATACATGCTATCGCGAAACCTAGCCCCCAAAATATGTGTCTAATGCGCCAGTACTTGATGAAAATGGAAGACTGGCTTCGACGCTCGAATATTTTCATGGTTTTTTTTTTTTATCTATCATCGTTACTCAGTGACGCCCTAAAACTGTTCTTTGCTTACATCGAGGCTCGTTCATGTCGTAATTATGGCTGTGAAATGTTAACAAAGTCTGGGCATACTTTTTTCGTAAAATTTCAAAAAGCAGTTTGGCAATCTAACCCCACTAAGATGAACATTCAAAAAATTCTTAATGCTCCGAATTGTTACAAAACAACAGATTTCTAGTAAAAGTAGTCAAACATCGACGATGATTACGTCTATCCTTGTACAGCATAAGCTGATTGCCTAGTAGGAATCAAAGTTACTTTACTAATAATAAAATAATTAAAAACAAACTAGACTAATTGACTAATCACTTTTGATATGCTTCAATTCGTACAACACGTGACCAAAAGTATGTGGGCCCGAAGTGGGGACTGATCTTGTAAAGGCAGGTTAAGAGGAATGACCATTGTGGATGTTTGTTTACGGCTGCGTGAGTAACATGACCACACAATTTATATTAAACGTAAATTATCACAAAGCATGAAATACAAGAAGGAACATACAAAATGGTTTTAAAAAACATAACATTGTATTTATTTGTGTGTTGATGTACATGCGTAGAAGTTAAAGATCGGATGGAGTTATGTCTCTTAGACTGGGAATTTTTTTTATCGTGGCTCATGAAGTTGAATTAATTATTAAACTGTAGTTTTTAGAAGAATAAAGTTCTTGTTGCATGTTTGGAAATGTTCTGTATGTTTGTAATGTAGGCTGGAAAAGTTCGTGAAGGTTCGTACGTACGTGAATCCTTGAATATGCATTAACGTCTGACCGGCCATGGTCGAGACAAGAATGATGAAGAACACATCTTCGCAGTTATTTGGAAGAGTAAAAGAGAATGAGCGAACTCGTGTCTGTTATTTATAGATAACGTAATCACGTGACAGGATCGAAAGAACTTGGCGGGAAACTTGACTTGGTCACACACTTGAAAAATATATTGTGCGTGGGTGGATTGCAATGCCCACTTGTGTGTTTATTGACCAATTAGAAGCTGATATTTTCCTGAAAATATTTACTAAGCTGAGAAGATCTTCTGGGATTCGATTCTCCTAAAAGTGCACAAAATCGACTACATGAAAATAGAGCGATTATAAAATTGTCGCATAGCTGCGATTTATAAATTGTCCATTACACTATAGTGTTAATTTATTATCCAATGAATGCTTGTTGTTGTATAATTTGAATTTTCGTATGTATATATGTGTGTGATGATGATCATCATCACAATCTCACTACATTTACAATAGTTTGTGCCCGACAAAAAAACACAGTGTGAAAATGACGGTTTTCCCTTGACACCGCTATTATTTAAACTAACTTTCCCCCTCGGTTTATTGTTTTAAAAAGCGATGATTAGATTTGTAAAAAAAAAAAAAACAGTAAAACTAAACATACAATAAATGTGAATTTATACATTATTTTTGATCTTGAGAATTTACAATTTATTAAACACTATTTATTTATTAGATTGTTTATTTCCGAGAATAATTTTATATTTACAACCCTCTAAAATTAAATCAAATAAAACTAATGCTTTGATATATTTATCATTTACTAATTTATAAAGAAATAAATATGAAAATAATTATTTATTCATAAATTTATAAACATTTACTAGAATAAAAAGATGTGGCTCAGCTATAAGCAAATCCTTATTATTTACAATTTTATAAAATTTGAATCACTTAGCATTTAGCCAAATGCTAACTATTCCAATAAACAATCTAAGAAATAAATGGTATAAATACATCGTCCTTTTGGTAATCTTTTTTTTTGTGGGCAAGAAGGACCAAGTTTGTCAAAAAAAAACTTTTTCAAGAAGGATAACTCTTTTCTCAGTTGGTATAGAATCTAAGGAAGGTAACTCATTCATTTGTTTATTTTCTTTTAATTTACAGGATGGTCCAAAAGGCTTGTCACACACTAGCAAAAAGTAATTAGAACAATAGAAAAACAAGTAATACAGTAATACAAAGCACATTACTGGATTCAGTTTATTCAATATCATAAACGCCGTCACACATCGAGAAGGTCTGTATAAAATTCACCATCTTCGTGACACAAAATGTTGCGGCGCCATGTTCTGTGTGATAATTTTACGAAGTTGTGCTTTGTTGATTGTTGCAAAGGCTCCCCGAAGGACGTCCTTCAACTGATGGATATTCTGGTATCGTTCATGTGAAACTCTTTTCGGACTACCATGTAATGTAAAGGATACGAGATGGTGGGAAAGATTAAATTAACTGTCCTTTTTCAAATTTTTGCTTATTTTCAAAAAAATCTTTTAAAGGAAATAAAAAAACAACAACAATAATCCAACCTATTTAATATTACTTTATTATTTGTTATTATTTTATATATATATATATCTTTTTATCAGTCATATATATTTAAATATACTTTTAATTTTTCGCCCAAACAGAAAAAAAAATGTTGTTAAACTTTTTGTAGAAAATAATACACGAAAAACTGTTCCCTATGAATTTTCACAAGTCGTGAAAAAAATATTAACCCAAAGGATGGAGAACCTAGAGCGAACTTAAAGTAGGTGAGAAACACACACACACACACACACACACACACACACACACACACACACACACACACACACACACACACACAAATTCAACATCAAGTACTGGAATTATAAGGACAAACGTTAAAAAAATCGTTAGCTTTCCTTTTCAGGGTTGCAGAGAAGGCATATAACGCATTTCTACACTTTGGCATGCTAGTGTGTTCTATAATATAAAACCTTCATTCCCTTACCCCAACTTTTTTTAATGTTTGGGTAAATATCTGTACTATTAAGGCACCCCCATATATCTAGTATACTCAACAGACAGTTCGTTTCCTGCTCCTATTGTATACTCTGTCTGACTAACAACTCCACACAATATTTGGTGTTCCTCAGAACTTACCCTTGTATGTCTTAACCTTAAAGGATAGCAAGAAGAAAGGACTAAGCATAAATTACAAGAAGACAGAATGCATGGTCATCAGTAAAAGGATGAGGCCAAAATGCGATTTGCAGGTCGGGGACACTAAAATTAAGCTGGTGTGAAAGTTTAAGTATGTGGGAAGTGTTTTGACAGAGGACGGCAAGTGCGACACTGAGATCCGTAGACGTATTGGGATGGCCAAAGACACATTCCAAACGCTAGGCAGAGTACTGCGAGACAGGAGTATTTCTTTGGTAACAAAGAAAAGAGTACTGAACTGCTACGTGATGCCTGTCCACCTTTACGGTCTCCTCAAAGATGAAGAAGAGACTCGAGGCGACGGAGATGTGGTTCTACAGAAGGATGCTGAGGATATCATGGACCAAGCGTGTAAGCAATGATGAGGTTTTATAGAGGTTGCAAACAAGTAGGAAGCTAATACTTAACAACAGGAAGAAGCAGCTGGAATTTCTGGGACTCGTAATGAGAAAGGAGGGCTTGGAGAATCTGATACTCACAGGTCAAACAGAGGAAAAAAGAGACAAGGGAAAGCAACGCGTGATATACGTAGCGGGCTTAAGCAAGTGGATGACAGAACATGGCCTGGGGGGAAGTGACAAAGGGACAAAACTTATTGAGAGCTACAAAGGATAGGAGGAAGTGGAGAGCCATGATCGCCTACAACCTGAAGGGACACAGCACATAACAAGAAAAGAAGTCTTAACCTATGTTGTCCTTTGTTTAACTCGTTACCTGCTGCATTGAACGATCGAACCCTTGTATTATGCGAGAAAGGAGAGCTTGGAGAATGTGATACTCACGGGTCGAATAGAGAGAAAGAGACAAGAGAAAGCAACGCGTGACATACCTAGCGGGCTTAAGCAAGCGGGTGACAGAACGTGGCCTGGGGGAAGTAGCAAAGGGACTAAACTTATTGAGAGCTACAAAGTATAGGAGGAAGTGGAGAGCCATGATCGACTAAGTCCTGAAGGGACACGGCATATAAAAAAGAAGATATCTTAACCTAGTTTGACCTTTGTTTAACTCGTTACCAGCTGCATTGAACAATCGAACCCTTGCATTATATATCTGCATTTTTGTTAGCTACGGTTAGAAGTTGCTATTAAAAAAAACGACGGATACTTTCTTTCGATATATCAACTTGTTGTAGAGTAGTTTTCACAGTGGAGGCTTGTATTTCACTAAGTCGGTCCTAAATTAGGTTCGACGTACAAAACGTTAGGAACTTGAAATAATAGTTAATGACGCAGCAATCTAGTTGTGGTGGTTCATACCTTAATGTCCGACATCGACTGACTGACTCAACTCCACTGAGCCCCCTGGCGACTGCTACTACTACTACTTATTATATCTGGGAGAATCTATTTACAATAGAATAGGTATGTTCCGGTATAACACGACTTTATCAAACTACAAAAATTGGCGTTTTTGTGTGACCTCGGCTTTGTAACGCCATAGACGGTACCTGGGCGTTATGGTAATTTATTTTAATAGTTTTATCAATAAATAAACAAAAACAGAGAGCATCTTTTTCTATTTTTGTCCCTGTAGCTGGACTGGAGCTAGAAAAAGAAAACTATAACACATGTCAATTCGACATTTAATCGCCTTCGAAGCAGCCGACTTTTCAAGCCATCCACTTTACACAGAGTCGGTTCCATTGATGGCAACTTTCCTGGAAGTCCTCTTAGATGATAGCGAGAAACTACCTCGTCGCCTTCTCTTGGATTTACAGAACGTCTTGAAATCTTGTTACTTTCAAGTTGTATTTGATTTCTACAGTGGAAAATATCGCAAAATGGAAAGATCTGGGGAATATAGTGGTTGTCAGACCTGGGGAATGTTGTGCGTTTAGCCAAAGACTTGACTTGGTTACTGATGGAACTTCTGTGATATAGTTAGACGACCACACTCTACACACTTTCCTTCCAAGCCCTGCTATAAACGACAAAAGTGAGTGAGAACGTTATAACTTGGTGTCCGTATACGAGAGATGTTCAAAGTCAATCTATTCCAAGCGGCTTCACACTGCATACTTTAGCTGCATTACCATCGCAATCGTCTCAATACTTTTTGATCAGACCTTGTATATTGCATTAGCTCAGTGGTTCAAAAACGATGTGACGCGCCTCATAGGTGAGGCGGAAGAGGGTAGCAGATGAGGCGGAAGAGGGTAGCAGGTTAGGCGGAAGAGGGAAGCGGGTGAGGCGGAAGAGGGCAGCAGGTGCGACAGAAGAGGGTAGCAGGTGAGGCGGAATGATTGAAAAATAATCAAAGATTTAGAAACAGTATCTGCCTATATTTCTGATGAAATATAGATGAGGTGTTATGAACATTATTTACATTATTCAGACTATTGTCCTCATCTTTGTTACCATATTTATCACAACGTTTCGGCCGTTGTACGCTCCGGTCATCTTCAGGGGGTTGCAATGTCTAACTGAACCCTTTATTTCGCTCGCTGGGGTTGACATGGCATGTGGAACTAGAACAGTCTACCCCAACGAGCGAAATAAGGGTTCAGTTTGAAGAAGGCCGGAGCGTACAACGGCCGAAACGTTGTAAGAAATATGGCGAAAAAGATGAGGACAATAGTCCGAATAATGTAAATAGTATATTTAGAAACAGTTTTAAAAAATTCATATGTCAAAAATGAATATGATTTCAAAATTTAAAATATTATTATTGATTACATGTAATGTTATACATGAGTCCCAGTATAAATAGTTCTAAATAAATTATTGACTGATTTTATGATTGTGATATTTTTGCATTATATCAAGTATTAAGAATATAGGAAATAGGGTTTGCAAATTGGAGGAGAGAGTTATCAATGATAATGTTCTGACATTGAATCCACAGTTATCTCCCTTTAATTCTTGCCCTGTTTTTTTTTCTTATTTTAAAGTGTACTTTTCATCAGATATAATTTGGTGAGGAGCGAGCCCAGAGAAAATAGACTGTGAACCAATGCAGGTAAATCCGTGGAATGGATAAAGTTACGCATCAGAGGCCATCTGGCAAAAGACACATTTGTGCAGCCTGTGATAGTGAGAACACTATCATGAAATGAACACCAGTCGAGAAATGATGTTCATTTCATGATGTATTAACTCAATTTAAAAAAAACAAAAAATCAATCTAGAGTGGGACGTTTATGGTAAGATATATAAGGAATGTCCACATGGTACCCGCCAATATTGCAATAAGAATAATCTAGGAAGCTAATAGGAGTAGGTAGGCTTTCCTACCGCCCGGTCCACACTCCTCCCCCTTCTCTTGGACATGAGTAGAGGCTTACGCCTTATTTTTTGTTTAGGAAGGGGTTTCCGGTACCCTCTCTCTCTCTCACTGGCCTCTGTATCTCCAGTTGCCTTGATTTATCCACTACTCTACTCCTCATCCTTCTATCACTCCTATCTGATCTTGCTCCAAATTTTCTGTAAACCCTTGCGTCCTAGTGGCTTGCTGCCTTGCTTGGGGTGAAACGCTTAAAAAAAAAAAGAAAAGAAAGAAAAATCCTTCTGTTTTATTTCCTGAAACCTTGAACATTTTCCAATCATTTGGATTCCATTGTTAAACAGATAATGAATAGAAACTGAAAATTAACTTGTTTATCTGACGCCACGGAAGGCTACCAAAGAGTCCATAGATGGAGCGAGTAAGCACCAAGGAAGTCTTAAAGAAAATAACAACAGAATAAACATTTCGTTCTTTTATTTTACTAATGTTCACCTAAGTCCTAAGAGCCGCTCAAGGTAGATGATTAATGTGTGGAATTGTATTATCGTAAGAAAGGTCAAGAAGTGAAGTTATTGGAGCTATGCAGGAAAGATAGCTAATTCTAGACTTGCAGAGGTCAAAAAATTTAGTTAGTGAATAAAATCTCAGAGTTCAGAGGAGACATTAAAAGTAAAGAGATGATTTAGTCTTTAGAAGGAACCGGAAGCCCAGTCTTAAACAGGAAACAACGGATAAACTTCTAATCCTGTTAAAAAAACAAAAACAAAACAAAACCCGGGAGTTGTATGAACCCACATGAATAAGATTTAGTTATTATTTATCTAAAAATATAGGTACAGTGTAACCCGGACATAAGAGAGTTGTCGGGACCGGAGAAGAAGTCTCTTATATCCGGGTTTCTCTTATATCCGGGTTTCTCTTATATCCGGGTTTCTCTTATATCCGGGTTTGGTCTATTTTATATACATTAACACAGGCTCTAATTTGGGACCAGAGAAAATCTCTCTTATATCCGGGTTACACTGTATATAAAAATATATATATGTATATATATATACATCCTTCTCATTCATTTATATTGGAGGGCATCCGTCTCGTTACATCCAGTAGCAATTTTCCGCTACAGTCAGTTTTGTTGATGTTGTTAATCATTACGCTTCGGTTGCTGTACACTCAGGCCTTATCTATTGTATGGTTAATTGAAATTTGTCTTGATTAGGACTATGCTTTCTCTCTCCTATACACCTATACGTTGCCTTTCATTGCAAAATCTAGAAATTTAGTCAATTATTAATAATAAAGAAAATGAATCCGACTGAGCTCAAAAATAATTCTTCCAACAAGAAGATCAATAAATGGTAAATAAATATGTAAATATAAAAATCCCGACAAAATGATATACCTCAAAATATTTAGTAAATCATAAGGGAGGTAATTCATGCAAAAAGAATCAGAGTTATTTCCCTTCAAATAATAAATCGATCCACATTTCTCGCACATATTTCTGTCTTTTTGTGTTTTACAAATAAGTTAATCTTTTTATTTATGCAAATAACAATTTATTTAGTTTTACTAATCACTTTCTCATTAATAATATCTGCGCTTCTTGTTAAAATATTTCTATTCTTCTTGTTTCTGCTTTTTTACATTCTCAGAACGTTACAGCGAACTGCGTAAAATAAAGTAACCTGCGTCAAAATTTCATTTCTCATGCGCTAATTCCAGAAACCATTTTGCATGGACGTTGCCTTTACCACTTCGAGTACAGAAACATTTAGTCGTTCTCCTATGATGTATTTGCTAATATTCTCCACTATCTTCGTTAGATTTCCTAGTAATTGAGTTCTTATTTTTTGCTTACATTATAACACACAGACGCGGGGCGCGCACACACACACACACACACACACACACACACACACACACACACACACACACACACACACACACACACACGACGCTACCAAGTGTTAAAACAGTTAAAACTTATGAACCGTAGGTTTTTTCATTTTTATTCTTTTCAGGAGCAGATAAATAATATCTTATATTTACCATCCAAAATATTAAAAAGCAGATAAGGAGAGAGATTGCCAGTACTCATTTAACACACACACACACACACACACACACACATATATATATATATATATATATATATATATATATATATATATATATATATAGGTATAATTGTGCAATTGGGCAGAAATCCCTCTTTTATACAAGTTTCATTAAAAACGACTGACAAGGTACTACGGTTAAGTTTTTTTTTTATTTAACTTTTCATGCGTTCTTATAATTTTCTTCTTTTATGGGCGTAAATTATGTACAAATTGTCTAAATGTTTTGTACGTCCGAGCGCTTTCGGCTATATTATTAGCCATTATCAAGCATCATATTATTTTTTACTTTTAACTGAATGTATCGATTTATATATTCATATGAATATATATATATATATATATATATATATATATATATATATATATATATATATATATATGTATGTAGTATGTGTTTCGTATACGCATATATAACTGCACGTTCATATATATTTTTACTCAGGTGTTATAAAAACAGTGCCCAATGTTATATAACGGAGCTATTACGTATACATTAGTGAATAAACATAATATCCCATGTCCTATGGATGTGGGATATTATGTGTATTCACTTACATATATATATCTTATCTTATCTATCTATCTATCTATCTATCTATCTATCTATCTAACTATCTATCTATCTATCTATATATATATATATATATATATATATATATATATATCAGAAAAATGTTAGGCAAATGTATTGCAAAGAAAAAAAAATCTGTTTGCTATTTCGTCCTTTAGAAGGAACCCATAGGACTAAAATGTTTTTGCTGATGGAATTATATATGTGTACGAAGAAGAGGGGAAGATATAAAAAATGCAAGCGTCGGTTGCAATTATATCATACACTGAAATCTTAAAAAAAAAAATTAAATTTGTTTTTCCGACGGCTTTGGTAATATGGCCTTGGCAATTTCATTCAGTTTTTTTGTGTTTCTGTTTTGATCACATTCATTATAAAATATCTTACATTGTGATTGTAGAAGATCTGTCAAGAAAAGTGAAATTTTGTAAGGACTTGGATGCAAGTTTACTGTTGATGATCTAGCAATCAAAGCACTTTCTATACACTTCGGTCTTTTTAATTTGCTTTCTCTTTTAATGAACGTAACATTTTTTAAGTGAATATTATAACTAGACTCATTACGGTGGGCAACTAATGAATTGAATGTGTTGTTTTGTAAAAGTTCCCTTCTCTGTTCATACAAACTTTTACTTAAATTCCATGCAGTTTCTCCGATGTAGTCCTTGTGGCAATCATTACAAGTGATAGAGTAAATTCCCCCCTCTTGTTTTGTTTTGTATTAATTAAATTTCTTATTGTTTTAGAAATAATTGTAAGAAATTTTGGGTCAAATTTCTAACAAATTTTAGGGAAATTCTTTTCAATTGTATTTGTGATCGAGTTATGGCAAGTAATATAAATCAATTCGTTGGACTTGCTGAAATCGTTCATTCCTTTATTTTGAAAAAAAATTGACGAGCCTTTCTTTTGCGTTGAATATGAAACATATGTGTATACAAGACGGGATACAATATTGAAAATCGGGTGTCCACTGGAAACAATTGCTAACTTTAATAATTTATTGCTAAATTTTTCTCTGTAGTGTCCCGGGTGCTTTTTTCGGGTGGCTGAATGGTTAACGTATAAGCGTAGCAACCACAAAAGACGGGTTCAAATCACACCATGGTCGATTAATCAAAGAGGTAACTTCTTAAGAACATAGTCTTGGAGAGACCATTCCAGCGTACAGCATCGGGAAATAACTGTAAACCATACTATGGATTGACCCAAGACATTTGGGTCAAATCGATATTTTCTATACAATTTTATGCTTTGAACTATAGATATTTTTACACGATTTTATACTTAAAAGAGTAAAGTTTTTTTAGATATATAGTTTGCAGATCATAAAATGTATTGTTGCTAAATTTACTACAAAAATGTATTTTCATATATATTTTTTGTGTTGGTTTAATTGTCATTTTGCTATAAATATCATGTTACACATTTTATTGAAAAAATTACTGTTTAATTTTGTTTTGGGGGTTCACTATTTGTCTATAGCTCGAACCCTAGAGGGTCCTACCACCCTGGGTCAGTGTTGACCTGGAAATAACAGCAGTTAAGAGGTTGTTCCCTGCACTTCAAAACCTTCAATCTCCCGATCAGAGGCCTTGCTGCTGGATGTAGTTTATCGTCATACCCAGGACAAAGACTTGGTTGACACTATATGTATAGATGTAATACTGATAATAAAAAAACAAAAAACAAAAAAAAAACTCGATCCACCGGGATCTCGGGCACTTGTAGGGATGCATCGGTATGAAAAAAACTCAGTAACTGGAATTATATATACCACAAAGTCCCGTGAAAATTTTCTATTTAAATTTTCTGATGAATCTTAATTCATGACTTTTAAGTTGATGATTAAATAGGCTTATGTCAAGTTCTACGACAATAACATATCCGTAAAAATTCCTATTTCGCGTCGGTAAATATTTCAGCAAAAGAACTTTAACAAAATATTGCAATAACAATCATAAACATGAACGCTGGTCGTTATTTTAAGAAGTAAGGGGGTACAAATGAAAAGATTTGAAATTGAAAATTTTTTCCATTTCATTGAGAGAGCGGTTAAACTTCTTTCTTTCTTTTTCTTACTGAAACCAAGTAGTGTCTTTTTCTCTCTTTCCACACGATCAGAATGGAATAGTCCATTAATTATGAGGTATTGCTGAATGCTGATATAATCCTTACCTTCATACAATTGTAATCAATCGGGGGTACAGTCTGAGGAGTTAGGTGGCCAGATGTTAGAGGTGATGTGGTCGCAGAAATTGTCTCACAGCGATAAATGGTTTCTCCTGCTTGTGTGACATGGTTCAGAGTCCTGTTGCTAGACATAGGGTCTTCCAGCAGCCAGTCTCTTGACCCAGGGCAGCTCTACCTCCTCAAGTCACTTGATGTAAGCCTCCACGCTGAGACTGAGTCTTTGTGAGAAGATGAAGTGACCATAACTTAACTATCAGTAGTGATCACTCAGAAGACCTTCGTAATCACCATTGGATCAACCAAACTCTTTCCTAAACCCCATGCACTATCTTCAGTTTGACACCCAAACTCTTACAAATGTTCGTATTGTGCTCCTAGCGCGAATGCCAAGCAGTACAGAAAGTCGTTTATATATATATATATATATATATATATATATATATATCAATACCTTATCCGAAAATTGGGAAAATATAATACAACATAAATTAAACAGAAACATTTTCTCGGTTCTTCTTAATCATACATATTTGGGTGAATGCTTGCTGCTTAAATATACGTTATTAAGGTGTATATATATATTATTATAGTATTAATTTAACTTTACAACGCTGTCGTTTTGTCAACACTTTCCTATGGCTCTGAAACTTGGATACCTTGGCACATTAAACGATTAGATGTCTTCCATAAAGACTGTCTCCGTACAATCTTTGGCCTAACATTTGATTATCGAGAGTGAAATGTCGACCTTTTTGAGAAATGCAAGATTAGTACCATGGAGACGTTCATAATGCAATCGCAACTACGTTGGGCCGGCCATGTGTCAAGGATGAGTGATGATCACATGCCAAAAGTTCTTTTCTACAGTGAACTCCATTGTGGTCATAGAAATATTGGTAGACCTTGGCTCAGGTATAAAGATAAACTGAAGAGCAACATTTCTTGCGTTAACATTCCATTCAAGAACTTTGAAGAGATAGCTATGAAGAAATCAGAAAATCATTCTAGCTGCCAATCAGGAATAATACACCATCAAGAAGTAAGCATCATTCGTCTGGATGAAACACGAAAGTAAAATAAGACATCTATCAGTGTTCCTGCTGCACTTGGATACAATACATTCTGTACTGTTTGTGGTCTTTTTTTTTTGCAATTCTCGAACCGGCCTCATTTTTTTAAAAATTTGTTCATATATTTATATATAATTAATACAAGTAAGAAGTTTGTTACTGAGCTGATTGATTCTCCCTCCAGCATCCAAATTCCAGAGATTCTGAGACAGACCATCTGGGAATCATTCCGTCCACTCTTCAGGGATATCAGCAATTGACCGCTTTGAGTTTTTGATTTTTCTTTTTTATATGCACTGTTCATTGATGCAAGATTTTTTTCATATTGTATGTGTGTGTGTGTGTGTGCGTGTGCGCGCGCGTATTATATATATATATATATATATATATATATATATATATATATATATATATGTTATGTAAGTAACATTTTCTCCGTCACCAAAATAGTCCACTACACAGATAAACCAATTACTCATCTCTATTTAGCGAACCCTTCTTATAACGTAGTAGAAACAGATATTTGTGTTATTATACCTACCACAGTCTTAGTTATGGAATCCACTCCTCCCGCTATCTATTTAATTGTGAACCCCCGTCTTTTCCATGTCTATAAAGTCTCATTTGGTTTGGTTTGTATTACGGCATATCAACCTCAATGAGTTATTTTAATGCCACCAATTTCTTTTTTTTTTGCTGGTAATATTTTTTTCTTCAAAAATCTGTTTCTGGTAATATTTTTACAAAAATGTATAGCTGGTAATATTTCTTCAAAAAAATATACAGCTGGTAATATTTTTTTTCAAAAAAATGTATGGCTGGTAATATTTTTTTCAAAAGTTTATAGCTGGTAAAAAGTATTGCTGGTAATAATTTTTTCCTTCAAAAATTAATTGCTGCTAATAACTTTTTACAAAGTATTTCTGGTATTAAAACATATTTTTTACTTTCATAGTATTTTGACCCCAGTATGGGGATTAACTATTTACCCATAGCTAGGACCCTAACAGGTGCTACCATCTATCTATCTATCTATCTATCTATCTATCTATCTATCTATCTATCTATCTCAGTATATATTGATTTGGTTTGTTTTGGTTAACTGTTCTGTGTAAAGCAGCTTTCAGAGAATTTGTTTTGTTTTACGGCTTATCAACCTCAACTGATTTTTTTAACAAGATTTTTATTGATGGTAATATTTTTGCAAAAATGGTATTGTTGGTAATATTTTTCTTAAGAAATGTATTGCTGGTAATAATGATTTACAAAAATTTATTTCTGGTAATATTTTTTCTTCAGAAATATATTACTGGTAATATCTATTTTCATCAAAAACTTATTGCTGGTGAAAATGTATTGCTGGTAATAATTTTTTCTCAAAAAATTGTCAGGTTTAAGGCGTAGACATAGAAGGATGTTGGATGCTGCCAATGTCAAAATATAGCAGACTAGATTTGGCAGTGACATATAATGGTGTCATGGAAATCAGGTGTTGCCCTTAGCATGGCAGAAAATCCAGGGATACTTAGAGTAGAGCATTTTTTTTTCTAGATTTTTTTTGTATCTTTCTTTGAGCCTGCGTTCTTCCTAATTTTCATCGAAAACTTTCCTGGTGTCTTCATTTCTTAACTCAGTATCTATAGTGATGATATAAGTATGTACTCCTATTTTAATATTAACTCTGGTTCGATAATGTCAAATAGGTAGCTGATCTAATAAATGACATACAATCTGTTGTTAACTGGCTCAAGGAACGTTTGCCTTCTGTCAGCATGGCTGATGCTAACCTCTAGGGGAAAGACTCACTGCGCCTTCTCGGACTTACATTTTCCGTGGAAGTGGAACGAGTATATTGAATCAATTGCTGTCTGCTGCTAGGAAATTTTGGTTCACTGTGTTGTGACAATTTTTATCTCCAGAATATACCTTACATATTTATATATCGACCATTTGTCCTTGCTTTCAATATTGCCGCCACATCTAGTCTGTTGCTCCTGCTATATACTTAGAAATTCTTGATAAAATTCAAAGAAGAATCTGCAATGTTATCGGTCTTGACCTGCCATCTCGGCTTTAGTCACTTTCCCATCACCATAAGGTAGCTTCCCTGTGCATTTTTCTATAAATACTTTCATTGATCTGATGAAATTTCCGCTATGGAACGTAGATTTATGAATTTGATCGCAGGACTAGATTGGCGGTAAGGTCTCATCATTAAACAGTTGAAATTGCTAGATATATCCGTAAGTTCTATGCTAACAGTTTTTTTCTATCGTACTTCTCACCCGTGGAACTATGTTCCGACTTCTTGCTCCCAAGTTTGATCTTCAAAACTATAATTACAATGTCAATCGTTATCTTCTGTCTTCTTAATTTCTGTTCTCTCGCCTTAATAGTGTTTTTCTTCTGGTATTTTCTCGCCCTCAGTAACCCTTTGCATCTTAGTGGCTTTATTGTCTTGCCTGGGGTGAAATGATTAAAAAGAAATATGCTCAGACGAAACCCCTATGATGAAACCGTTAAAGAGCACCAAGTTGAAGCTTGTCGATGCTACGTAGCGTCCCGATTTGAACACTGAGTTGCAGGATTATCTTTGCGTTACCATCGTTTTTCGTTTAATCTTTGGCTTGGCTTTCTCATTTAGGTTTATCTATGATATTTTGAACTTCTTTTGGAATCTAGTTTTCCGGACATACTCATCAATTTTAAAAAAAAAATATTGTTTCATCTATAACTCAATCAATACTACTTCTTTTCTCTTTGTAGAGAGTCTGTCTACCTCATTTCCAGGGCGCATCTTTTTCCTCCTATTATAATTTCTTTCATATGTTTTGCTTGCCTTTTGCTTTAGCTGTCATTTTTTTCATTTCTTTATTCTTCTATTACCCACAACTCTCTTTTCTCTCCCTTCTTCTTTTCGTTTTCACCCTTCTTTCTTTCTTTCTGTCTTTCTTTCTTTCTTTCTTTCTTTCTTTCTTTCTTTCTTCTTCTTCTTCTCATTATTATTATTATTATTTCTTCTTTTTCCTTTTTATTCTTTTTCCTTCAAAGGCCATTGCTTCGGAACATTGCCAATCTATTTCGAGACAACTAAAAAAAAAAAAAAAAAAATGAAACAACAAGATAGTAAGACTTAAGATTTGTTTTTGATAGTTCAGCAAAAAAAAAAAAAATGAGATCTTCCGATAATTTCTGCTGTAATGATCTGCAATCCTGAAATTGTTTTTCAGATTACTTTTAGGTTTGAGGATAAATAAATCGATAAATGAACCGATCGATCGATCGATCACTGAACAACTATCCACACGGTACATGAATGCATACATTTGAGTCAACAGATAAATATAAGTATTCATGCATTTTAGTTAAACATTACTTACATGAACTTAAATTGATGCGTTTGTGTCTTCTTATATATATATATATATATATATATATATATATATATATTGGAATATAATTACAATATATCTCACATATAGTTCTGGTATTACTAAAACAGTGCTCAATGTAATGCAAACAGAGAGTTATATATATATATATATATATATATATATATATATATATATATATATATATATATATATATATTTATTAAAGACATTTTATTATGTTTAACGTTCTTTTTATAGATACAAGTATTTAAGCAAATTCTCTGTTTATGATAAACAGTATTAAATAACATTTACCGGCCTGAATGTCCGAGAAATTTTCATAGAAAATATTCGTTCTTTTTGACATGAAAATTTCCTTTAGATATGAAAATTTCTCGGACATTCAGGCCGGTAAATGTTATTTAATACTGTTTATCATAAACAGAGCATTTGCTTAAATACTTGTATCTATAAAAATAACAACGTTAAACATAATAAAATGTCTTTAATAAATAAATTGTCGGACCTTGTCCATTTCTTAACATATATATATATATATATATATATATATATATATATGAATTTAAAGATAGGTAAACCTATTTAGGTTTTCACCTATACGGATCGTCAGAGAACTGGCCAACCCCTGACGATCCGTATAGGTGAAACCTAGGTAGGTTTACCTGGCTCTTTAGGTTCATATTTAGGTTTTCTCTACTTAGTGTATTGAGCACTTTACTTAGTTTCTTTTATTTTTATTCGTTTTGGGGGGTTCTTTTCTTTGGATTTCATGTTCTTAGTTCTTTCTTTTTATATCCCTTATTTTCCCTCGGGCATTGGTTTGTTCAATTACAAGCTAAAATACCTAAGGTTTTTCCAAACGAGTATAACCATATATATATATATATATTATCTCTCGCCATTAGCCCGACTTGGAATCTTCAGGTGCTGAGTATAGACTGGCTGTTACGTAATTTAAATTTTAGTAAAAATATATGCTTATAGCAATGTTAGCGTTGTTGTATATTATGCTGGGATTACAGTTTTTTTTTTTCATTCTAAAAGAAATATCTGAATATGAATAGAGTCAAAAAAGAAAATTTATCTTAGACGACGCATTTCGTCCTCTGATGGACTGTAACAAATCATTTACCTTCATAAACTCCATTCATATTTTCCTCTTACAGATATAGTTTTATTTACATTTGAATGTTCACACACACAGACACACACACACACACACACACACACACACATATATATATATATATATATATATATATATATGTTAATCTGTGAACTTCTTTGCAAATCACTGGCGGGACTGAAGTGTCACTTGCGACTTACGCACAAGGTTAAATAAACAAAGTTGTTGGAACCTCATAAGTCGAAACCGACGGAGAGTCCATTATATATATATATATATATATATATATATATATATATATATATATATATTAAGGGAAGAGGTTATAGTAGTTCCAACGAGAGAAAAGTGTGTATATTAAAAAGAGAGAAACTGCAAACGTTTCGGGTTGTAATGTAGATTTAAAAAAAAAAATATTATGCTTTATTTTCCATAATTTTACTACACGTGTTTCTGGTCTCGCGACCTTCATCGGGCAAAGAGTGGATATTTGCACATTTTATCTAAAGGAATTAATTTTTCTTATGTTTATATTCTCGATATTGGACATTATCTTTTTTGTGTGGTTTGTGGTAGATTTCTGTGAATTTGTGGTTGTTTTTTTTTCTAATGAGTATATCTAAAAATGGTAATTCGTTGACATTATATTCTAGCACGTAGAGTTTATACTATAGTGACTGACAAACACCTCCGAAAAACCCACCCAGAAAAATCACATAGAACTCTTAAAAAAACGCGGTTACCCCATAACTCTAATAAACAAGTTTTGAACACGCAAAAAAATTCCTTTAGACGAACTTCGAAATCCAAAGAAATGTAACGTCAAACTCTAGCATATGTCTCAACATACAACAAGAACAATCCAGAACTATTTACAGAAATTACAAAAAATCAAGACCTAGTTAGCAAGAATGACAAACTGAAAAATATACCAAAAACAACCAAAATAATTAAAAGCAAACGCCAATCTAAAAACCTGAAACACATATTAACGTCATCCAAATTTAACCAACACACAATACAGGGAGTCACAAAATGCAACAAAAAAAGATGTGGGGTTTGTGACATCATTATAGAAGGAAACTCCTACACATCTGCAAACCTCAAAACGACATTCATAATAAATAAAAATTTAAACTGCAACTCCAAAAATGTGATTTATGCACTCAGATGTACAAAATGCAAGAAATCATATATAGGTATCAACCAACAACTAAACAACATGGTCTCCCAACACAAAAGCAACATAAAATTACCAGATAATAGAAAAATCCTTGTATCACAACACTTCTATAAATGTAACCAGAGTGAATTTAAAATTATGCCAATATATCAAACAGTCAATTATTCTGACCTACAAATACAAGAAAAAAACTTCATAAACAAATTTAAACCAGGACTAAATAGATCGTAACCCCACACGCAAAAATACACATCATGCACACATAATGGCCAAATACAGTGGTCGTTCCACTTACAAGCATACGCATACACTTACACGCAGGTATATGTGGAGCACGAATATGTATTCGCATATTGGCAAAACAATAGATTACTCACAGACACAAATGCTACGCAACATAGGAAGTGTGTGTATGTCTATGTATGTCTATATGTATTTATATGTGTGTGTGTATGTATGCGTATGTGTATCTACTAATTCTTTATAAGACTGTACGTATGTATAGAGAGGGAGTGTGTGTATACATACGCGCACTGATATATATATATATATATATATATATATATATATATATATATATATATATATGCATATATTGGCAAAAACAAGACTGCTCACGGGCACACACACGAACCCTACACAACATAGGAAGTGTGTGTGTTTTTGTTTGTGCGTGTATGTGTGTGTGTATATGTATAAGTGTACATATATGTATACTAATTCCTTATAAAACAGTATGTATGTATGGAGGGGAATATACGTATATATACGCATGCTGACAAAACACAAAAAATGGAAATAGATTTAAGAACACACAGGGGTCATTAAAAGATAAGAATATAGATATCTTCTTCACCCTTTCTCGGACCAATTTTAATTGTTTTATTACCCTTCACGCAGAACTTTTTCACTACCAGTTCAAGGAAGACATTTGGGTCACTAACACACAGAAAAGAAAACATCTAATATCGAGAATATTTAACATCGAAAAACATAAGAAAAATGAATTCCTTTTGATAATATGTGAAAATATCCACGCTTTCTCTGATATATATATATATATATATAGTGATTCGTAATATATCCCTATCTTGTCGCGTTATATTTGCCTTCGAATTTGAATTCTCCATCTTAACGTATCTTCATTGGATAAAATTTGTATCAACTTCTCGTATCATATTTTCTTCTCTTTCCTTTTCCTTTGTATCAAGAAAATTTGGATATGCTACTTTCCTTTTTCCTTTCTTTTCCTTCTCTCTTTAGTAGGGTTGATTTCTTATGTCTTTCTTTACTTTCCTCTTTTTTTTTTCTTTTTATTGATTTCTTATTTTCTTTCTTTTTTTTACTTCACTATGTTTTTTTTTCTTTCTTTTCCTTTTATGGAATGACTAATTTGTTATATATTTGTTTCTTTGCTTTCTATGTTCCGTAAATTGTATTTTCAAATAAAATCGTTTATATCGCCTGATGAGAGGTCTTTAGACGTCGAAACAAATATGCATTTTTGTCGTGGTAACTTGTATGCTCCAATGTAACTGTTTATATATATATATATATATATATATATATATATATATGTGTGTGTGTGTGTGTGTGAGTGCATGTGTGTGAGTGTATGTGTGTGTGTGTGTGTATGTATGTATACGGGGGTGTAACAGGAAAATTATCCAAATCGGGAAAACTGTGCAATTGTTAGATTAAGATCTGAAACGTATCTTAAAAATGATAAAAGATATCTTACTGGAATTCTCCAAGGGTTTTATAACAATATCGGACTATACTTTGAGCCATAATAATATATAATTAATCTCCAAGCTTAACAGAAGAATTGTTATGAAATGTTCTTCATTGATTAATCATAGATAAGGTAAGAAGCTCATATAGGTTTGGGATAAAATTCAAATATATATATTATATATTTCTCGGATTCAAGGTGATCTTTGCTCTCTTTAACTTTCTAACTTTCTGTCCTGGACTAACAAGGTGCTTGATATGTTTCACGTACGATTTCATTTCCCAGTCTTTTTTCGCTACTCTTTGGACTGTCATAGTTGAAACTCCTCTCTCATGTGTTAAACGTCCTATGGATTGAGTTGGATTTTTTCGAATTGATCTCTTCAGCTCTAAGTTGAAATGATGATCCCTCTTTCTGTTGGGAACTCCTGATCCAGTTTTCCTATCTACTGTTTCCTATTTCTTAAACTTATTATCCGTTCTCTTGATGCAGTAATGTTCTGAAATGCCTGTAAAGGAACAGTTTTTTCATGCTTTAATGTGCGCGTAAACATGACATTATAACATAGAGGAAAGAATTCCATAATGGATAATTTTTTCACGTTCTAATGAACGCTCAGCACATTGTCGACCATTTTGTATTTAAAAGCATAATGAAAAAATACGGTAACGGATAAAAACGCACAATTTTGTATAAATACTTATACTAATGAACAACATTTAGTTTTGTATTGCTTGCACCCCTGAAGATGATCTTGGATAAAATTCGAAAGTACTTGGGATATGAAAATAGAAGATATTTAAACAGCTATAGCACATTTCTTTCATTCTTTGACATCAATAAACGGAAGGTAAGTGATGAATATGAACAGATTTAAATATTAGCAGACATAAAGTCTGTAATTTATTCAATCATATATATATATATATATATATATATATATATATATATATATGTTACAAATTCATGACGGTCGTCTTCGAGTATAGAATCCAGAGGTTAGCAGTGAATATTTCGGAGACAGTAAGAAAGCGTAGTTCAGGTTAGCAGTGGATATCGCAGCAAAGTAGCAGAGCGTAGTTCTTCCTTCTGTCATCTTCGCCTGACAAGTTGGCACTGGTCATTCCGGTTTTACACGACGGATACAATGTTCTTAACCTTCTATTGGTGGACTATAAAGGGAGTTAAGTCATTTTGACTCGCTCACTAGTTATATATATACACACAAAAAACTGTAATATATATATATATATATATATATATATATATATATATATATATATATATATATATAGTAGATGGTCACTCGTGTTCGATGATTCCTGTCTACTAGGGTGGCTAGTCGATCGCTATTGCAGAAGCCCGTTCAGGCACCTTTCTGTTTAACACCCACAAAGCCCATTTGATTTATACTGCAACTTCACTGATCAGGCCTTAGTTACAGTTTCTGAATGAGTCTTATCTTGCGTGATTAATAATCTGAACAAGGCCAGCACGCTTAAACCCGCGTTCACAATGAGTTGTGACTTCGTATTAGCACAGTCATCGACGCCTCCCAAGGGTTTCGTCTACCCAATTTCACCCACAAGGCTTGTGCCGCACTCTTATATAAATGGCGGACTCTCTCATCGTATTCGACGTATGAAGGTCAAGCAACTCAGTTCCTAGGACAGCCCGACACCAGCACATGATTTGAAGTGGTGAAGGCTTTCTGCAGAACCAACCACACTTTTTGAAGAACCGAATACAAAACGACCCCAACCCTACGCAAGTTTTGAATTCAGTGTTGTTGTTCTCTTAGACTAGTCTCTAGAGGGGGAAGAGGATTCATACCTTTCCCAAGGATATTAGCACGTAACTGAATGTAATGGATTCAACTGAATTCGAACTCGGCTCTCCGATTCCTCAATCCGCGCCTAGTTAGTTATATATATATATATATATATATATATATATATATATATATATATATATATATATATATAGGTACAAAATTTAATGATCGAAATAAAAGTATAAAACTTAATATTACGAGACATATTAAAAAACGGGTGAAGCAACCGGTTTCGCCCCCGCTCTTCAGGCTTCAACGGAGATTTAAATCCACACAGAAAAGTACAATAAAAGGAATTGTAAAAAAAAAAAAAAATTAGAAAAAGGAACTAGAGACAATGAAAAGTCCCCAAAACTCACCAAAGAAGGCTTACGGGACCCGAAATATTCCAGAACCTTTAGATGAAATAAGGGGAGACCAGGACAAAAAACAACCAGTCAACAAAAGATCCCCAATGAATATATACAAGATGACGGCCAAATATTTACAAGAAACTAAACAAACAGGGTGTTAGAAAAGAAAAAACTCCCCACAAACCTTAAATGAAGGCAGAAGCCGGACGTCCGGATCAGTTAACCGGACGAAATCGATGACGGGATTACTTGTCTTAAAATAGAAGAAAACAACCATGACCCTCCAAAACATTCCTTTCACAAAACAACACATTTATCCATACCTTTCATACAACATCCACCAAAAAACACACACGCGAAACGAAATAGTCCCCCCAGCATCCACCAGTTCGTGGGGGGAATTTTTAAAAAGATCCCCAATAAATAGGGAGGGATGACATCAAAATTTAAAGGAAGAAAAACAGGGGGTTAGAAATAAAAAGGGGCTTAAATGAGCAAAACACAGTTAAGACGAAAGTTTACCGAAGAAAATAGAGAAAAAATTCCTCCAAAAAAATAACAACTCATACACAACAACAAATAAAAAACCTAAACGAAAGTCCTACTGCATTGGGAACTGACATTGACCACCTAAACGAGGGAGGGATGGGGAGTTCAACCCAGGAAAAAAAACAGAAAAAATCCTGATGTCTAACCAGCATCTGAAAAATGAGAAAAAACTAAAAAAGTCAGCCTACAAAAACCTAAACGACACAAGCGCGCAAGATTCACCCAATATCCTGGACCTTTTGCTGAATTCTGCCCTTTGAGGTGACACGGCGCGCAAGATTTTCCGTCCTAATCTTGACTTTAAGCCGCCGCCTGATGCTTAAAGTACAAGATCAGTTGGGAAGAAGTGAACTTCTCGCCTTCAAAGAATCCTTCTGACGCGTCGTCCAAATCACGACTCTCATAACCCCTAGTAAGCAACAGAAACATAGTGTTCAGCCTTCGTCAATTGCGGCACCACATTGCTACAAACAGAACTGGCTTCAAGGACAAAAACTTTCCCTGCAGCATGCGAACCATGAGGCCTTCAACAAACCTGCACAACGGCACTACCATCTTGCACTGAAAAAAGGCGTGACCAACGGTCTCGACTTCCCCAGTACAGCGACGACAGTTTGGAGATTTCTCCAAGCCTGCTGCATAAAGTCTCTTGCCGACCCAGAGGGCCCCACGAATCATCAGCCAGGTGAGTGATGCCTTATCATTATTGAGACATTTCAACCCAGGCGCCCAAGGCCATATCGAGCGAGCCTCCTGCTTCATAAGACCGAGCACGCCAATTAGATCATCTTGAACGGCCCCCCTAACTAACAGACGATACAATGCCTTACGAGACAACGCCTGGGTGTTGGAGAGGCCATCCGACGTCCGTAAGAGGAGTTTCAGAGCACGACGACATTCACGGTAGAAGGAGCACTCGGTGTGTACGGCCAGCCTCCTCCTCGCACGAGTGCACACTTCTCAGGGATGGGAAATGTTTACGGACGTCTTCTTTCCAGAAGGCGCCCACCTCATCCGATCCGCGACACATTCGGTCTAGAAAGGTAATGCGAAGCATACTTTGACGAATCTCAATGCTAGGCATACCCAGACCGCCCTCCGAGGGATGAAGGCAACAGATCTCGCGAGTTACCATAGGGGCTTTGTCTCTCCACAAGAAAGAGAACAAATTCCGTACTAATAAAATTAGTCTGGCATACGGGAGTGGAAGTACAGAGAGTCGGTACAGGAGAATCGGGTAGATGTGTGAAACACATACTTCCGCCCTTCCCTTCAGGGAAAGTCTCCTCCGAGACCACAGATTAATCGCGATCTCGGCCTTCCCTTGTACTTCCGACCAGTTTATTTCCAACTGGAGATCAGGACCGAACCAGACGCCGAGTATCTTGACCGGCCCATCCGTCCAGAGGAAAGGTCCGGAAGAGAAACTCCCTTCCATGCACCCAACCGCAAGCCAACAGACCTATCGCGGTTGATCTTGGCCCCTGTCACCATATCATACCCACTGATCTCTTTGCTGACTTCGTTAATCTCGGCTCTGCTCGACACAAGAACCGAAACGTCGTCAGCATAGGCAGAATACCTGGCTGAGTGGAAGCCCCAGGCAGAGAAATTCCGCGCAGGACCGGATTCGCCTTTAACTTGCGAAGGAATGGTTCCAACGCAAGAACGTAAAGCAAAGGCAAGAGCGGACAACCTTGACGAATGGAGCGAGACAATACGAAAGGCTTCGATCTTACCCCATTCACTTCCACCAGCGCACCGGGGGTCGCATACAAAAGTCGGATCCAGGAGCGAAAGTCGGCTCCGAAACCGGCCGCCGAAAGGACAGCCTCCAGAAACCGATGGTCAACCCTATCGAAGGCCTTGGACTGATCTAATTTAATCAGCGCAGCTTCACTGTCGACTTTTTCTAAGATCAAGCGTACCATATGAAGGTTATCCTGAATAGTCCTGCCCTTCACAGCACAAGTCTGTTCGGGGCCAATCCGACTAGACAGGACAAGCTGCAAACGGTTGGCTAAGATCTTCGCCAAAATCTTTAACTCAGTGTTTAACATGGTTAAAGGGCGAAAGTTCCCTTATCCATCCCCACCGTTCTTGTCCTTACGCAGCAACTTGATCACACCCCTGGTGAAGCGTTGAGGTAAAGACCCCTGCTTCATCCAGTGGTTGAAAATCAGTTCCAGCAAAGGAACAAAACCGGGCGACAACCTCAAGTAAACTTCGTAGGGAAGACCATCTAATCCCGGAGACTTATCCAGGCTAACCTGCTTCAGCGCTTCCCGGATTTCCGACTCTGCAATGGGACCCTCGCACCTAGCCGCTTCAGCTGCCTCGAGGCAGGGAAAGTCAGCTAAATAGGCATCGAACTGAGCAGAGCTCAGACCGGGCTCCCTGGTGAAAAGATCCTGGAAGTAATCTTGAAAGGCCTCGCATTTTCCCGCGTTTGTAGTCACGGACCGCTTATCCGGCAATGTGACGCACGCTATATGTCGCCTAGCCGCGTTCCGATTCTCCTTTGCACGCAGTTCAGCAGCCATATTCGTCGCCTCAGAAAACATTCTTTTTAACCTAGCCCTAACTACTAGAGCTTGATCCTTCTTGATAAGCAAGGAGGCCAACTCTGCCTTAGCTAAGGCTATTTCCCCACTAACACGGGATTTCACAGCCCGATCAACGCCGTTTGCGCCGCTAATCTATCTAGATTGAGCCGACGACTAAAACGGCAGCAAACGTTCTAATTTGGGATTTTAATTTATCCCACCAGGCGTTCCCCACAATCGCCTCCGTCAATTCCCTCTGAATCATTAGTAGCAGCTGGTCCCGGAAACCCTTCTCACCAAATAATGAACAGTTAAATTTCCAGTAACCAGCCAATCTAACCTTAGGCTTATCTAAGTTTACACGGACCCGGACAAGCCTATGATCTGTATAAACTATGTAATGGAAGCTTGGACACCCTAAGAGCCCTACATCGACTCTCCTAACTAGGACTCGGTCGAGGTAGCTCGCAAGCGTCCCAGGAGCCGAGTTGCCACTATTTGTCCAAGTCCATGCTACCTCCCGAGTGTGTTCATTCCGGTACTTATCGACAAGATCAAACTTATCGATAAAGTTCCGAAATGGTTTCACGTCCGGGTTGTTAGTACCTTGTTTTTGCCCTATACGATCTATATTGGTGTCAAGGACAGCATTCCAATCCCCCGCTAAAACTACCCGACGAGATGTCATCAAGTACGGCGCGATCTGCCGAAACAAAGCAGGCCGCTCTGTATGGATATTGGGCGCATAATCCCCAATGAGACGTAGAACCTTATCATTTATGGTAACACCCAACACGCAAAGTCTGCCCACCGGATCCGCGAAGACAAGGGTATATGCAGCCTTCAAAGACCTGCTCACTAGCCAAGAGACACCCCTCGAACGACCATCAAAACATGATGAATAAAGGGCGAACCCCCTAGACAGAATGCCCTCATGGTCATGAGAAGAAAACCGGGTCTCGTGCACACAACATACATTCACCCCGAGGCGCTGAAAGTTACGAGAGACTCGGACCTCAGGCCACGGACATTTAGACTAGCTAACCAGAGAGCCATAGTGAAGACCGGTTAGGGTTGAAGTACTGGTTTGAACATGGACGGGGTAAGGATACCGACCGCCTCTCCCATAGACCCATGGCCCATCTCAGTCTTTATGGAACCGTCTTGGAAGATCCCGCCGATATCCCAGGGGAATGTTAGCTTTAAAACTCTATAGAGGGAGAGATGAAATAAAACGGGGACCCTCCCAGCACAAAGGTTAGACAGCTGTTTCAATTGTTGATTTTGAACAATGGCTATTGGCAAGGCCATTTTGTAAGAACTAATGGCCTCCTCTATCATTGTCCAGACTTGCTTGGCGCCAGGTCCTGTTCTTACAACAGTTAGGACTCTTTGGGCGAGCGGGAAATTTTCGGGAACCTCCACATCCAAGTCAGCGTATTGCCTAATGGATAGGAGGTATTTCAGGTCCTTTATTCTATTCCCATAATCACGGGCTCTCTCTGCCTGCGCTGAAGAAATTTTACAGACATCTTCGCCCGTGTTGAAAATATGTTTTTTTGTTCTTCTTTTCCTTTTGCGTTTGAGTGGGGCTTCTCTCCCGTTTGGGAGCGGGAGGAGGCATTTCAGATTTTTTGACGGGGGAAGGACTGGGAGTATGCAGAGGGGTATGGGTGATCTTTTTTTAACAGGGGAAGGGCTGGGAGTGTGAATGGGGGGGTGTAAAAAGATCTATGTTTATAGGGACTGGGATCTCTACTGAGAGGACGAGCTTTTGACGGAGTAGATTGAGGGGAAGGTTTGCTTTTGGGTGAAGGTGCGGACCGGGCAGGGGACGTGGAAGGAGTGGGATTTTGACTGGATGTCTAGTTTCTTTTTAAGCTCTTTTATCTTTTCCGTTTTTTCGTATCCAGGGTCGTATTTTTTCAGTTTTTGCTTGAATTCTAGTTGAGAGGCCGGAGCCTCGCCCTCAACGTTGCCAGAGGGAGTGGGACTGTACGTGTCTTTTGTCCTTGGGGCTTCAGGGGACTGAGGACCTGCTGTCTTGTGCTTCCCCCTGGCCTTACCAGCCACCAGCCATTCCCCCTCTTCTCCACAACTGCACTAGCAGCGGGCGAAGGCTCTTTGGGGAATGTGGTCTTTGATGGTATACCAACCGGAGGATTAACCGACCCGGTCCCGGAAGCTGGTACGCCCATTACAGGTGAGGCGGAAATTGGTAATTTCAATCTCCCGACATTCAGACAGTTGGGGATGGAGCGGAAGGCTTTTTCGTCTAACATAATATCGAAGCTCCACCCCCCCCGTTCAGGTTATCACAGGAGGCGCCCAGAATTACGCCATACTGGGACATGAAAGCGGTGAGGTGTTCTCCGATAACCTGAGGAGGGACCTCGTATACGGCCACGGTGGTCCTTCTGCGGCCTTCATACTCCGTTCTAAGGATTAAATCCTTAGTGATGAGCTCACGGATCGCCGCGGCTACGCAGTCTTCTGGTGTGGGTAGCAGTAGGTCCCACATGAAGAATTTGGCTCCCTTAACAATTCTAAGGGGCTTAAACCCCAGGGACTCTAGTGACTTCAACACCATGTTTTTCGTTGAGCGACAGACTTTGCGCGAACGCCTATCGACGACGAAAACTGACACAATTCTTTTTTCAATCTTCTTCAATTCTTGGGGGTCTTCCAAGAGTCCACCTTTCACGACAAGGTGAGCGTAACTCTTAGCACGCTCCAAGAAATCCGCAAGATTGATAATGCATTTTGGTGGGGACGACCAACAAGAGGGCGATTCCCCGGCCTCAGTCTTTTCTTGAGAGTCATTTTTGGCTATCATGTCAATTTGTTTTTTTTTTTTGGCCATTATTGGCCTCCGTAGAATTTTCACTTTTCTTACTGACATTATTGGCCTCTATACTTGTAGTCGGTAAATGATCCTTTTTCCCAGTGATGTCATCCTCGCTTGGGGAACTCTAGGGCTGGGTAATCACTAAGATTGTCTTTATCCGGTGGGCCTTTTTTGTGGGGAGGGGGGTTAAATAAATGTTTTCTTATAGACTTTCTGTAGTCTGATAAGTTTGTTTTTTTCTTAATAGCTAAGAACGAAGGTGCTTTTCCATATTTTTTTTATTTTTATATTAAAAGGGAAGGGAAAAGGAGTGGGGAATAATAAAATAAAAAATAACAACAAAAACACAAAGCTCACCCGAAAGCGAGACAAACAAGCAAATAAAAACACGTACAATAAATAATATAAAAAAAAAGTTCGCCTAACGGCGAAACAATAAAAAAAAAAAAGAAAAAAAAAAAAAAAAAAACGCTTAGACAAAAAAAAAAAAAAAAAAAAATACGAAAATATGCAAAATAGGCAGAGCTAGTTACAAATTACAAAATGGCCGACACCAAAAACAAATAAACAAAAAGAAAATTATAATAAAAACGTTAGAACAAAATAAATGGACAAATATATGGACAAATAGACAGCAAATAAAGGTTAAAAAAATTAATTAAACAAATAAACAATACAAAATGAAAAAAAAAAAACTCGGAAAACTTAAATGATATTAAAAAGGAAAGAATAAAAGAATTATTAACGGTAAGTCAAAACAAAAAACGAAACACAGACACGGGTTACGGAACAAACAAAAACGGAGATATAAAAAGGAGAAATTAGAGAAAATGAAAAACAAAAAAGGAAATCTAAAATAAAAGGAATAAGAAAAAATTAAAGTAGATAAAAATTTTAAAAAAAGAGCAGAGTAAAAATGGAAAAGAAAAAATCAAAATCTTTTTAAAAAAAAAAAATTCGTAAGAACACAAAAAGAGACAGTAATAAAAAAACAAAATTAACAAAAATGACTTTCAAAGCGCAATGGACAAATATAAAAAGGGCAGACGTTCGTCAAAAAAGCAGTCAACAAAGGACTCGCACTTCTGTGAAACAGTCGACACTAAATTTGGCTGCACAATCGCTGTTCTTTAATAGGTGTTCGCATATGGCGGAACTGTAGGTGTTCGGGACGAGTGCATTCAAAGGCAAGGTGTGATTTCTAATTTTTCTAGGAACGTGTTGTTTTATTCTCATGTCTAAGCGTTGAGTTGTTCTCCCTATGTAGTCGGCTCCGAAACTACAAACGTATTTATAAATAAGTGAATTAATTTGATGCGGAGGGAGAACGTCTTTACACGCAGAACGAAACATAGGCCGAGTTTGAAAAATAATCCAAACTTCAGCAGAGAAAAAACAACAACGAACATTGGATGAAATTTGTTTAGCTATTTTTTCACATTTGGTACCAATCCAAGGTAATCTGAGGTAAACTGGGCATTTTTTGACAGTGTAGAGCTCGGCACTTCTGAACTCTTCAACTTTACTACGGATAACTGAATTAACAGTATCAAGAGGATAACCCAAATTACATAGGGTATCCTTAATAAAGTCGATTTCGTCGTTCAAGAAAGGCTCAGAGCAGATCTTTAATGCTCTATGTAGGAGGGTTTTAATAATGTTAATCTTAAAAAGAGTTCCAACGCGTGTACAACCCTGCGAAAGTAGGTTTTCTATAAACGGAAGTGAGAAAACCTGTTAATGTGCGATGTACTAATACATCCAAAAAGGCCAATTGATGATTGGATTCTTTTTCAATAGTGAACCTCAGTGCTGGATGGATACCATTTAAAAACGAAAGTAACTGGTCAGCATCAACTTCACCGTTAAATAAACAAAAGGTGTCATCAAAGTGGACTCTTTTGTATCTTTTCTCCCTGAAAGCCAACAAATATGTTGGCAAGTGCCGGACCCAAAGGTGAGCCCATAGCAACTCCGTCGATCTGTCGGTACATGGTGTTGTTGAAACTGAATTCGACGGAGGACGTGGCAAATTTCATCAATTCACGAAATATTGACTCAGGAAAACTAGGTGGAGTCAATGAACTGCGATAGAGAAAATCGCAGCAAATATCAGTGGTTTCCATTAAAGGAACACAAGTATACAGGGAGCAGACATCGAAAGAGCACACGAACTTACCAGAAGAAGACAAATTTTGAACGCGGTCGACGAAGGAAAAGGAATCCTTTATACAAAATCCATCCAGGATATATATATATATATATATATATATGAAAAGTTAACATTGAAGTCAACACTCAGAGGTGACAGGCTGTTTTATGCTAGGCACAATTGTCAGTCCACCCGACGATTGCGACCAGCATGAAACAGCCTGTCGCCTCTGAGTGTTGACTTCAATGTTCACTTTTATATTTATATTTACATGCGCTCTATCTCTGATATTGAGCACTTTAGCTCATAAATATAGCGTACCTTAAAACTATATATATATATATATATGTGTGTGTGTGTGTGTTTGTGTGTGTGTGTGTAGTGAAGGAGAGAGAAATTTAATGTTCTGCCATTAAATATGTTAACGAGTATTTTCTCTGACGTGCTATTATGACATACTACATTAGAAGTTGCTTACTTTGTACGTTACTTAAATGATATGCACTGATATGGTGGACTTTGTGGGCCCGGTATTGTCGAGTACACTTTTGCTTTTAGCGTTACATTCCTTTGTCGAGGCCCTGCTGTTTTACATGCTATTGAGAACTATAGGCACGTTTTCGATTTCTTTCTAGAATTTTTTTCTTTACCCAGTAATGGTAATTCTTTGGCATTTCCATCTTTGCACCGCGGGCATTTTTCTCCTCAGTGAGTTGAGCTGGTGTGTGCATAAAATGCACACACCAACTACTCTTGTAATATCTTGAGCTAACCGAGGAAGGTATAAAATGTCCATTTCACGCACAAAAAAGTTGCTAATAAGCTCATGACAGTAATAACGATAGTAATAATAATAATAATAATAATAATAATGATAATATATGTATATATATATTTCGCATTTAATTTTTCGTCTCTGATGCTACCTGGCTTTTACTAAAAACAAAATAATTTCTATGCCTGAGGATGACTGTGTGTACAGTTGAAAGTACTAGCAGATTAAAAAAAGACCTTATACAACTAGAAAAAAGACCTTATACAACTAGAAGTTTTTAAAAACAAGGATCATAACATTCATCGAGTGGTTCGTAGGTTAATGCAACTTAAAAAATTTTTTTGCGAAGAATTTTCGCCATTTTATATCATTAACTTTACTAATCTACTTTTTGTATGAATGATTCATTGTAGTATATATATATATATATATATATATATATATATATTCCTTAACTGGCCTTTTTACTCAAGCTGTCTCCAGAAAATATATACACGATAATTTTCCTGCATGGCACACACGTAAAATTCCGCCCTAGTGCAAGTGATCCACTTTTTCATGTAAATCGATGTCGCTTTTTTTAAATAAATTACATACCGCCCAACTGTACGTAAACGTTCTGCAAACATTGATGGCGATCGTTTTATGTCAGACGTCATTTTGTCAGACTGTCGTTTAGGTACTATCTGTAAGAAGAAAAAAAAAAGAGTTATTGATCGGAAAGTTAAATCTCTATTGCGATAGTATAAACATCCGTTTTCGTCACGAACCAGTAATGGAGGTGTTATTTCAGGAACAGCATTCGTATTATTTTCCCTCAGCTATTTTCATTTCGTCAACTGGACCATGACTTTTATGAAATGTAGAGTAATGTGCATTAGTCTCCATTTCTCTCCTACATATATATAGATATATATATATATACAGTGAGGTGAAACAAGTATTTGGGCAGTAAAAATGGATTTAGAGTCATATATTGAAAGAAAAGCATTGTCTAAAGCTCACAATATATTCGTAAAACAATTATAAATGCAAATAAACAGTAAAAGTAAATTATTTGACACGTATATATATTTTATATACAAATTATTAAAACAGGCAGTGAAAAAAGTATTTGGGCAGAATATAAATTATGCTACCAGAAGTCAGCATTGGCGGCCACAATCTTAACCATACAAGATACGCAGATGACACAGCACTGATAGCAGACATGGAAAAGAAATTACAAAATCCTCCTACAGAAGTAGCGAAGGAGAGCGAGAAGAAGGGCCTAAGCATAAACTACAAGAAGACAGAATGCATTGTCATCAGTACAAGGGTGGGACCAAAATGCAATTTGCAAGTCGGGAACACTAAAATCAAGCAGGTGCGGAAATTTAAATATCTGTTTTGGTAGAGGAAGGTATGTGCGACGCTGAGATCCGAAGACGTATTGGGATGGCCAAAGACGCATTCTATAAGCTAGGCAGAGTATTACAAGACAGGAGGATTTCATTGGCACCAAAGTCAAGTGTACTGAACTGCTACGTGACATCCCTCTTCCTTTACGGCAGCGAATGAAGATGAAGAATAGATCAATATCCTTCGGTCGTAAAAATCTTACGCATGTGACGAGCAAAACTCCATCCTTTCTTCGTAACTGCTACGACCATATTTTTGGTTTCATGTCCTTTCGAGACGTGGGCGATAATGGCTTCCCATAACTCCGCATCTCTGGGTAACTGTTGACACTTTGGCACCCGTTCACTTAATTCGTCAAATAACGCCTTTCGCCCTTCTTGCCTTCTTTTGAGTGTTAAATTCTCTAAGCCCTCTCTCCTCATTATGCGTTCCGCTAATTTCACTTCTCACTTACTGACGTTTACCAGCAATTTCTTTAAAACTTCCTCATTACTCACATGCTCCCTCCATAGCATTCTCTACATTCTTCTATCTTAATTTCTGGCATGAGGAATAAATCTTATTTCTATTATTTACCTTCAAAACATCACCCTTTGTTACTAAGATCATAACGTTTCGACCGTTGTGCCACCCGCCCTTCTTCAGGTGGGTGCTGATCCGGGTAATCTTAACGGAATTTTGAACTAAACACTTTATTCAATCTACAGCAACAGATTTCCATGCTTCTACTTGTTTATAAGGAAGTGTTCCTCCTCTGCCCAGTTGCTGAAAAGCATTTTTCGTTATGCGACTTCGGATTTCTGTGTCAAACTTTCCGTCGTCTATTACTACACTATACACTGAAATTATGCAACTGCTAGATTTTGACGGCCCCGATACGTAACTCGCAACTTGTGTTATCTCTGTTGCTTATGACCATACAGTATGTTTTCTTGTAAGTGTAAGAATTAAAGAAAACACAAAGATACGACTATTAAATACCGTTTCCCTTCAAGAAAGTTACTGTTACTATCCCTACTAGTCCCTGTCTTGCCATCCATGTACACAAGCTTGTTACGTAGGTTACGCACCATTTCTTCTCTGACTTTCTTATTCAATATTTCCCGTGTGACTCAAATTCTCCCAGCCTTTTTCCTCGTAATGTGCCCCCAAAATTTAAATTCTTTCTTTAGGATTCTAAGCCCAAGTGGCCTTTGTATTCACATTTTCATTAGAACTTCCTCTTTGGTCACATATTCTGCCCATGGTATGCTCGGATTTTTTCTTTAGAACCATATCTCCGTTTCCTCAAATCCTCTCTTCCTCTGTGAAGAGACTGTTTAGCATTCATTGCTATAGACAAAGCTTCATACTGCATAACAATAGTTCAGTATATAGTTTTTCAACTCAATTATTCTTATTTCTTAATCGTTTGTTCAGTTTTTGGAAGACCTTTTGCTATTCCAATACGTCTTCTGATTTATGTGCCATATTTTCTATCCTCTGACAAAACTCTTCCCAGATTGTAATTAAGGATTAGTCCTTTCTTTTCGCTTTCCGTTATTGTCTTGTCTCGGGGTTCCTGCCGTTTCCTTTCTGTGTCTGCCATTGATACGTTGTCATCTGCGTGTGATATATTGTTCAGATTGTGCATACTAATAATAAATCCCAATAGAGCTTCTAGTTCTCTCAAGATCACTTCGCTTGACTGTCATCGACACAGTGCTAGGAAATATTGCCCTTCGATGCTTTTATGTTTCTTGAAAACAGTTTTAATACTCTAAGTGCAAACGAACTTTTGTAAATGCCTGTCTTAAGAGCACTATTTACAGCAACATTAACAGGGGAGACCTACGTTTCCTACCAATTAATAAGTGAGCCGATGTTGATGCCAGCAATTTGATAGGTTTCCTTTGCATGTTTCCGTACGTCTAAGAATTCGTTCAGGTATCGATTTCCAATTCTGAGCGGAACTTATACGGAATCGATAAGAGCTTGTGCCGTCCGCAGAGGTTTAGTGAAAGATGGAAACCAAGAGAGAAGTAAAGTGGGGAAAGAAGAAGAAAACTCATTCGTATAACGAGAATGCTTTATTTGAGGGGGAAAAACCTGCTTTCAGGTCACAGTATGGTTACAAATGTCTCTGTCCTTTCACGAGTTTTGTCCATATTTCTCTCAACCTCTTCTGATCAATCAATCTTTTTCGAAACGGTTTTATGTCTATCTAGAATGAGTATGCATGTCTCTGAACGTATATATGTATATCTTTGAAATATATATATATATATATATACATACTTTTCTCTCGTTGGAACCACTACAACCTCTTTCTTTTTTATATATATATATATATATATATATATATATATATATATATATATATATATCTTTGCCGCACTAGTCATCAAATAAAATAGAAATATATTTTCCAGAGTCTGTCTATATTTCTGAGATGAGGTATTATGTACAGTATTTACATTAGTCGGACTATTGTCCTCATCTTTGTCGCCATATTTGTCACAACGTTTCGGCCGTTGTACGCTCCGGCCTTCTCCAGGTGGTTGGAATTTCGAACTGAACCCTTTATTTCGATCGCTGGGGTAGACTGTTCTAGTTCCACGTGCTCAAGGACACATGGCACAGTGGATAAAGGCGTTGGTTAGATCCAGTGACAGACCCAAAGAAGGCGAGTTCAATTCCTGGTTAAGGCAGTGGAGAACTTTCAGAGGGAAAATTAGCAGGAGATAACTGATAACTGACATCCATCAAACATGGCACGTGGAACTAGAACAGTCTACCCCAGCGATCGAAATAAAGGGTTCAGTTCGAAATTCCAACCACCTGAAGAAGGCCGGAGCGTACAACGGCCGAAACGTTGTGACAAATATGGCGACAAAGATGGGGACAATAGTCCGACTAATGTAAATACTATATATTTTCAAGTACGTCTGTTTATTTCGATATATGTTTGTCTTTAGTACTTGCATCTTTTCTGTCTCTTTCTCTATCGCTCCTTTCTCTACCTCCTCCCTTATTTTCTTTCCCTATCTTCCTCATTATCTCTCTTTCTCTAGCACCCTTATTTTATCTCTCTCTATGTCTTTTGGTTTCTTTGTCTTTTTTCTCTATCGCTCGTTCTGATTTCTCTCTCTCTCTCTCTCTTATTCTATAGCCCGTTTCTATTTCTCTTTCTTTGTCGTTCTTTTCTCTCTCTCTCTTTGTCTCTATCGCTCGTTTTTTTCACTCTCTCTCTTTTTCTCTATCGCTCGATTTTTATCCCTCCCTCGTTTTCTCTCTCACTCATTTCTCTCTCTATCGATCCGTTCTCTTTCTTTCGTTTTCCCTAGTACTCATTTCCCCCTCTCTCTCTTCTTCTCTATCACTCATTTTCTCTCTCTGTCTCTCTCTCTTGTTTTTTTATCAATCGTTTCTCTTTCTTTCATTTTCTCTAGTACTCATTTCTTTCTCTCGTTTTCTCTAGTACTCATTTCCCCCTCTCTCTCTTTTTCTTTATCACTCATTTTCTCTCTCTCTCTTTTCTCTATCGCTCATTTTCTCTCTCTCTCACTCTCTCTCTCGTTTTTCTATCAATCGTTTCTCTTTCTCTCGTTTTTCTAATACTCATTTCTCTCTCTCTCTTTTTCTCTATCGCTCATTTTCTCTCTCTCTTTTTCTCTATCGCTCGATTTTATTCCCCCCCTCTTCTTCTCTATCACTCATTTCTCTCTCTTTCGTTTTCTCACTCGCTCATTTTCTCTCTGTCTCTCGTTTCTTTATCGGTCATTTTTCTTTCTCTCGTTTTCTCTAGTACTCATTCCCCTCTCTCTTTTTCTCTGTCGCTCATTTTCTCTCTCTTTCTCTATCGTTCGTCTCTCTCTTTGTCTGTCATTTTTACTCCTTGTCCTTCTCTGTCACTCTCTATCTCCGTCTCTGATATCTAGCCATCCTCGTCTTCTTATATCTATTTCCGACTTCATGCAAGCATCTATTCCCGTCTGTCCTATTGATCTGTCTGTCGCTATCAATTTTTTATTTTAAATGCTTATTATATAACATGATGACGAATCTGTGTATCGATTTCGTTCTCCATGAGAAGGAACATTTGGGTTGGGACAGCTTCCCACGTCTGACGCAGGAGAGTGGGGAACAGTCTGCAGACCTTCGGTTGTCAACGTTGGATGAAGCGAGTATCTGACTGTTGTGGTGGGATCCACCTAATTTGCATAGTGGAGTACCGACCATATAAATATGGTTGGTACCGGGAAGACGAGGGGAGGAATCAAGAGATTCAATCCAGAGACTCTGCCCGACTGCGACTAAGTCAACACATTCTCCAGGAACCGTCTTCCCAAGAATATACAAAAGACTATATATAAATATTGTGTACACTTTCTTGTTTCAATACATTTTGTTCTAAGTACATTTTGTGTTGTATTATTATTCCATGCATTAGTCAAGTTTCAACACTGACCCAATCCAATTTTTAAGGCATGAAATTAGCTGTCCTTGGGAATAAGACTTTAAGAATAACACCTCGAGATTTCTGTTAGAGTTTCCTTTTCATAGGTGGATGGTCTACCGTCATTGCGAAGTTCTTTATGTGTCATATACCCTCACGATGTAGGTAATCATGGTTCTCCACAACTTCCTGTCCTTTGTAGCTCTTAATAAATTTTGTTTTTTCATTATTTCTCCCAAACCAGATGTTTCCAACCGATTTTGGGTCATTTCCCACTTATTTCTAAAATTCTGGTGACCTCCTGTAATATTTATTTCTTGCATATTTAAAATTTTACTGCAATTTACGTGAAAGAAGCTTAAAATGCCATTAAATTGGTCTCTAAACAAACCTCTAAAGACCATGGCGTCAATGACAGAGAAAAAAAAACAAAACAAAACAAAATGATAGTTAAATATACAGGGTGCGGCTGGTATTTGAGGACATACAGATTTAAGATTAATACTTCTTCCCACTAACTTCTAATGCTTTTATTTTTCAGAAATCAAGAATGGCAAACCCTATGATAGCAAATGAAATGAAAAGGTATGCTGTGATTGTGGCATTAAAAGCTGATAATAGCGATTTGGATATTGCACGTTTCCTTAGAGTTGCAAGATCGTTTGTCCACAAGATACGAAAAGAGTTAGAAGACGCTGACAGTTCCCCAATGTCTGTATCAAAACATAAAAGACATTCTGCACGTTCTGATAAAGTGAGAACATTCAAATTTATTCAGGAAATCAAGCAGACAATTGATGAAAAACGAGGTCAATCAATGAGGTCAATTGCCAAAAAGCTGTGTGTCTGAAAAAAAAAACACTTCTTTCCACAAGGTCTTAGAGTAAATGCTGCTGCTTACATTGAGGTTCTAGAAACAGTTGTCAGTCCCTGGATTGGCAACATATGTAACGGCAGGCTTTACATATTCAAGCAAGACTCGGCTCCATCTCACAAGGCTCTACAAACACAAGAATGGATGGCTGACCATTTGCATGACCACATCACAACCAACATTTGGCCTCCTAACTCTCCAGATCTCAATCCACTAGACTATTATGTGTGGAGCGTTGTTGAGAAGGAGGTTAATAAACAGCCTCATAACACCAAAGACTCTTTTAAAGCTGCAATAGTTCGAGTAATGTCTGATATAAATAAGGAACGATTAATCAGAGCTTGCACCCGATTTCGTAGAGGCAGTTATTGATGCTAGTGGTAATTTTATTGAATAAAATTAATAGTTAAGTTAGTTAAATTTCATGTTTACGTGTTTGTAATCAAATCTAATTATATTCATTTGTTTAGCAAGGTTTTTACTAATCCATAAAATCTGCTCTTAGATACCAGCCGCACCCTGTATATAGTTTTCTAAACGTATAATAGCGAAATGGAAGGCAGAAATATAAAATATTTGAATGAGAGCTTATTCTGTTATATACTTTGACTATTTTAATCATGAAATAATAATGCAAAATTAACATTAACACTTTCACTCAGACACACTAGAAAACAATTCACTGTTAAATAATTCTTGAACTGCTCCCTTATTTTGTTGGTATAGTAAGTCGAAGGATGCACACCTTACGCATGCTCCAAGAAAATATTACTATGTCCCACCGGTAGCGCATGCGCACCACGTTGATGAATCATTGTTCTGTTCCGCCATTTATTTACGCAGGCTCCCTAAGTATGTTTTCCTCTGTCCCTCTCGCCTTCATTATGAGTATCAGTTCTCTTTCCTCATTTATATGTCACTGAAATTATGGGAGTTTATGAGTAACGAAACAGTATTTAAGAAACTGGAGATAAAAAGGACATTTCAACTTAATTGACACTTATTGATTTTATGACATAGAACTCTTGTAAAATTTCCTTTCGGTATGTGTGTCAAGAGGGCTAGATAGACAACAATGACAAACCTACATAAAACATTTATGTAAAAAAGGTATTGTTGGCAATTTTTTTTAATATAAAACTATATTGCGTGTTTTTACTATAAAAAACTATTTTTATAATTTCCTTTTTTTTTTTTTTTTTCTTAATTCATTTTAGTTTTTAGGTTCACCATTTGGCCATAACTGGGATCCAAAAAGCTTAGGGTGGACCTAGAGACAAGAACAATTAAGAGGTGGTTCCACGCTTCTCAAAATCTCCAGTCTCCCGATCAGAGGCCTTGCTACTGGATGTAATTTATCGTCATACCGAGGAAGGTTGCATAATTAGAATATCAGAACAGAGAATGGGAGAAAAAGTAAAAAAGGAAAGGATCTTAAAGAACTACAAAGGAGAGGAAGTTGTGGGGAGCCATAATCGTTTATATCCTGAAGAGACACGGCACCTAAAAGACCGTGGAAAATCTACACAGAGGTTGATATATGTTTTGGTGTAATTGAATAAAATGGAAATAATTATATGTAACGCGTTTCGGCCTCTAAAAGAACTTCATCAGACTAAAATAATGTTCTTATTGATGTAGTTACATAGATATAGCGGGAGGAGGTGAAATTTTTAAATGTCGGTTGTAATTATGCATTGAGGGAAAACGTTGAAGATGTTGGGACGCTAAGTTTTAAATTTTAAAATTTCTGTCGTCCGACTTGTCTAGACGCACCACTGCGACAATTTCATTTAATTCTGAACGTTTTTTCCTCTTATCGCTACTGTTTTTAAATATCCCACACTTTGACAACACTTATATTATTTGCAGACTGTTATCCCCATCTTTGTTGTTGTTATCACACACATCCCCAGTCTTTCTTACAATAACGTTCCCCCTGTACAAGGCTCGAGGGCCACTCGAGCTAGAGGTTAACAGAGGAAGAGTTACAGATTATGCGGATATGTGTGGAAGGTAATGCTTAACTCTAGACTAGAAGAGGTTAAGATTGTATCCTCTTGGGAATTGGACACACTACGTCGGGCAGTGTGTCCTTAGACACAGTGGAAACGGAGCGAGCAATAATTGAGCACTATAAAAATAAGAACTAGACGAGTTATCTCTCCTAGGCATAGTCAGCGGAAGGAGAGCAATCTACCCACTTTCGAAATTCTCTGTATGTAGTCCGGATAGACGAGCCTCTGAAGAAGGCCGAAACGTTGTAATAACAAAAACGACAATGATGAGGACAATAGTTCGCCTGTAAATATTGATAATCCGGCATCCCAGAAATTCAGACAGAAATCAGCAGTTTTGTGATGGAAAGTGAACTCTCGTACTAACCCGGATGCAAATTTAATGCAGGAGACTCAGAAATCACGACACTTTCTATATATCTTCCCATATATATTCCTCACCAGAATCTATCTTACATATTTATAAGTCTACCATACGTTCTAGCTTTGAATATTGCAGCCACATCTGGTCTGATGCTCCTACTATATATTTAGAGATTCTTGATAAAATCCAAAGAATCTGTAATGTTATTGGTCCTGACCTGGCATCTCGTCTCAACTCACTTTCCCACTGTTATAACGTAACTTCCCTGTGCCTTTTCTAGAAATGCATTCATGGTAATTGTTCTGATATACTTTCCGCTATGATCTTATTTTATCCCCCGCACCCCGGCAAATTGTACATATGGGAACTACTTAGGAGTACATAGAGACTATGAGGTATTATGGTGGCTGTAGTAAAATTAGTAAGTAAGTATGTGATGTTTAGGTGTAAAGAATATTGTTGTATGTTTAAGTGGCTAACTAATTTTTTAAATTTTCATCTTTTGTCCTTGTGCCAAATGTTTGTATCAAAACAAAATGAGTATAACTCCCCCTTATGGTACCTTGACTTTATTAATTTACCGCCAGTACAAGATTGGTGGCAGTGTCTCATCATTTGCCAGTTGCAATAGCTAAATGTAACCGTAAGTTCTATGCTAACAGTTTCTTCTGTCGCACTTCTTGCATGTCGAACTCTCTTCCGGTTCCTTGTTTCGAAGTCAACTTTCAATTTCAAACATTTACTGACCTCTTCATTCTTGTTCTTTTATTGCCATCCCTCAATAGTATTTTTCTAATATTATCTAACACCCATTGCGTCTTAGTTGATTTATTGAATTCGAGCTTCAAAAATTTAAATGCAATGTTAATTGTTATCTTCTGTCTTCTTAATCCTTGTTCTTTTATTGTCCTCTCTCCTTAATAGTTTTTCTCATATTCTCTAACACTCAGTAAGTCCTTGCATTCTAGTGACTTTATTGTCTTTAATCATCAAAAGTTTAAATACAAGGTGAATCGTCATCTTCCGTGTTCTTAATTCTTGTTCTTTTATTGTCCTCTCTCCTTAATAATAGTTTTTCTCATATTCTCTAACACTCAGTAACCCCCTAAGATTCTCGTAGCTCCATTGCCTTTGATCATCAAAAATTAAAATGCCATGCCAATCGTTATCTTTTGTCTTCTTTATTTTTTTTTATTTTCATCTATCCTTAATACTATTTTTCTCATATTATCTAACACCCAGTAATCCCATGTGTCCAGGTGGCTTTATTGCCTTGCTTGGGATGAAATGATCACAAAAAAAAAAAAAAGAAAAAAGAAGAATACTTATCTATTGGTAGCATGAAGTTTATTTTTTGATTGTAATAGATTTTATTTTTAATTCCAGTATTTCTTGACCAGAATGTTCGCATAAAAGTTATTGCTATTTAAAGTAGCCATAAGTTTAAGTGTCAGATTGAATTTTGAAAATGCGAAGAGCTAATTGTTCTAAGATATAGTGTTAAAATGTTTGCTATTGCTTTTCACAATTCTATGGCTAGCGCTGCCATTTCCTAATACGATGGGCCGCATTGGAACGTCCACTTTGTGCGTTTTGTGTTGACCTTTTAAGAACCAACGCTGACATGGATTTTAACAGAGCTTTCCTTCAAGTATTATTCACTGTCAATTTGAGGAACAAACAAAGAAACAACACCGCCACAGAGACACATATCAGTAAAATAGGAAACGAAGCTCAAAATAAGCGCATTTCTATCAGCGCCTGAAAGAGAAACTGGATTCGTAAATATTGACAACAGAAAGACAGCAAAGTACAATTCACCTCATAACAATGTGCTTTCTGTTAGCCAATGTGGTAAGCGAAGGAGATAGCATTTTCTCTGTCAGCAATCTAGAATGGGAGAAACAAAAGTCATGTCTTACCTAATAAAATTAGTTTGAATCTAATATAAACAGTGAGTGACATTTGAACTCTGTCCGAAGATTTTATTATTGTACTACTATTACGTCACCATGGACTTTAATGTAAAGTGGATTCCTTAAAAGATTTTAGTCTCATCCAACTCCAGAAATATACAATTTCTTATTTTGTTTAGTTTAGTTTTGCTTATGTTACGGCATATCAAAGAACTGGGTCATTTAATTCCAAAATGTAATGTTTTTCATTGTACTTAAACAGTCGAACAATTTTTTTAACTAATAAGCCTGCTGATATGATTTGTTTTTTTGTTGTTTCGTTTTATGGCATATCAACATATCAATGGGTTATTTAATTCCAACAAGATTTTTATTGCTGGTAATATTTTTTTCTATCTATCTATCTATCTATCTATCTATCTATCTATCTATCTATCTCAGTATATATTGGTTTGGTTTGTTTTGTTTTACGACATATCAACCTCAACGGGTTATTTAATGTCGACCAGATTTTTTTTATTTTTGGTAATATTTTTCATTTATCTATCTATCTATCTATCTATCTATCTATCTATCTATCTATCTATCTATCTTGGTCTCTTCTTGTCCATCTCTCTTTCTCTCTCTCTTTCTCTTGGTCTCTTCATATCTATCTATCTATCTATCTATCTATCTATCTATCTATCTATCTATCTATCTATCTATCTATCTATCTACAGTGTTCTCAGAAAAGGTTTTAGCGAGGAAAAATAAAATAAACTACATCCAATTTCAAAATTTAATTACATAATCCCTATTCAACATAAACAAACAGTATTTGAAACTAGTATGCAGTAGGTCCTCCATTTGCTAGTTTCAGTGCTTGTCTTCAGTTTTTCATGGATTTGATCAAATTATCAACAATCGTCTGATCCATATTTTGTCACTCCTTTAGCAATGTTTCTTTAAGGGTTGCCCCTGACGTGATTTTGGTTGCACGCTCCCGAAATCATCGGTCAATGTGCTCCCAAACCTGCTCTATTGGATTCATGTCAGGACTTTGGGGCTACCCATGGCAGTGACTTCATTGCTTTCTATTCCCTCCAAGCCTTTCCTACTTTGCTTGTATGAAATGGCGCTCCATCTTTTTGAAAAAGGTAGACATTCTTCTCAATCTGATTGGTTTCAAATAGTGGGTTTAGTCCTTTCTTTAATATTTGACTATATTTTGGACCATTCAAACGCTTGTCAACAAGAATCAGCTCAGATTTCACTCCAAACAAAACATCGCCCCACATTATTACTCCAATTCCTCCATGTTTCACGGTCGCTTGTTGACATTCAGTGTTCCAATTCTCATTCTGATTTCTCCAAACATAAACCAATTTTGAATTAGAATATTGGCAGAATTTACTTTCATCTGACCAAATTATAGACTGCCAAAATTCATAATCTTTACTCTTGAATTCTCTCGCCCAGTCCATACGAACTTTCCTGTTAACGTCTGAAATCAAGGGCTTCTTTCTTGTAACTCTTCTTTGATAGCCAACCACTTTCAGAGTCTTTTTCACCGCATATGGCGACATTTCCATGCTGTTGGCGACATCTTTGACGCTGGTTTCTAATGACTTCCCTCTTCAGCGCCCTTTTCGTTCACTCAGACACGATGTTCGGTCTTTCTGGACATTGTTCCACACGACAATCACCTTCTTCATTAAATTTCTTGACAATATTATTAACCGGTTGATGATTAACCTGGAAAAACCTAGCAATTTCTCTATTTGACTTGCCACACTGATGCCATCCTATTATTTGCCCTTGTTTAAATTCACTAATTTCCTTACTTCCATGAACTTTCATTGCAAAATATGTCAACTATTGTTCATAGATTAGAGTGGCTTGATACTAACATGGTATTGTCTAAAAAAAGAAGAGACGCTATTAAACAAGCCAAAATTGCTGTAACCAAGGGTGGCTAAAACCTTATCATAGTCCACTGTATCTTGGTTTCTTCATGTCTATCTGTCTCTCTTGGTCTCTTCATATCTATCTATCTATCTATCTATCTATCTATCTATCTATCTATCTATCTATCTATCTATCTCAGTATATATTGGTTTAGTTTGTTTTGTTTTACGGCATATCAAACTAAATGGGTTATTTAATGCCGACAAGTTTTTTATTGCTGGTTTTGACCCCAGTTTAAGTGTTAACTATTTGCCCATAGCTGGGACCCTAACAGGTGCTACCACCCTGGGTCAAGGTGGACCTGGGAACAATAGCAATTAAGAGGTGGTTCCATGCTCCTCAAAACCTCCTAATCAGAGGCCTTGCTGTTGGATGTAGTTTATCGTCTTACCCAGGACGGTGTGTTTTATGGTGTATGGCACTTGGCATGTCACCCATACCGGAGGAAAAAATCTTATAGGTTATGGTAAATTGCTTTAACTCTATAATAAGCTTATTAAATGTATTTATCAGGCTTTTGACTTTTTCTTCTATTTTATTTCAGTTGCTTTTTATCGCCAGGTTCAGCTTATTTCTAAATACTCTGACGTGCCAAAAGTCGTAGATAGCAGTAGGTAAAGGTAATGGTGGGCGACGCCGCCACAACTTCACGTCGTATAAATGCATTGACCTCTATCACGCGTGTTCTGACATCTGGTGAATCAGTTCAATCATTAACGATGGTGCGCAGGGCAAGGCGACGCGATATGCCAGAGTACGAAGCGTGGTTGATAATGGTGCTAGACAAATGGGTCAAAACGTTTACGAAATTGTGGGAGATATATGGCATCCTTCACTTTACGGTGACGTAATACTTATATAATGCTACTATACTATATATATATATATATATATATATATATATATATATATATATATATATATATATATATATAGTCATTAAAAGATAAGAATACAGATATCTTTCCCAGCCTTTCTCAGACCAATCTTAATTGTTTTATTATCCTTCACGCAGAACTTTTCTGCTACCAGTTCAAGGAAGACATTTAGATCCCTAACACACAGAAAATAGAACGTCTAATACTGAGAATATTTAACATCGGAAAACATAAGAAAAATTAATTCCTTTTCATAATATGTGAAAATATCCAAGCTTTGCCTGCTATATATATATATATATCATGCAACTACATCTTAAAAGGACAATGGAAAAATATTTCTAACACTTAATAAAAACCTTGAAAACGGCTAAAGAAGTGGTTGAATGTGCTTGGAACACTAGATACTATGTAAAATTTTTACACTCCGTTACCCCAACCAAATGGAAAAATTTAAGAACATTTGCAAGACTTAAAAAAAATAATTCATCAAATTTTCTTACGTAAATATCTTATGGAAACCATTACCGTTTACCGTTTAACACTATTTATTCAATTATTTGTTTACATGATAGTAAGATGAAAGATGAGAGAATATGTTTTACAAATGATAGAAATTAATTTGTGGAAATTTATTTACACGATGATAAAATATCGTTTCGTTCACAAGACTATAAAGATATATTTGTTGCAGGCTTCTTGTCTGTTATCGTACTATTGTTTATTGAGAAATGTTTTACTGGGATATGTTGATATTCACCAGTTATTTTTCTCATCATTTCAAACTTTTAAAAAATTTTTTTGTAGCCGAATTTAGTTTTCCGACATTTGTGCCAAGTGTTCTTTTTGGCTTCTTTTATTGCTTTACGGCGTTTACTCTATTTAGTTTATAGTTCTTCGGGTTGGCGATTGTTTGTCGTATGTTGAATTTTAACTAGATAGTTATATATATATATATATATATATATAGACATAAACTAACATAGATAGATAGACATGAACAGAAACAGACTTAGACAAATCTGAACAGACATAGACTTATGTAGGTAAGTAGATAGATAAATATGAACAGGCGTAGATTTAGATATGAGTAGACAGAACTTAGATAGATAGATAGATAGATAGATAGATATAAATAGGCATAGACTTAGGTAGGTAGATAGATATAAACAGAAATAAACTTAGATAAATATGAACATACAGAGACTTATGTAGATAGATAGATAGATAGATAGATAGATAGATATGAATAGGGATACATAGATATGGATAGACTTAATATATATATAGATATGAATAGAAATAGACTTTGAGAAATGTGAACAGACAGACTTATGTAGATAAATGGATATGAAAAGACTTAGATAGATAGATAGATAGATAGATAGATAGAAGAGAGATAGATAGATAGAAGAGAGACTTGGATAGATAGATAGATAGATAGATAGATAAATAGATAGATAGATATGAAGAGACTTAGATAGATAGATAGATAGATAGATAGATAGATAGATAGATAGATATGAAGAGACTTGGATAGATAGATAGATAGATAGATAGATAGATATGAAGAGATAGATAGATAGATAGATAGATATGAAAGAACTTGGATAGATAGATAGATAGATAGATAGATAGATAGATAGATAGAAGAGATGAATAGATAGATAGATAGATAGATAGATAGATAGATAGATAGATATGAAGAGACTTGGATAGATAGATAGATAGATAGATAGAAGATAGATGGATAGATAGAAGAAAGATAGATAGATAGATAGATAGATAGATAGAAGAGATGGAAGAAACTTAGATAGATAGATAGATAGATATGATAAGAGATGGATAGATAGATAGATAGATAGATAGATAGATATGAAGATAGATAGATAGATAGATAGATAGATAGATAGATAGATAGATAGATAGATAGATAGATATGAAGAGACTTAGATAGATAGATAGATATGAAGAGACTTGGATAGATAGATCGATAGATAGATAGATAGATAGATAGATATGAAGAAACTTAGATAGATAGATAGATAGATAGATAGATATGAAGATACTTACTTAGATAGATAGATAGATAGATAGATAAATAGACAGACGTAGTGTTTATTTGCGTAATCTAATTTCTTCTTTACATTAAATTTCAAACCAGGGGGCCGTTTCTTCTGAAATAGTAATGGTCTTTTAGGGATTCATTCATTTTCTATTAAATTCCGTTAAATTTTATGTTGTTTCTGTTTAATTGGAATTAGTTTGTCTTTAAATAATTTTTCAAATTTTCCCAGTCGGTCTTGCTTACCGTCTGTCTAGGTGAATGCTCATTCTCGGGATAATAGGAAATGCTCGATACCGCATGAATCTTCGTAAATAATCTAGGTAAAGTGTAGGCAAATTGGTGGATCATACACGACAAAGTCAATTGTTGAACGGGGATTTTTGGATTGGTAAACGTATATCATTATCTATAATCAATTGTTCAGCATTTTTCCCTTTTTTGTTAGTCTCCCTGGAACGCCAGATGGCATTGGGGCTATTAAAATCCCTTAGGAGAAGCAAGGGTTTGAATTTCTTTGTCAAACTTTGTTGTTTATCATGACGGTCGTCTTCGAGTATAGAATCCAGAGGTTAGCAGTGAATATTTCGAAGACAGTAGGAAAATGTTGTTCAGGTTAGCAGTGGATATTTTGGTAAAAGTAGCAGAGCGTAGTTCATCCTTCTGTTATCTCTTCGCCTGAAAAGCTGGCACTGGACATTCGGGTAGGGTAGACAAAATGGCCGCCTTTATACACGACGGATTGAATGTTCTACGTCTTCTAATGGGTTAACCTTCTATTGGTGGATTATAAAGCGAGTCAAGTCATTTGGACTAACTCACCAGTTACATATATATATACACAAAAAACTGCAACAGACTTTCCAACTTCTTTTGGTCTCTCTCTCGTCATACAATGGGGTATATATGCTGCCTCTTCTGTGCAAAACGGTTCTCAGGACAATAGCCTGTAATTCTATTTGTTGCTTAATTTGGCTCTGGTATTTCTGATTAGTTATGCCTAAAGATGTTCTGTGTTCCCAGGTGTGAATTTGAATGTATTGTAGATAATTTCTAATATTAATTTTGCCTTTTTTTTTTTTTTTTTTTTTTTTAGAAATGTCTCTTGGTCACAAATAAAAACCGTATGCAATGCTGTTATTAACATGAGAAATTCATTGTATTAGGTTGGTGCAAAAATAATGACGAAATAATGTCGTTCTTTGACGTATTTTTTAACGTCAAAAAACGACATTATTACGTCATTATTTTTGCATCAACCTAATAATTTGGATTTAGTCCACGGCAGTTCCATTGTAGTATTTCATATCCTATGTTTGAGTTTTTATTTGAGATCTATAACTTTTTAATATTTTATCAGTGACATGGTTAGTGGCGTATCATTTATCCTCCCTAGAACCTCAAATTTAGTTTTTGTGTGTTTCAGGGTTTTTTTTTTTGTTTTTCTGGTTGGTCATATTTTTTAGTGGAATTTCCGGAGGTATCTGTTTTGAGATTTGGTGGACAAATTGTTGATCTTTTAATGGTTTCTGCTTTAGATGACGATTCGTTTAGTTTTTTTGTAGGTCGTATTTCATCCGTAGTGGGTTTGAAAAGGACCATTCCCATTTATTTCGTATTTCTGTTTGGCAGCTTTCTGTCGGATATTTGTTTTTTTTTTAGGATTTCTTAAAAATTGTGCCAATCGTTTCTCCCCACTACTCGGTGAGCGCTTTATACTAGTCTGTAACAGAAAGCTGTAACACGGGGGAAAGTGGAAAAATCAGGCGTGGCTAACCACATATGAAGAGAAAAGGGAGATCACCGCCCTCTGTGGGATGATGTTGAGATCATAGACAAAGAACACCATTGGAAAATTCGTAACCTTAAGGAATCAGCACATATGCTAGGCCAGAAAAATCTCCTGAGCCGACTAAACAAAGAAATGAATACAATATGGCAACCAGTAATAAGGAGTGCCAGAGAAAAGCAATAATAACAACAAAATTGCAATATGAGCTCTGGTAAAAATACATGCAATGATAACACCAAAAATTGCAATATGAGCACTGGTAAAAATATGAGTGCTGAAACATTAGGTTTATAATACCCAGAAATTCATACACTGATGTCCTCAAGGACACATGGCATAGTGAATAAAGGCAGTGGTTAGATCCAGTAACCCAAGGACTGTGAGTTCAATACCCGGTTAAGGCAAGATGAATTAACATGAGATAACTGACATCCATTAAACATGGCACGTGGAACTAGAACAGTCCACTTCATTCCACCCACCTAAAGAAGGCTGGGGCGTACAACGGCAGAAACGTTGAGATAAATATGGCAACAAAAATGAGGACAATAGTCCTTATAATGTAAATAATGAAAAATATATCTCTTCAAATACTTCATCTACATGATTTCACTCTCGATTATGTATACGAGTGTAACAGCAAAATAGACAAAAACAGCATGCGATAATTGTCCAACCCACAAAATGTTCAATATCTAAAAACCCACTTAACTGAGTGTCTTTTTTTCCAGGTTTTCAGATAAGACGTTTAGGCATCTTGACAACATTTGTCGTAAGAATCACTGAAAAACCCTTTGAGTTATTCAGCTAGAAAGAGAAGAGATTAAAAATCGTTTTATGCCAGCCGCAACATGTTTTTCCCAACTGAGCAATGGTCAGAGGAAAAAGATCATTTAGGCCTTCAGTAAGATTACCAACATTTATATTATGGCTTCCATCTTCTAAGTCTATTCAAGAACCATCAAGAAAATGGGGAATAAGTTTAAAAAAGAGGGAACAGTAGAGAGGAAAACTGGATCAGGAGATTATAATAGCAAGATGGATAATCATTTAAACTTAGATCCAAATACATTCTTCAAATTAGAGTTCACTATTGTTACAAAAAACATCAGAGGATTCCAGTAAGATATCTTTAATCATTTCTAAGATACAACGTTTCAAATCTTAATCTAACAATTTTGTTGTTACACGATTTGTACAATTTTCCTTTACACCCGGCATATATATATATATATATATATATATATATATATATATATATATATATATATAAAGAAACAGTAAGATATATAATCCGCTGTTCTTATTGATAATTTTTATTTTTACTAAACAGTGGTCAATGTAAATTTACAGAGCATGAATAAATATAGAAATCAAACATCTCTCTCAAAGTACTTCTGGCACTTAAAACAATCCAATAAAAATACCTACAGTAAAATGGAAATTAATAAGAAAAGCTAGAATAGGTAGGTCATTAAATGACCCATGTCCTTTGTGCATACATGAGAAACTATTCATTACTAAGTTTATAAAAAATAAAAATTTACTGAATCAGAAATGAAATAGCTATATTTTGCCGTCATTGTCAAAGATTTTCCTTAAATAATATTTAAAAATAAAATTTACAAAATGCGAGCTGGTAATATACATACTTATATTTGATATGAAAAAATAATTTTATATAATGTAAGTAACATTATTACATTTACTTGTTTTAAAAAGAAATATAGTCTATTAATAATTAAGAGTAAAAATATTTTAAAACTGTAGTTAAATAAAACAAAAATCTTTAATATACAAACAGGAAAAAATGCCGAAAGAATTTTTGCCGTTAACAATAAGATTAAAAGAAAAAAAACTCAGATGAGATGAATTTAACGGATATCAGAATTCGTTGAAAAATACATCCCTACCCCTACCTAAACATAATCCCTTTTTCGAACGTAACTAATAACTGATAAAATAAAAGTTAATAAAAATGAACACGCTACCATTTGTCTAAATGATTGGATATCTCTATATCCTTGGAAACAGTGAATTATGAATTTTTGTGTGCGTTTAAAATTTAAAAAAATAAGTTACTCCAATATTCGCTTGAAGATGAAATGGAACTAAATGTTTTTAATTTAGTTACAAAATTAAATTTGAAGTTTTTAGCTTCCATTTTTGAAAGATGGTTATTACTGTGTAGCGAAAAAACCATATTTTAAACCAGTTAATTTATAATATATATATTCAGTTTACTATATGTGAGTTTCTTATTGTTTAATTGTAGATTGCCACTTTTCATTTTTGTCGATGTTCGAGAATTTACCCTGGTGGTAAATATTTTTTCGATTATGAATGGTAATTAATTGGCCAGTTGGGTTTTTCTCTAGGGATTCATTCATGAAAAATACAGGAATTCACTCCCATCTTCTATTTCTGAATAAGAGTCAGAGAGATCCAGTCTGAGTTTGTTTTTTTTGTTTTTTTACCATGTGATTGGTTTTTTTTCATTGCTTCTGTCGTCAAGCCCTCACCGCAGAGTTCATTTTCTCTTGCTAATTTACCAAAGGGGGTTAAACTCATTGGCCTTGGCTGATAAAGGGATACATCGTCCAGTACACTCGCGTCGTGAAAGAAGTTTGTGTCCTTACTAATTTTGTGTGCTTAAGTACCCCTAAAAATTGATGCCTTAGTACGAAACAGTGGTGAAAGTTTCTTTATCTTTGACTCGATCGGCTCAAAGCCATCGCTTTTTTGCACTTTTAAAATAATAAAAAAAAATGCCTATGTGATCAGTTTGCGAGACAGCATAGGGCTTAATGATATACGTACTAGGGCTTGATATGACCATCTGATTAATCGGATTGGGCTTCTCAGACCGCCCGTCTAGCCCAAGGAAAGACCAGATTGTGTTGCCTGTAACATGATACTTACAGAATAGACTGCTCAGACCCCAGGTTTCCGTTTTCAGGCATTACGAATTGCCACCCACGGCAAACAGTTGACCTCATTAGGGGTTGGGCCATTACTCTGTGCAGAAGTGGAGTCAGAACATTGTGCAACCCCAGCCGCCAAGGCGGAGGTAGTAATGGGATGTATTACTTGTTTGCTAACTGTAAATCTACACTGAATTTTCTAAATGTTTATTTATGAAGCCATCATTGAGGATTGAACATAATATAGTCTCGGTAGAGTTACTTACTAAACCTTGGACACAAAGGTGGTGCACTCTGGACCGAAACAAGCACTCTGTAAGTATCGATTTTGCTAAAATAATTTGTTAAGTACTTCACTCAGTTTTTACTTATTTAGGTTTTATTTACTTTCATTTTACTTGTCTCCAAGTGCTTAGGTTAGTCTATCGCCCTGTTCATACTTCTTCCCTCTCTTATGGAGAGGGGTAGAGTTTTATCCCTTGTTTCCTTTTAGGATTGGTTTTCCGATTCTTTCTCTGAGTCTTCTCATTCTTTCACTCCCAGAAACCGCTTGCGTCTTAGTGGCATTAGCACCTTACTTGGATTAAGTGATTACAAGAAAAATGAACGTTTCGACCATGAGATCGGGTTTCGTAACTTAGCATTGTCGATTTGTCAATTTGGTGATTTCTTGATAATATTAGCTTGAGGATACCGTTGGGAAGTGCTTGAAACCCATAACAAGGATTGATCTAAGCCTTGTAAATGAAACTGGATACAAAAAAAAACAAAACAATATGTATGGAAGCCGACAATGTTTGTGCAAGCATGAAGTCAAAAGAAGTCGTGACTATGACTTTGAACGAACTGATCTTGTTTCAAAGTATTGCTCACTCCAGATTATACATTATCCGCCAAAAATTGTAATTAAGGCCAGCTTATTATAGTTGCAATTTTAACTACAGTTGGGCTCCGTGCGCGTTGACGAATCACTAATATGCCTGTGCAGGCGACTGTAATAGCAGTTACGTGGGTGCTTAGAAGACTTATGCACACGGAATCAAACAGACAGCCATAAACTTTAACTGTGAATCAGTGCTGTAGAGAAACAGGTTTTAGGAGTAGTACTTAAAATTCGCTAGTAACTATAAGTATTTCAAACTGTTTCTTATGCAACAACAGAAATACAGCGACTGAATCTCAAACCAACTCTCATGTAACAAAATTTGACATGTCGATAAAAAGAAATCTGTGAAAGACAGACGATACCTTCAAATGCATTCGATTTGCGATCGACAGCTCTGAGAGACAACGGAGCCATTCAAAGAACGCTGAAGCCTTATCCCGATGAGATACGTAGAATGGCAGTTCTAGACGGCATTTACTTTGCTTTTGAGGTATTACATTTCAGGAATTCTTGTAGTTTTGATGATTTCGGAACGGCGGAGGAAAAGGAGACGGCGCAAAAGTTTTGACAGACCAGCATATTTTGGGATTACCTGGAGATATCTTCGGAATTGGTAGATTCCTTCAAGAAGCTTCATTATAGACAAATAAGAAGAAGATACGCAAAGCTGAAATCTTGAAATGACTTTTAACGATTACTATTCCGTGGGGGTAACTGAGTTCCAAAATGTCTAATTTAACCATCTCTTTCAACCATTGTTCTTATTAGGATATTGGATAATAGGGTATTGCAGTGGAGTGGGTTCATGCCTTTCTCAGTGAAATTAGCTGAACTTCGATCTTGGATTTATGATTCCATTTCCTGTGCTAATATCCATATATATCCGATGCGATGAGAACGAAAGTAATATATAAATTCCAACGTTCACAGCGTTAATCCAAAAGAGGGCACGATACAGATAGTAAAAGGATAATTATTTATTTATTATATATTTATTTATATATATATATATATATATATATATATATATATATATATATATATAGATAAAATTATTTACTCACTACAGAGATGCAACTTCGTTTCAGTATTTCAACTGCACTTCGACGGGGGAAGTGCAGTTGAAATCCACTGAAACCAAATTGAATCTTTTTGTAGTGAGTAAAATGTTGTTTTGTCTATATGATAAAATTATATATATATATATATATATATATATATATATATATATATATATATATATATATATATATATATATATATATATATATATTAATGAATATCAAACACTTAAAATATTACAGGTAATAAGTTTTATATAATAAAACTTATAAAATAATCTTCCGTCTTTCAGACCTGGAATATATATATATATATATATATATATATATATATATATATATATATATGTATATATATATGATGATATAAGTATTAATTGTAGGTGATTAGATTTATAATTAAGCTCATTTATTTTTGTTAGAATTTATGCGCATATGTCTGTAATTATACGCCTGTGTATTCGCACATGTACACATCTATTCTCTATATAGTATACACTTCTGTACATCTACGCACGCGCAGCGTGCATTCTGCACCCACGCACATATATGCAATTATTAGGTAGTGTATGTAATTAAGATCATTCTATGCTTATATCATATGTTATAGTTTATTGTTTATTTGGTGTTCATTTTTATTTTTACTGGAGATATTGTTTTCTTTTTGGCTCCAAATGTATTTTGATAGTGTTGTACTGTTTGTGTATTTTTTCTTTCGACTGATAATTTGTGGTTGTATTTCTTTTTTTTCTACAGACCCTATATACTTTTTTTCGTCTGTGCTAATGTATTATTTACGATGGCTTTGTATAATATGTTATTGCTTAAGCATTTATTATTGTGGGTAATTTTCTTTATTTCTGCAGTTACATTTAATGTTGCTATTTTGCTGTATGCTATGACTATTGTTGGTGTAATTGCTATTGGTTTTGTTGAGCATTTTTTATTGTGTTTAGTTATTATTTTTATTAATGTTATCCATGCAGCTGTAACTAATTTTGATTGTATTTTGTTGTTAATTTTTTAAAACTTTCTATTTTTAGGGAAGTGTTTGTGAGTTATTTTGAAGACTATTTCCCTAATTTTGTTTTTTTGTTGGAGGTGGAGGTTGAACCAAATTATATTTCTTTTCCTTTTGTTTTTGGTTAAATTATTTTCGTTTTTGTGTCCTTGGATATTAGTAGCCAACCATCATGTATATATGCCTGACTACTCCGTCGTTTTTTTTTGACATATAAGGTTCAAGCCTCTCAGTTCCTAGGAATCGACAGCCGGACTATATTCATTATAGTGGTGAAGGCTTTGTGCAGAGCTAACCACACTTTTTGGAGAGCCGAATTGAGAGACATGGTGCACTACGTGCCACAATGTCCCCACTCGACCCTCCGCAGGTTTTGCGTTCAGTGTTGTCCTTCTCTTAGACCAGTTGCAAAATTCGAATGTGCAGCTTCTGTAATGTTTAACGGCTTTGAAATGGAAGACGGAGAGCGGAGTTCGATTTCCAGTTGGGTTCATTATATTTAATGAAAAAAAAATTGATATTAAAATAACTGATCCGACGTGCAACTTTCGGATAATAACTGTGACATTCCTGTACTTATTGAACAATTTAGTTCATGCCACATTGACTGAAAAAACCTACCAGTACAAAAGAATTCTCCTGTTACTATATTAGTGCAAAAACGCACAATCTAAAAATGTAAAGATGCAACCTCAGCGTTGCGCCCGCACGTTCCGAAACAATTTCTTACAATTAACAATAACACATTTCTAAAAACATATTTCGGATTACATCTATATTTTCGTTGTCCTGTTATTACCGAGAAGTAAAAAACAAAAACAAATCTATTTCCATACCTGAAGATTTCTGTAGAAACAGACGAAAGCTTTTAAAATACTAAAAAAAGACCTTATGCAACTGGAATTTATAAACAGGGATCATAACATTCATTTACAGGTTCCGGGTTAATGTACTTTGTTAAAATTGTTTGCGAGGATGTATTCTCGCCATTTAAATCATTTAAATCAATTAAACTTCTATATCTGGTTTTGTATGAATGATTCATGTAATGTAAATTGAAATGCACTTACATATATATATATATATATATATATATATATATATATATATATATATATATATATATATATATAGCAGTAGAGCCCGGTGTTGCCGGGGATGTAACAGTAAGAGATAGATCAAGTATCCACCATCATAAAGACTGAAAAATAAAATTGACAAAGATTATTGTTTAAGGTTGACGGACGCGCATGTCTTAATTAGTTTTTTTTTTACGAATTGGTCAAACTCAAACTAAAAAAACAACATTGTTTTCAATCGTTATGAGTCTACCGATTGAATAGAATTTTATTATAGACAATTGTCTTGTAAATGGAATTTTTAAAGCATTCTGAATGTAAAAATAAAGAAAAAAAGTGTGCAAGACAATAAGAAACACTACTTGCCAAAAAAAAAAAAAATAATGAAGTTTTGGTGAAATCGGTCGAAAAATGTAGGAAATCCGATCCCATATATAAACGAACACACACACACACACACACACACACACACACACACACACACACACACACACACACAACCTGGGTTTTATAATAAGTATAACTCGATATGAGTTGTCCCCCTTTCATTCTCGCGACAGCGATGCTTCTTAATCGTGTTTTCAAATTGATTTCGTGTAAAAACGATTGTGTTTTTCCAATTTCTGGCACTGTCAGAACCACCGCAAGGTAATTTTACGTAGTCCTGTGAAGTTTTGTTGAAATCGGTTGAAAAATGTAGGAAATCCGATCCAATATATAAACGAACAGACACACACACACACACAACCTGGGTTTTATAATAAGTATGATATATATATATATATATATATATATATATATGTATTGTGTGTGTGTGTATGAGTGTGTTTGTGGTTCCTTAGTATGCGTTTACTCCTTGGACTCACCAGCCCTGATATTTACAACTGGGACCCGTCATGCCGCGTACACAGGGATGAATCATCCTCATCTCCCTTCGTCTTCCATTAGTAAGTACGAAGTACCACTCTGACATCTTCTTCCAAAGAAATGCTGATTTTTGGAACATGCTCCCGAGAGGGTGCTTCCGCAATCACTACAAGCTTGATCTCTTCAAGTCTAGTGTTAACCGCTATATTTCTTTATACCCCCATGAACTTCACTGCTTGCACTTTCTTTCGCTCATACAACTCCACACAGAAACCTTCTACCTCGAGTGCCTCTTGGACCTTGTATTGGGTGACTATTAGTGTAGCAATATTAGAAAATGTCAAGCAAGAGATAACGCGTGGTTAGAAGTTTTTATTGTGACGTTGACTACGCTGTATCTCGTATTTGGCTGTCAATGAATTAAATTTAGCAATTACGAAGTCGATGTTAGGTTAGTTAATTTAATGATGTATTTTGTCACCAAATACATATTTAACCCTAACAAGGCTTGATATATGTCACATCGGATAAAATCTCAAAGAAATAATTGAAGGGAAGACGTAAATTTGGTTTACACTGAAGTCTGAAAGCATAGACATGGTCAAGTTTATACTGATGTCTGCAAATATCTGCCAAGGTGTCCGCTTTTCTTGGGCTCTTAGTCTTTTGAACGGCATGCAGTCTGTGTATTTGAAACCTCGCTGACATAGCAAATGAGTTTTATGCAAAAAGTGGAATTCGCCCGTTTATTTTAGTCTAGCTGCTGCGGAGCGTTTTTAGGCATTTGGCACTTTACCTTCACCTATGTTCGTAAATGTACGTAAATCTAATGCTAATTAGTTATCGTCAGAAAATGCTTTTAGACTGCGCCTCAAGAGCAAGCAGGGAGTTCAGCCTGAAGACGGGGGCACCTCGGCGTGGTGTAATGGTTAGTAAGCTTGTCTCGCTAGATCTGTTACAACTGAAAAGTGAGTTCGATCCTCACTAGATGCCCTATACTTTCGGCTTTGTGCCACATCTAAGCTACGCTTGGAAAATAAGTTTGTGGTTTTTTTTATTAATAACTCAAATTTTGTTTAGTTTATTGTAAATATGTAAGTCATTTTGTACATATTCATTTGGGGATCTTTTTAAAAGTTGTTGTTTTATGCCCCTCTCCCACCCCACGAACAATATTTGTACATAAGGGGACTAGTTGGGATTTCATAGAGAATTTGTGGTATTATGATGGACGCAGTAAGAAAGGTATGAGTGAATGCGTTGTTTTGGTGATTGGAACATTGTTGGTATGTTTGGGTCCGTGTCTGTGACTAGTTAAGTTTAGAATTAAGACAGAAGAAGACCGTCTTTCCCCCACCCCCTTTTAGGCCTTGTGCCACATTTTATACATTGTATAAATAAATATCGTTCAGCCTGAAGACGGGCGACCGGCTGACCGGTTGATCGGTTGAACTCTCTGCCTTCGGGCGGGGAAGAACCCGAACGAGGCTACGCCAAAGGGCGGAGTCTCTTTCGGTGAGGTAAACCGACCCTGAACCCGTTTATACGGGTTCAAAGGGCATATTTTTGGCCGAGCCCACCGGATCGGAGATCCCACGTTAAACCGGCCTTGTGCCACATGATGCCCTCGTGGGGGGTGATTAAACACTGTTCAGTCTGAAGTCTATAGTGAGGTCCGTTCAGAAGTCTGTCAGTCAGTCAGAGCGAGTCAGTCAGTCGAGTCAGAGTCGCGTTCAGACAATTAATACAAGACATTGGAATTGTGATACTGGTCGAGACTACATTGTTCTCCCTACTAAACCTCATTGTTCGTACTAACCCTTTCTACCTCTCTGTATATATTCCTGTTTGTAATATATCTGTGTTATTCCATATCCGTGTTCGAGTTCTTCTTTATTGGTTCTACTTTGGACCATCGCCGTGGTACAAGGAACCGGACCATAACAGATTGTAAGAATGTTTTCGAGATAATAATAATTTTTTGATACAAGCCCTACCAAGGGGAGGTGAATTCATGCCTTTCCCAAGGGTATTTGCTCGTAGCGTAAGTGACTGCAGCGACCCGACTGGAATTGGAACTCTGCTCTTTGATTTCCAATTTTGAGCCGTTATCCGTTACAGCAGCCACGCATCCAAACGCACAACACTGGGTATTCCCAACCGGTCACCCATCTAATTACTGACCAGGCTCGACGTTGCTTAATTTTTTAAATTTGGTGATAATACGAAAACCGTTATTTCAAGGTGCTATGGCTGTGAGCTTATATATATATATATATATATATATATATATATATATATATATATATAAATTAAATTGTAGCCCTGTCTCTCTGTTTTGTTTGTTATCTAATTCCTTTTAGGGTTTTGGAGATAGACCCCTGTAACCATCTATATTCTGACACTACATCAAAAGAGGTCCCCGGAGGACATAAACTCCTCACAGATTTTTTTCCCTTTGATATAAATTAAAATTGAGCAAGTGAATGACTCCTATCCAATATATAGAAGGAAAAAGTGAGAAGATGGAGGCCACATCGTCAAGATCGTTGAATAATATTGAAATGCTTCATTTTCTTCACAAATTATAACAATGATTTAAAATCACTCATCATTTTCTTACAAAAGATGTGTGACGTGAAGTAAGGCGTGGATAAATCATCTAGTACTAAATAAGAATACGGCAAGATATCTGTAGACATCTAGGATTTAGATTAAGTATAGTGTTCGGTTCAAAATTCCCTGTAGGTTACCTGGTTTGATAAACACATGTAGGAGGCGGAAGGATACAAAGATGGGAATAATAACAATCATGAGTAAAATAGTCCGAATATAAATAATAAAAAAGTAAGTTAATAGTGGAGTGAATCAAAAAGAAACTAATCGTAAAACTGAACATAGGCTAAGCGATTAGAAAACAAAAAAAAATACAGCGGGAAAACAAAGAAAACATGTTTTTAGAATTCTCCAACATCGGAGGCACGGCGGAGTAATGGATCGCAGCTCGTATTAAGGAATCCTGATCGGATCCATTACTTTCACTTTAGTAGTAATGAAATGGGTAAATAGCAGGGCAGACTGGGTTCTATAGCCTTTAGAAAAAGAAAGCGGTTTGGGGTCTGTCAGGCTGTCTTGCCTAACAAACACCGCTTCTAATGTGGGTAGAACGTAATATGTCTGACAGCTTTCTTTGTCGAAACCGTTTAATCAAATCTTCATTTCATCAAACCTAGAATATAAAAGGGAGATAACTGAATTTTCTGAAATCATGTAACGTTTAAAAATTAAATTGATTAAAAATTACACCCGTTAATTTGGTTTGGTTCTTCTTGTTTAACGGCATGTCAACACGCCTATGGGTTATTTAATGCCGAAATCTAAATATTTCGTACACAATTTTATGGCTATTTTGTACATAATTTTATACTTTGAGCTTGAAAACCATGCCCCAGGTTGTCCCAAGCCTTGTTAGTGAAATTGGTAGACGAAACCCTTGGATGCCGTCGATAGCTGTACCAGCACGAAGTCAGCGGGGCCGAGGGCTTGAACGTGCTGGCCTTGTTGAAATTGTTGATCACGCTAGATAACACGCTCTTTCCCAGAAACAGTAACTAAGGTCTGCTCAGCATAGTTGCAGTATAAACCAGAGGTGGGATCTGTGGGTGTTGAATAAACACAAATGCGCCTAAGCAAGATGGGTATTCTTGAATACGAGTAGCCAGCTATACATACGTACATACGTAAAGCTATTTCTTTCAGGTAGGACATTATGTTGACAGTTTTAGTATTTTCAACTAGTTTTCTCATATTGGTATACCCGTCGTATGTCCGTCATACAGATGCTATGAGAGTAGATTCAGTTAAAATTAAAATTGGTTTGGTTTGGTTTATTTTACGGCATATCAACACATCAATGGGTTATATAAAGCCAAGATTTTTATTGTTGGCAGTATTTTTTATCTATCTATCTATCTATCTATCTATCTATCTATCTATCTATCTATCTATCTATCGTGGTCTCTTCATATCTATCTGTCTCTCTTGGTCTTCATATCTCTCTCTCTCTCTCTCTCTCTTGGTCTTCATATCTATCTATCTCTCTATCTCAGTATATATTGGTTTGGTTTTTTTTAAGGCTTATCAAACTTAATGGGTTATTTAATAGCGACAAGATTTTTGTTGTTGGTAATATTTTTTATCTATCTATCTATCTATCTATCTATCTATCTATCTATCTATCTATCTATCTATCTATCTCACTATATATTGGTTTGGTTTGGTTTACGGCATATCAACCCCAATGGGTTATTTAAAGCCGGCAAGATTTTTATTGCTGGTAATATTTTTTCCCAAAACTGTATTGCTGGTACTAAAAACAATTTTACACTTTCATAGTGTTTTAAAGTCAGTCTGGGGGTTAATTATTTGCCCATAGCTGGGACCCTAACAAGTGCTACCACCCCGGGTCAGTGTGGACCCGGGGACACCAGCAATTAAGAGCTGGTTCCACGCTCCTCAAAACGTCCTGATCAGAGACCTTGCTGTTGGATGTAGTTTATCGTCATACCCAGGACGCAGAGGTAGTTTATAAAGTTACCCAGGACGGAGTGCATCTTGGTATATTGTACGTGTTGATTGTTTCTGCAAAAAATATGAATAGATGAGGTGGGCGTTACCTCAACTTTTCTTCTTAAGTTCGCTCGTACGGAGGGGTAATCGGGTCTCTGTCCCCAGATTAAAGGGACCTCTGATCTAGATTAGAAAACAGTAACGAGAATTTGGAAGAATTAACTTTGAATTCCCCAATTCACTGGAACTTCAAAACCTCACTTTATCTCTGATTCGAGTTATAAGTCCAATGACCGATTTTGGGTGTCAATTCCAATTCAAATCGAAAATTGAGTTCTTCAAATCATAAACTCCGCGGAACTTCAAGACTACTCACTTTAACTCTGATTCTTTGGCATTTTGAAGAAATAAAATTGATTTCCTCAATTCACAAAGTTTTTGAGATATTTTAAACTGAATTTAAAACATTTTTTTTAAATTTACAAAGATTTGTATTATATTGAACTCAATATAACTTTAAACTAGGAAAATCGGTTCATTTTGTCGTGTTCGACGTTTTTCTTGTAAAAATCTATTTTGCATAATTATAAATATACCATACGTTCTAGAACATCAATATATGTTGGTTGAATTTTTTAACTATCCCTTCTTCATCTGGGCACAATTCCCAATGCTGGATATTCAAGCACCAGATGAAAAGCCTGTTTAGCCCGGGTTAGAGGGGTTTCAGACACACAGACAGACAGAATTTACCGCTTATTTATTTAGATTGTCCGCATTACGTAACTTTATGAATTATTAAAAATTTATATATTTTGGTATAAACCAATTTCTTTAAGATTAGGAATTATGTTGAAGGTTTCAGTATTTTGAAATAGTTTTCTTATGTTGGTTTCCTTGTAGCATTTGTGTCTTATAGTCGCTAAGTGAATACATTCAGTTAAAATGGGTTTCAGCGTGAATGCGTCTTGGCATGTTGTACATGTTGGTTGAATTTTTTAACTGCCCCCTCCTCATCTGGGCATAAATCCCAATGTTGGATATTCAAGCACTAGATGAAAAGCCTGTGGTTAGAGAGGTTTCAGACACACGGACAGACAGACAGAATTTACCGCTTATTTATTTAGATTGTCCGCATTACATAATTTTATGAATTATTAAAAGTTTATATGTTTTGCTATAAACCAATTTCTTCAAGGTTAGGAATTATGTTGAAGGTTTCAGTATTTTGAAATTAAAAATTCTTATGTTAGTTTTCTTGAAGCATTTATGTCTTACAAATGCTAAGCGAATGTTTTTAGTCAGTTAAAATGTATTTACCGTGAGTGCAGTTTGGCATGGGGTACATTTTGGTTGGTCTTCATTCTTCAGTAAGTATAAATGGGTCGGGTATGTGTGGCCGAGCCAAACTTCAGACTTTTTTTTTCTTTCAACATTTGCTTCCATTTGCCAGGTTTGATTCGATTGTGTGAAACTTAATATTTGCGTTGTCGGTCCAGTGATACTGCCATTTCTGTTGAATGAAATTTATTTTACTTTTCAGGTCCGTATAAAGGACCCTAAAACTATTGTCAAGGATTTCATTTTGGGTAGAATTCATTCTAATTCCTCTGTCGCCTGGGTTCCAGCATATTTACTATTTCTTTAGTGTTGGGTAATAAATCCAGCCAGCACAGCAATTTCACCAGGAATTGGCTGTCAAGTTTTTATTGCTCTTATAACTGACACTGAGTCAAAAATATTCTGTTTTTCCTATTTTTTGTCTATTTTAGGTCCATTGCACAAATCTCTGCAGTAGAAATTGAAGTTTATTTTAGCAGATGTTTCTTTTTTTTATTTTCTTGTTATCTACTGCTGCACACCCGGTTTCATTTTCGTATTTTGAGCCATCCGTGAAAATATATGAGTGTCTGGAATAATTGATTTTGATTCCTCTTGGAATATAAGTGGATGTCTACTTGTTTTATGACTTTTGCAGTGTTTTAGATTTATTTCCAGTATTCTTATAGTCCAAGCTCGTATATTTGGCATGGTCGTATTATGGATTCTCGATAGAGGTATTTCTGTTTCTTGAATGGTGGGTTCTATGCGGAGTCCAAAGTATTTTGGATCGAATGTGATATTCTATGAAGGATTAGATGATTTTTTTTAGTTGTTTATAGAATTGGAGTGCAAGTTTTTCTCGTCTAAGTTTTGGTAAAGGTTCGTTTCCTTCTACATAGAAATATTCTAGGGAAGATCTAAATGCTCCAAGCAACAATCTCAAAATAATCCAAACACCAATCTCAAAAGGCTCCAAACACCAATCCCAAAATGCTCCAAGCACCAATCTCAATATTCTTCAAGAACCAATCTCAAAATGCTCCAAGAGGCAATCTCAAAATGATTCCAGCGCCAATATTAAAATTTCCCAAGCTCTAAACTCAAAATCCCCCAATCACCAATCTCAAAAATGCTTCAAGGACCAATAACAAAATGTTTCAAGCGTCAATCTGAAAATGCCCAAAAGCACAAATTTCAAAATGATTCAAGCGCCAATCTCAAAATGCCCCACACACCAATCTCAAAATGCTTTAAGCGCCAATCTCAAACTGCTTCAAGGACCAATAACAAAATGCTTTAAGCGAAAATCTGAAAATTCCACTAGAGCCCATCTCCAAATTCCCCAAACGCCAATCTCAAAATACCCAAGGGCCAATCTTAAAAAGCATCAAGTGCGTTTCTCAAAATGCGCCAAGCGCCAATGTCAAAATGCTTCAAGAGCCAATCTCAAAATGCAAAATCGCCAATCTCAGAATGCTTCATGCGTCAATCTGAAAATGCCCCAAGCGCCAAATCTCAAAATACTCCAAGCCCCAATCTCAAAATGCTTCAAGCACCAATCTGCAAATGCCTAAAGCACAAATTCCAAAATGCTTCAAGCGGCAACCTCAAAATGCTTCATGAACTAATCACAAAATGCCCCAAGCGCCACTCCAAAATGCTTCAAGCGCCAATCTCAAAATGCCCCAAGCGCCAATCCCAAAATGCCACAATCCACAATATCAAAATGCTTCAAACGCCAATGTCAAAATGCTTCAAGAACCTATCACAAAATGTTTCAAGCGCCAATCTCAAAATGCCCAAAGCTCCAATCTCAAAATGCTTCAAGCTGCAATCACAAAATGCTTCAAGCACCAATCTCAAAATGCCCAAACTGCCAATCTTAAAATGCCCCAATCTCCAATTTCAAAATGTTTCAAGCGCGATTCTCAAAATGCCCTAAGTGCTAATCTCAAAATGCTTCAAGCGCTATTCTCAAAATACCCCAAGCAACAATCTCAAAATTCTTCAAGGACCAATCACAAGATGCTTCTAGCGCCAATCTCAAAATGCCCAAAGCACGAATCACAAAATGCTTCAAGCGCCAATCTTAAAATGCCCCAAGATACAATCTCAAAATACTTCAAGCGCCAATCTCAAAATACCCCAAGCATCAATATCAAAATGCTTCAAGGATCATTCAAAAGATGCTTCAAGCGCCAATCTCAAAATTGTTCAAGCCCAATTTTAAAATGTTTCAAGCACCAATGTGTATATGCTTCAAGCGTTAATCTCAAAATGCCCCAAGAACCAATCTCAAAATAATCCATTCGCAGAACACATTTTCTTTATGAAGTCTCCCGAAAATGCAGAGTGGCAGATGTAATTCACACTGTTAAAAAATATACAGGACGTCTACTCAAACATGAGTAATGACAAAATAACGTTTAGAGTAGTAGGAAATACTCATTACTTCCAAGAAGTAGAAAATAATAACCAAATTTTAAAATTTGTTCACATGCTATTAGAATTGTATATATCTTTTTTAATTTTAATTTTAAATTAGTTGATTTCGTTGCCATTATAATATACTGTAACGATGTATTCAGAATTAAAAACGAAAGAAAAAATATAGAATATGAGAAATAATGCACAAATCAAATGGATGGAACTCTTTAAGCTTAGAGGAGAAAAGGAAGTCTTCAATTTGAAAATTTCGTTGCTTTGGGCCCATGGCCAATCATGGAAAAAGTCTCGAGAGTAAGCTCTGAAGATAGAATCTGCAGACTGAGTCCAAGAGCAGTCCGATATTGGATACAAACACCTCCTGGCATCTAATGTGATAACGCTGGTGACAAGTAATATTGGCACCTGACTCCCTTTTGAAAAACATCCGTGGGGTGGAGATGAGAGGCCTATTGCATAGGTAACTGTCAATTTCCTATTAAAATATCCTATTCAGGAAAAAAGGATCCAGCCTCACCTCCATTAGCACTACCACAAGCGAAATTATAAAAAAAAAACCTCCCCAGGCACAGAATCATGATCATTCATTACTAACAGATGTTGTACGTGTGTGTATGTAAGTAAACATAAATGTTGCCCCAGATAATTGAGAACAGATTATAATAGCTGATCTCCGAAATGATCTAGTATCTATTGTTAACTGGTGCAAGGAATGGCTTGTTAATTTTTTAAACTCCAAAACGAAACTGCTTTCTTTTAATCGTCTAAAAGAAACCATTTATCCTCCATCAGCATGGCTGATGCTAATCTCCAAGAGAGTCATCCATTGCGCCTTCCCGGGCTAACCTTTTCAGCTGACAGGAAGTGAAAAAATTCTATCAAATCAGTTGTTAGTCTGCTACTAAGAAAATCGGTTCATTTTGTCGTGTTCGACGTTTTTCTTGCTAAAATCTACTTTATATAATTTTAAATATACCATACGTTCTAGAACATCAATATATGTTGGTTGAATTTTTTTTAACTATCCCTTTCTCATCTGGGCACAAATGCCAATGCTGGATGTTCAAGCACTAGATGAAAAGCCTGTGGTTAGAAGGGTTTCAGACACACGGACAGACAGACAGAATTTACCGCTTATTTATTTAGATTGTCCGCATTACGTAATTTTACGAATTATTAAAAGTTAATTTGTTTTGGTATAAACCTATTTCTTCGAGGTTAGAAATTATGTTGAAGGTTTCAGTATTTTGAAATAGTTTTCTCAAGTCGGTTTCCTTGTAGCATTTATGTCTTATAGAGGCGAAATGAATACTTTAAGTTAAAATGTGTTTCAGCATGAGTGCGTCTTGGCATGTTGTACATGTTGGTTAATCTTTATTCCTTCAGCAAGTATGAATGGGTGAGGTACTTGTGACTTATGTACAGTTTAGTCAACACTACTTGAATCTTTCTCCCTTTTCTAGACACTTGTCTCCATTATCCGACGACAGGTTTGATTTTGCGAATCACATTACATTTATTTTTTAATATTATCCTTTTGATTAATTCTATCATTTGGAGATTGTCTATATTGTAGATGTTATATGTTTTGGTATAAACCTATTTCTTTAATGTAAGAATTTATGCTAACTGGTTGATTTTCATTCTTCAGCAAGTATGAATGAATCAGGTATGCGTGTCTTATTTGCAGCCGAACGAAAATTACTTCAACTTCCTTTTTTTTGTACAGTTGTGAAGCTGGATGGTGAGTATTTAGGGCTATTTTCAAAGACAAATCATAGATTATATAAAAGCATCAGATAAACATTCTCGAAGTTTTCCTTCAGTTGGTTGGTTGATTTTGTTTAATAGCGCATCAACCTCTATGGCATATTTAATGTCGAAATCTAAATATTTGCATCACAAATTTATGGCTTGAACTAAATGTATTTTGAACTCAATTGTATTCTTATTACGATAAACATTTTTTTAATAGGTACATGTGTTCAAGTTGATATCCATGTTTTGTTATTTTCATTTTCTTAAAAAGTGAAATAAAGGCCGGTTGATATTTAGACAGAGGTGTCAACTCGAATACATGTTCGCACTAAAAATGGCATTTATAATAAAGTAGCAACATATGCAATGGTTACAGAAATTTTCTTATTCATTTCTTGGAGTAAAAAAGGATATAATACTAAAATAAAATAAAAAATATTCGTCCACATTTTAATATTTTAAACTTATAAATTCAATTTTTGGTTTGATTCGGTTTATTTTGTTTAGCGGCATATCAACACCTCTATGGGTTATTTAATGCCAAAATCTAAGTATATTGAACGCAATTTTATAGCTTCAACTACAGATATTTTGTACATAGTTTTATACTTTCAGGGTAAACATATTTTTTAAAATATATCGTTTGTAGATTGTCTATATTACAGATGTTATATGTTTTGGTATAAACTTATTTCTTTAATGTAGGGCATTATGTTAACGGTTCGGTTGATTTTCATTTTTCAGCAAGTATGAATGAATCAGGTATGCGTGTCTTATTTGCAGCCGAACGAAAATTACTTCAACTTTTCTTCCTTTTTTGGAAAGCTGGATGGTGAGTATTAAGGGCTATTACTTTTCAAAGACAATCCAGCACAGTGGTGACACTGAAAAGACAAGGACAATACTTGTTTTCTGAACGGACTACTGCCATTTGTAATAATGGCTAGCGACAGGAAGATATTGTGAAATGCGTTCGAACTGATAACCTCTGTGGGTGAAGGGAATGATAAAGCTGCAGCAGAAGAGAATATATAATGCCATACAACTGGGGCTGTTTCTTTTTTTACAGCCAATATGAAAGCATTTGCATAAACCGTGTGGATCTTGTCAGCCATCGGCGGATCTATAATAGACGAGGAATTACTTTCTAAATCGAGGATTAACTGTCTAACTTGAAAAAAAAAAAAAAAAAAACCAGCCTCCCAAGCACAAGAAGCCTTAAGTTAAAAATTTATGCAAGTAACTACGCCTTCACATTTTGCAAATCTGAAAGTTTAAACGAAGTCCAAGAATCTCTCTTTTAAAGATGGCTATATTGTCGATTGAATATTAAAAACGCAATGATAAAAAAAAACAAAAAAAAAACGAAAAATATTGAGGGACGTTGAATTTTTAAATTCTTGCTGGCGTTCGTCTGGATCTACGACCAAAGTAAACACACAATCGGAAACGTTTTTTTTCTTACTGTCAAATATTCATTTAAAAAAATCGTAAGACTATATCGAATAATCGAAGCATTAATAAAAGTACTTGATCGCAATTTGGTTAAAGTCATCTTGGGGTGGAGAGAAAATCCATACAACTGGAACTCGGAAGTGAATGGGCTGATAGAAAGGAAATCGATGGAAAATATAAGAGAGAAAAATCAAGAAAAAAAGAGAAAAAAAGAGAAAAAAAAACAAGATGGAAGAACTGGGTTAATTGATTAGCATGGGATTTGCCGGTGAACGAAAGAAAAGATGTACAAATTGGACAGAAAGATTGAACGAGTCGAAAATGAAGAAACACCGGTAATAAGCTACCGAGTCATTCAACTTTATTAAGACGAATATTAGTTGTTTTTTTTTGTTTTGTTATTGTTAAAGTCAGGAATCTTTGCCTATCATATTCCTTCTTCTTTCTGATTGTCTTTCTCCCAGTTAATCTGTGAGGTTTTTCTTTCTTTCTATGCTTTTCCTCTATCTCTCTCTGTTTGCATTCTCCCACATCTTTTTACTCAACTCGATCTCTAGACAACTTCATCTTAATCACCCAAGAAATCAATTTATTGAACGATTTGTCGTTTGTTTTGTCTTTCAGGCCATATATTGTGCCTAACTTCAGTCGATATGTCTGCTATTAAACCATGTTTTTTTTTTTCAAAAAACTATTACCTCAGGGCAAGCTACGTTTTAAAATATTTTTTTTTCAAAATTAAATTACTATTAACCTCAGCATCTAACTATAATTTTTATAAGACAGGAGAGTCCATTTTACATAAATTACTTTTCAATCACCTTGTATATTAACAAGCCAATTAATGGCGTAAAGATGTGTGTAGTTTTTGAGGAGAGTTTTTGTCTTGGGGTATATCAACACCTCTATGGGTTATTTAAGGCCGAAATCATATTATGAAAATTCAAAATTTATAATCTATTCAAGAGAAAAACATCATTTCATGATTAAATGATAATTATATAACTGTATTTCTTTTTGTTAAAAAAATTTATAAAACGAAATGAGGAATGAAAAGTTGTTTTTACTTACAAGAAATAAAATTCATCATAGCAAATTGTTTTTATTCTTAAAACGATTTATGTCATATCATCAGTTTCATTATTAAAAGTATTTTAGGTCGTTTTGCAATAAAATATATTATTGGTAATTTATTATAAAAAGTATTGATGGTTGATTTGCTATAAAAATGTATGATTGGTAATTGTTGAAGCCTGTTTAGGGGCCAGAAAGAAAGACGCGGAAGGTAGGTTGAACAAGTGTATTGAAATAACAGATATATACAAAGCAAGAGAGTTCGTAATAAGCACTTAGAAGTGTACGTCCGAACGGTTAGGTTACACTGCGTCTCGGCTGCTCACGACTCTATATATAACAGTCCCCCCACGAGGAATGTATGTGGCACAAGGCCGAGTTTAACGTGGGTTTCTCCGAGCCCGTAGGCTCAGCCAAAAATATTCCCTTAGAACCCGTATAAACGGGTTCAGGGCCTGTCTACCTCCCCGGACAAAACTTTGCCCTTCGGCAATGCCTCATCCGGGTTCCTCTCTGCCAAAGCAGAGAGTTCGACAGAAGTCGCAGTCAGAGACTGCTCTCCCCTAGAAAGTCTCGCAGTTGGTATTTATGAGAGGGGGAAGAGTTCATATTACTATAGGAGGGTTTACCACAACAGTAATTTTATTATAAAAAGTATTGATGGTAGGTTTGCTATAAGGTGAATTATTGGTGATTTTATTATAAAAATCATTGATGGTCAGTTTGCTATAAGGTGTATTATTGGTAATTATATTATAAAAGGTATTGATGGTCGTTTTTCTATAAACATATATTATTGATAATTTTATTATAAAAACTCATTGATGGTAATTTTTTTTATAAAATATATTACTGGTAATGATACTATAAAACATATTTTTATACTTAGGGTTTTGATTTTGTTTTGAGTTAGGTTTTTTTATGTCGAGTCATATATTCTCTCTAAGACCTCAAATTTGTATTTTTGTGGGTAACAGAGGTATTTTCTTTTTGTTGGTTAGTCATGTTTTTTTGGGAGTGGGGGGAGGGGGAATTGCCGGCTATATTTATTTTGAGAGTTGATGGCCTGATTGGTAATCTTTGAGATTTTTTGTTTAATGCGGTCTGCTTTTGATGGGGATTTTGAGTTTTGTATAATGGGTATTTGAAGCCGTACTTGCGTATGTTTGAAATGGATTCTTCCGATATCTTTAGTATTTCTGTTTAGCGGCTTTCAGCCAAGCATATTCTTGGATTGGTTGGTTGAATTTGTTCAACGACATATCAACCTCTATGGGGTATTTGTTAGCGAAATCAAAATATTTTGTAATCAATTTTATCTATCTCAAGGACACATGGCACAGTGGATAAAAGCGTTTGTTAGATACAGTGACAGGACCCAAAGACGGTGAGTTCAATACCCGGTGAATGCAGTGGAAAACTTGGAAAGGAGAATTAACAGGCGATAACCGATAACTGACGTCCATTAAACATGACACGTGGAACTAGCTGCTTTCGCTGGTTCCCAAACTTCATGAATTTAAGCGTTTCACTCGGCTGGTTTCTCGCTCACATCCTTTCACTGTCGAAACTGTTAAATGTAGCCGTCTCTTCTACTCCAATAGACCTTTAAATAATTTTACTGTAAGACGGATCACAAATTTAGTCGTGTATATGAAACGTGGAAGCGAAAATCGCGTCGCAGCACGTGACGTCACTCATGACCACGCGAGAGTGAAAACGAGAAGTATTAAGTATGGGAAGCCGTTAGTATAAACCAGTGGCTTCTGTTATCAATTATAGGCATTTAAGAATAAATTTAATGTCTTTACATTACTTCATCTCGCACTTCGCGCCCCTTTTCCTGTTTCTCTGATAGCTATAATCTCCAACTATTCAAATTAATGTCAATCGACGTCTCCAGTTGCCTATCCCCTATCCTTCTCTTCATACTTTCCTCTACCACTCCTATTTGCTCTCGCTCCAACTCTCTGTAACCCTTTGCGTGATAGTGGCTTCCCGCCTTGCTTGGGGGGAAACGCTTATAAAGAAATGTGTTTTATTGTGTATGGTTCTTAGCATGCCTTACAGACTGGAGATGGCTCTTCTTTTAGAATATGAATATTTCTTATCTTAGACTATCCAATATATTGTCTGGGCATTATTACTTCATCTTTCCTTGTTTTTAGTGTTTGATGCAATTTTTCTAATGTAGGGTTAATGTTGTATAATTTGTTGTTTGTGTAGACGGTCAATATTGTCTGCCATTCTTCTTTGATAAATGTGTTAATGGCTGATCTGAGGTTTGTGTTAGGGATTTTGGTGTTTTATTTAACTTTGGACATTGATGCTTTTTGGCTACGAAATCGACCCTACGTTACCAAAGAGGAGATTAAAGTAATAAAATATGATGTTATTCTGCTGTCACAGTTGAATACATGGTAGATGATACTCAGCTTCTGTGCATATACATATTTGTTTGGTTTGGTTTGTTTTGTTTTATGGCATATCAACCTGAATGGGTTATTTAATGCCGACAACTTTTTTTTTCTTGGTAATATTTTTGTTTTGTCAAAAATCTATTTCTGGTAATTTTATTTCCTCACAAATGTATAGCTAGTAAAATTATTTTTTTAAAAGTATTGATGGCAATATTTTTTTCAAAAACGTATTGCTGATAATATTTTTTTTTCAAAAATATATTTCTGGTAATATTGTTTTTTCTTGAAAAATTTATTTCTGGTAATAATTTTTTACAAAGTATTTCTGGTATTAAAACTTATTTTTACATTTTCATAATGCTTTTTACTTCAGTTTCGGGGTTAACTATTTACCCATAGCTGGGACCTTAACAGGTGCTACCACCAGGGGTCAGCATGGACCTGGGAACACCAGCAATTAAAAGGTGGTTCCACGTCCCTTAAAATCTCCTGATCAGATGCTTTGCTGTTGGACGTAGTTTATCGTCTTACCCTGGACGAGGATGTAGTTTATCGTCATACCCAGGATGGTGCATGTTTCTGTGGACATAATTAATGGTTGCAGTGATAGGTGTGTTTTTGTGGACATAATTATTAGAGGCAGTGATAGGTGTGTTTTTGTTTTGTTGAAGTCATATTGTCAAAGAATTGACAGTAAGCACTTCTTACGCTCATTCTGTAATATTCAAAAATCTAATTCCAGTTGAATTCAAAGAAATACGGAATAATTTGTGTTCCTCTGTAGATTTGGTTACGATTGAAACATTCAAAGCTGTCTTAGAAGCCAGCGACGAGAATAAGAAAAAAAAAAGAAAAGAAAGCACGTGTCGATTTTGTCCGAAAATAACCTTTTTTGTTGAGTAGATGATATAGATTTATTCTGAAAATTTCACCATTGGAATTTCGGTTTATGCTGTTGGAAATTACAATTCAAATAAAACAGTTCGTATAATTTATGACGAGTGATTTTAGTCTGGTTTTAAGAGACATCCATCCTCTTTGGGCCATTCAATATCAATGTTAGTCTTCGTTATTTTTGCATCTCAAAAATAGGCATATATTAATTATGAATTAATATATTTTTATTGTTAGGATATATTCAAGAGGATAGTTTAATTTTATATATTATATATATATATATATATATATATATATATATATATATGTGTGTGTGTGTGTGTGTGTGTAAGTGTTCAATGATGTCAACACCGAGAGAAAATAGTCTGTTTCATGGCCTGAATATTGCGCTTAAGGAATATATTAAAAGTGGCCATATATATTTTTATTGTTAGGAAATATTCAAGCGGGTAGTTCGTATATATATATATATATATATATATATATATATATATATATATATATATATATATATATATATTTATATTAGTTTTTTTACCTATACTCGGGTGGTGTGAAGAAAAACTAGATAATACAACTTATGAATAAAAATATTCAACGAACTGATGTCAGGGAAAAATATCGATAAAAAAAGAAAAGACTAAGAACATCCGTGCAGCTTAAAAATAACCAATCAGCACCGCAATGTCTGGCTCAAGGAACAAACACTGACACAGTAAGCTAAGCTGAAACGTAAAAGTGCTAAATACACTACGTAGAACAAAAAATAATCTAAAGTTCTAGGACCTATCTTTCTAGTATTCAGCTAACGGATCATCAACATAACTTTGGCACCTGTTGATCCGTTATTTGAAGCTTAGGTAGATAAGTCCTGGGTCTTTAGCTTACCTACCTATCTATCTATCTATCTATCTATCTATCTATCTATCTATCTATCTATCGAAAGTGGCTACTGATATCAACACCGAGAGACTGTCTCCCCTCAGTCTTGACCTCAGTGGATACTTTTATATTTACACACTTTCTGTACTAAGTGTTGAGCACTTTTGCCCTAAATTTGTTATCCCTTTAAACTCAATATATATATATATATATATATATATATATATATATATATATATATATATATATCGGCTTGGATTGAGGAATCGGGAGAGCCGAGTTCAATTCAGTCGAATCCATTACATTCATTTATGTGCGTATTGGGAAAGGTGTGAATCCTCTTCTTCTCCCTCCAGCTATGGGTAAATAGCAGGACAGACTGGGTTCTATAGCCGTGGATAGAGAAGGAAAACTCTGAATTCAAAACCTTAGGAGGGTCGTTTGGTAGTGCACCAGGTCTCTGTAATCGGCCCTTCAAAAAGTGTGGATGGTCCTGCACGAAACCTTTACCACTATAATCAAATCTCATGTGCTGTTGTCGGGCTGTCGGTTTTCTGGGAACTGATTTGCTTGACCCCTCATACGTGGAGTATATATATATATATATATATATATATATATATATATATATATATATATATATATATACAAATGCAATGAGAACGAATCAAAGGTAAATTCAAACGTTTATAACATTAATTTAAAAATAGAGCTCAATACTGCAAGTAGAGCGATAATTCATTATTGTAGAATATCCCATTCAAACGTATATAGCACCTTACATCAATGCATTAACGTTTCGATGCACAACATAGGAGAAAACAATATGACAATTCCAGAAAATCATTGTTGAAAATACAACTATACTTAAACATGAAAACAATAAACTAAAAATTCTTGAAGCTATATACATAAAACAGTTGAAACCTAACCTGAACAAAATAAAATATGAAATCTCCACAAACATTCTTAAATGCCTATAATTGATAACAAAAGCCATTGGTTTATACTAACGCCTTCCCATACTTAATACTTCTCGTTTTCACTGTCGCGTGGTCATGTGTGACGTCACGTGCTGCGACACGATTTTCGCTACCGCGTCTCGTATACACGAGTTTGTCGTTGCTTTGAAATTTTTCATGCAACAAAAACAGACGATCATTATTGTTTCGTCTGTGTATTGGTTGATATATTGAAATGTAATTGTCATCTTTGGTAATGGCTTATGAAAGCCAAAAGCTTAGACTGGATTTAAACATGTATCAATATGGTGATTTCCTTTCGACTTTCAATGATAATGTTATTAAACTTATCAGACAATATGAAAGGAACTTACTTAAAATAAACAGACAAAACTTGTCTATATTATTTAATGAAAAATGCATCAATATATATATATATATATATATATATATATATATATATATATATATATACATATCAAAAAATGAAATGAGAACGAATTAAATATAAATTCAAACGTTCATAACATTAATTTAAAATACAGCTCATTCCTACAAGTAGAGCGATAATTCATTATTGTAGGGTATTAACGTTTCGATAGCATAGCATCTCATCAGGCGGTCGTAAATGGTGGTTATAACAATTATAATATTACTTATAAAACATCTTTTCTGCGCGAAAAAAAGAGATTACATCTTAGGTTTTTCTTTCTTCTACCTTTTTTCTTATTTTTTTTCTCTTTTAGAGACTATATGTTCTCCTTTCTTTTCTTTTTTCCGGCTATATCTTGAGTCTATCTTTCTTTCTTTTTCATTTTGAGATTATCTTATGCTTTTATTTATTATATTTTTTGACACACTCAATCATCGAATAATTTACCTGATATTCTCCTTGATTTTATCGTACAAATCCGTCGCTATTAATTATGTAAAAAATATCTATTAGCTTTTCTCACTTCATGGTGAAAGCCGTTTTCTTAGCTAACAAGCCATTTTCCCAGCTAACAAAAAATGGCGTTATTACAACCTTTCTGCAATGTTGCATAAAGGTTACAAAACGTGTTTTTTGTAGTCTTCCCACATCATGCTCGTAACAATGCAAATACATTGCCTTGTAACGTTATATTAAACAGAAATGGGTAATAAGTTTCATGAATATATTAGAAGATGTATAGGTCATTTAAATAAATGATTCTAACTTTAAGAAAATATGAAAAGAAATGTTAGAAATTCTAAGTGAAGAAAAAAGTGTTCTGATGTTAATTGACAAGAGCGAAGTATTCATCTATTGCTACCATTATGTTGTGACAAATATGGAGTTAAGCAGTCAGTCTGTGATGAAAAAATCGTTGTTTGTAATGTTATCGACACAGCATCACACACTGCATTTCGTTTGGTTTGTTTTGTTTTACGGCATATCAACATCAAAGGGTCATTTAATGCCGACAACTTTTTTTCTGGTAATATTATTTTGTCAAAAATCTATTTCTGGAAATATTTTTTCCTCAAAATAGTATAGCTGGTAATATTTTTTTTTTCAAAAACGTATTGCTGGTAATAGTTTTTTAAAATTTATTTCTGGTAATACTTTTTTTTACAAAGTATTTCTGGTATTAAAACCTATTTTTACACTTTTATAATGCTTTTTGCCTCAGTTTCGAGGTTAACTATTTTCCTATAGCTGCGGTCCTAACAGGTGCTATCACCCCGGATCAGGGTGGACTTGGAAACACCGGCAATTAAGAGCTGGTTCCACGCACATCAAAGCCTCCTGATTAGAGGCCTTGCTGTTGGACGTAGCTTATCGTCTTACCCAGGACCCGGATGTAGTTTCTCGTCATACCCATGACTCAGATGTAGTTTATCGTCATACCCAGAACGCTTATGTAGTCCAGAGTTTCGGGGTTAACTATTTGCCAATAGCAGGGACCCTAACAAGTGCTACCACACCGGGCCAGGGTGTACACCAACATCAGCAATTATGAGGTGGTTCCACGCTCCTTAAAACCTCCTGATCAGATGCCTTGCTGTTGGATGTAGTTTATCGTCTTACCCAGGACGCTGATGTAGTTTATCGTCTTACCCAGGATGCGGATGTAGTTTATCGTCATGCCAAGGACGGCAGTGAAATTGGCCAGTTGTCCAATCAATAACAATGTAAGACAACTTTAAGGGATAAATGGTAAAAGATGTCTGTCATAATTTTGCTTCAACATGATTTCACCCCGATTAATGTCTCCATCATTTTGCCACCTTCTACTGTTCCTTCGGTAGCGTGCATGGAATTCTTGCCAACAAGGTCCAGATCACTTCACATATTGTATCCTCTCTTTCTTTCTCTCTCTCTTTCTCTCTCTCTCTCATCTTCTCCCGTTCGGGAATCGCTAAATGTTTTTGGACAGCAATGAATGACAGGGAGAATTTTAGCTTAACTATTTTATTATCTACATATTGTCGACATGTACTAACTCTATAGAGGTGATCATTCCTCCTCACTGGGGGAGCCGTTTCAGACACGAAAGAGAATACGTCTATATTGCTTGACAGTTAAGACCCTACTCTCTGAATAACCTTTCTTTATCTGTCATTCCCACGCTAGCTCAGACAATCAAAATCGACTCCCTTATTATGCCTTACATCTGACCCGAAGATCAAATTCCGGAAGTCGGAGCTGAGATACACTAAAAAATAATAGTTTGCTTAACTGTTGTTTTACACATATATATATTTATTCAGCCATGGCTGTACGTGGTTATGTATTTTAGATTAAAAAACTGGAAGCTGATTTTTGATACAATTAGCAAGAAAACCGAGAGAGAATCTAATATGAACTAAGGGGATAAGACGTGAAGTTACCAGATTAAACTCGCAATTTATACGGTGTGACAATTCCTGGAAAGACTTTCAGCGTGTCTATGGGGGTAATGAGTAAGGCAAATGCTCATAACTCCGCACTTACAGACATGTTTCAACTTACGCTTTCTTGGGAAGCATAAGAGGTAGGTTATTTGTTAGCGTAGGGAAAGTTGTTCATGTTATACTGTTGGCGGAAGATGAATGAAAAAATATGGAACAGTGGAAAATATGGTAAAAGTGATAGTGAATACAGCGGCCGCTCTTATTTTTCTGTAGGTTGGACGGGTCCTACTGTCAAATTTTTGTTTCAGTTTGAATATTTAGTTGTTTCTTTATTTTCTTTATTACGATCACGCCTCAGTTCATGATATATAATTCTATATTTTTGCAAAAAAAATAATAAATAAATAAATAAAAAATGAGTAAAGTAACAATGAAAAAACAAAACAAATTAAATATCCATAGATATCATGGTGTTTTAGTAGGTTCCTCTGTGAGTATAGGGTATTTTGGTAAATGTAAAATTGGGTGAAGAGGGATGTGTTCTTTTAGTGAATTAGTAAATTGTACCTAATGAATGGATCACGAACCAAATTATATAGGTTTAGAGTCAATGACGACGAGTCCCAGAGCGCTTCCCCTTCGGCCTTGGGCCAAACTTTTAGGTGAAACAATAAATATACGCATATAATTTTTCAGTTGATTATGTGCATACATTCCCTAAGAAATTCTACGGAGAACGTGTAGATTAGATGACCATCTCTATGGACACGTTAGAGTGCAATAGTATTAATATATAATATTATGAGAATGCAGTGTGTAAACCCCTCCCTTGAGAGATTACAACACATCTATTTATCATCTCTCAGATGCGTCTTTGTCTTTGGGCAGTGTGCACTCAGAGGCGACTCCGTAAAAGGCAGAGTAACAACTGAGGAAAATTATACTGAGAGGTGCCGGCCCTGCGGAACAGCTGCACGAGGCCGCGCCCTCTCATTGCACTAGAGAGAGGGATCAGGGCTTGCACCGAGGCCAGTGCAACCGACGGTTGCTGGGGCTGCGGGCAATTTTTGTTCCTTGCCCGGGTGTACGCGCTCGGGTGCCCACCTTAAAAAAAGACTTTGTGTCATAACTAGTCTTAGTGTGGAGACAGAGTAAATACCTAGTATTATGAGAATGTTCTAATTGAAAGCCGTCTCCCTTAAAAAAACAAAAAAAACAAAATCAATGTTCGAAATCCAGACCTTGGCCTCACTCATAAATAGCGATGTTGTTTCGCTCCATAATTTAAACTGGTATTTGTTCAGATTTTAGGAATTTAGTTAGGCAGAGAAGTTTTTCAGCACCACCTCATTAATATAGATTCTAATTCAAGCCACTTGAATGAGAATCTCGCTGCTGAGTGTACGCTGGAATCAGATTTTCTTTTGGAACGGATTCTTGGTCGGACTGAGAAGCCCCCAGTACCCTGGTGAGTATATATTTTCATTCTTCGAGTCTATATCAATTACAGTCTTATTACAACAATTTCCCAGCAAGCCCAATCACATTCTCTATACGGCAACTAAAAAGAAGAAAAAAGAAAAGAAAATTAAGCAAGGAAAACAACACAAATACAAAAGAAAACTGTTTTTTTTTTCTTTCGAACCCCTGTTTTCTACATTTTCCTCTTCATCCTTCTTGAGGACATCGTTAATATTTACAATTTTACTTCCTTTATCCCCGGCAACGTTATTTCGTTGTTTAGAAAGTATCGTACATGAGATGACATTAATCACTACTACGCATGCGTCTCATCAGAAAGGACGCATGCGCATCTCTCAACATCTTATTGTGTTGCAGAAAAGTAATTCTTTTCTTAATCTATTCATAAATATACAGTCTTTTCAAAATTATTTAATTTCTTTTTCACAATTATACATAATTATAATTCTTTTCATATATACTAGTTCGGTTAAAAGCCAACGAAAGTTCCTTAAAATTTTTGTTTTTCTATATTTCAGACCATTTTTCTGGTTTACGGATTTATGTCTGACACAAGGCTACAACTATGGAGCACCTTATTAAGACAAAATATTTCAAAAATGAAAAACTACTGCTCAGTTAACAAATTTCTTACACACACACATCTTTATCTATCTATCTATCTATCTATCTATCTATCTATCTATCTATATATTTAAATATTTTTATTTAAATACACATACATATATATAATCCTATTTATATACATATATATATATATATATATATATATATATATAATCCTATTTCAATTTTAATATCTCTTAGATCTAACATGAAAATTAGCCGGAATTCCTTCAAAAACAAACTCGGAGAAAGTTGTAGCGTGGGCACCGTGTCCCTGACGCAGAAATCAAACAGCTATAACTATGAACCCTTGCACAGTCAGTCAGTTATATGCCATGCAAAATACACGCTTAGGCTATCATGGGTCTTTCGATACATGATTAACGAGGCAGATTTTTTTCCCGCAGTAGGTTGCCATTTATTTCTGCGGTAGACCAGTTGCCATTCAAAGCTGTAGAATATGTTCTGTCCTGTTATTTACTCATAGCTGGGGGTAGTGATTTCCGTGGATCTTTAGGTCTGTTTGTACCAGGATATTCGATGTTACGAATTATCTTGAAGCAAATTTTCTCTGTAGGATTCATTGTTTTGTAATTTATATTTACCCTTGAAATTGTTAATACAATATTCATTCGTAAATATATATATATATATATATATATATATATATATATATATATATATATATATATTCACATAAAATTAAAAAATATTCGGCTTTAAATAACACTCAAAGGGTTGATAAGCCGTAAAACATAACAATCAAATCAACAGTATGGAGTGTATAAAGTCAGAGAATTACAGGCCAGACGATGATTTGTAATGGTGGAAGTTCTCCCCGACATTTATCAAACAGTATTTCAAATAATCTTGCACTTACATCCTTTAATATCAGCAGGTGAATGTGCCCTTGCTGGTAAACCACTAGGGATTTTATTTTTTGATTATGTTGTTAAAAAGTGCTCTTTGCTTCTTATAATCTCTGTAAGTTCCTAATATATATATATATATATATATATATATATATATATATAATGCTCAGACGAACTGCATTCTTTTGTTCCAGTTCTGACCTTCACGGCTAGTATCCGCTATGCGAACCACCCACATTCTCACCGTATTCCATTGGTGAGAGGTAAGTTCCACTCCACAAAACAGTTTCGTGGAGTGGAACCGAAAACGCGATTCTCAATCCTTACATTCTTAACCTGTTCAGGTCTAGGTGTAACCATTATATTTCCATTCTTGTCACATAAACTATGCCCCTTACTTTATAACCATCTACCTCAAGTCATCCTGGTCCTTGTACAGGGTGAATCTCATATAGGGATATATATATATATATATATATATATATATATATATATATATATGTGTGTGTTTGTGTGTGTGTGTCTCTCTCTCTCTCTCTCTGTATGTATGTATATATCAAAAAATAAATAAACAAAATGACAATAAAATAAGTAAAATAAATTAACTCAGACAAATTACCAAATCACACCCGTTAGAATAGACGAAATACAATAAATAAAAAAAACCCAAAATCAATGAACCCAAATAAATAAAGTAAATAATAAACAAATTAACAAACCAGTATGTCCAAAATATTAGTTAGACTATAAAAATCAGACCAAAAATCGACCAAAAACATAGCTGTAGCTGTTATATAACGATAAAAAAAAAAAAAAATACTACGTTACTTAAAAATCGAAAACCGAAAAGAGTAAATAAAAATATACAGTATAATAAATAGATAACAAAAAACAAGTAAAATAAATTAATCTAAATTAATCCAAATAAATAAACAAACTAACAAACCGCTACCGATAAATTAACCGTTAGAAAAAAACAATTAAAAATAATCAACCCAAATAAATACATGAAGTAATAAACAAATTAAAAACTGCTCCCGCCAAAATAATAGTTAGAATAAACTGCAGCAACCAACCCCAAAATTGAATAAATAGCTTTAATTATCTTCCCAAACCAAAACAAAACTATTAAATAAGCGATATAAACCATTTTTTACTACGTTAATAAAACACCGATTAAAATAAAAAATAAATAAATAAATATATAAGATAAGAAATAAAAATAAAGATAAAATAAATAAAAACAAGCAAAATAAATTAATCCAAATAAGTAAATAAATAAATAAATAAACGACTTCCGGCAAAATAACCGCCAAATTAGACTACCCACAATTCACCACTGACCTCTATATATAAATAGCCGAGAAAAAAACAGCACCCGTGGCCTGATGATTGCGTCTAGCATGAAACAGCCTGTAGCCTCTAAGTGTTGTCTTCAATGTCCACTTTTATATTTACACACGCTCTATCTCTGATATTGATCACTTTATCCTATAAATATAGCACACCTTTAGACTATATTTCTTTATATATGTATATATAAATAAAAAGAAAGAACAGTAAGATATATAATCCAGTGTTCTTATAGATAGTTTTATTTTTACAAAATAGTGCTCAATGTAAATTCACAGAGCATTATTATTATAAATAAATTAATTTAAAATATGGTTTTTCC
>CAHIKZ030000181.1:297500-412500 GCA_903632075.3 Acanthosepion pharaonis
AGATAGATAGATAGATAGATAGATAGATAGATAGATAAACTATCATATTAAGATAGATAGTTTATCTAACATTAAGATAGCCAGCTCGGTAGGTAGATAGATGAACTATCCCATAAAGATAGATAGAAAGATAGATAGATAGATAGATAGATAGATAGACTATCACATTAAGATAGATAATCTATAGATAGATAGATAGACAGATAGGTAAATAGTTATGAACGCCGAACTTTAACTAATATATATAATTAAATGTATTATTAACCTATAAATTCTAGTCGACAAGTGGTGCACGAAATGAAACGTAAAATAAACACTTTATTAAATTTTTGTTTAACTGTTTTTCGTCGTCATTCTTTCATTGCATTTTTCTGTTCTTTTATTTTACCCGTCAACTGTTTTTCTTTTATCACAAACTAATTCCTGTCTGTCTCCACTTCACATCATTCCTTTCTGTCTTCCTCTCGACCATTATTTTTTTTTTATCTTTCTCTTCCTCTTTCTCTCCATACGGTTTCTTATATTCTTTCTTTTTAATTCTTTTTCTCTTTCCTTTTGATTTCTTTACACGTTTTCATATTACGGATTTTCTCTCTTCCCTGTTCGAAATCACAATTTTATAACTTCCCTCGTTTCATTCATTTCTTTCAATTTTCATCTATAGACATTTTCCTTCTTTTTTTTTTTTGATTAACCGTCTTCACCCCTCTTCCTCCTCCTCTTTACTTTCTTCGCCTTACTCATCCAATCACGTTTAACCTCTTTTAATCCTCGCGTGACATCGCCTTAAACAGTTTGCCGCCATCTTCCAGTCTCTCCGTCTATTTCCCTTGGAGCAATCTCGTTTGGCCAAAGTGAAATTGAAATATGAAAGATGACAGACTAATTTTGGTAGAATATATTAATACGCGTGTTCTTTGTTAATATCCACCCATACACGAGTGGGTGCTGAAAATTACACGACCGAACTTCACAAAATTTGATGAAATGACCAAACATCAGAATTTAATTTAGAATCTCTTCTTGGCCGAATCTAAAGATTTCCAGCATTTCCTTCATATATATATATATATATATATATATATATATATATAGAATAAATATGAAAATATAAGATGTACTATATTTATGGGATAAAAGTGCTCAATATCAGAGATAGAGCGTGTAAAATATAAAAGTGAACATTTTTTAAAGTCAACACTTAGAGGCGACAGTCTGTTTCATGCTGGATGCAATCATCAGGCCTGACGATTTAATCCAGCATGAAACAAAAGACTATCGCTTTGATTTTAATTACAAAATTAAATGTTGATAGTTAGAACTGTGTCACATATTTTAAATCATATATATATATATATATATATATATATATAAGGAGGAGGTTATAAGTAGTTCAACGAGAAACCGCAAAACATTTTTGGTTGTAATGTGGACTTTTTTTTTAATATTATGCTTTATTTTCCATAATTTTACTACACGTGTTTCTGGTATCGTGTCCGTCATCAGGTAAAGGGTGGAGATTTCCACATATTATTAAAAATAATTAATTTTTTTCTCCTTTATATTTTTCGATGTTCAACATTCTCAATATGAGACATTCTCTTTTTATGTGTTAGTAATCCGAATGTCTTTCTTTAACTGGCAGTGAAGAGTTCTGCGCGAAGGGTCATGAAACAACTATGATTGGTCCGAGAGAAATGATGGATTAGTTTTTGGTATCTTATCTTTTAATGTTTTAATGACCCCTGTGTGTTCTTAGATCTATTTCCATTTTCGTGTGTTTCTGTCAGCATGCGTATATATATGTGTATATCGCCTCTCCATAGATACACACTGTCTCACTACGAGGAATTAGTAAACACATTTGTAGACATACGCACATACAGCCACACCCACCCACACAGGCACTAAACAGTGTTCCGTCCCAATCACAAGGAATCAATATATACACATACTTATTTTTCCTTCAAAAACAAACACATATATACGTATATACGTACATACATAGACACGTACTTCCTAAGGCGGTTGTGTGGTTTTTGTGTGCGTGTCCTGGTAAGCCTATATATGGACGTATATATATATATATATATATATATATATATATATATATATATATAGGTTATATATTTAAATTTACTAAATCTTAAATGTTAATTAGCTATTTTAAGGTCAATTGACGCAAATAATATTTAAATAAAAAAAGTAATTTTTACCCATTCCAAACGTACTCGTGATGATTAAACTTTTGACAGTTTTTGATCGGAGGGGATCTAGTATATAATGTCCAACCTTCTCGTTGATATAACCTATTTTCACTTCTTTTAGAATTATAGGCATAACGAATAACATAAACATGGCATTAATCTATTTTAATGTTATACGTTATTTTACATATATATATATATATATATATATATATATATATATATATATATATATATATATATATATACATAAATATTTAAGTAAATGCTTTGTTTTTATGATAAACAGTATTAGCAACATTTTCCTTCCTGAACGTCCGAGAAACTGCATAGAAAATATGTGTCCTCCGACAGGAATCGAACCTGTATCCTCCAGGGAACCATTATAGAGCCTGCCATGCTATACCAGTTTAGCTACAGAGATGCGTCTTGTTAACAAGGTCGATTTTACTGCTTTAAAACCACAAATTTCCCATGATTTCCATCGAATGTCCATATCTGCTTGGAGCGCTTCAAAACAAATGACGTCATACACTACGAAATGGACAAAATCCGACAATTATTTTAATATATTTTATTGTTATACATTATTTTTATCGATACAAACATTTAAGTAAATGCTCTGTTTTTATTATAAAAGGTATTAACAACATTCACCGGCATTTAATTAAATATTTGTGTCGTTAAAAATAACATAATAACTTTTCTTTAAAAATTTATTGCTGGTAGTAACCTTTTGCAAAAATGTATTGCTAGTATTAAAATGTATTTGTATACTTTCATAGTGTTTTGACCCCTTTTAAGCGGCGTGGGTGTTAAGTATTTGCAGATCGCTGGATCCCTGACTGGTGTTACCATCCAGGGTCAGGGTGGACCTGGGAACACTAGCAATTAAATGGTGGTTCCACACTCCTTAAAACCTCCTGATCAGAGAACTTGCTGTTGGATGGAGTTTATCGTCTTACCCAGGACGAGGTGCAGTTCTCTAACTCTTTTCATTTCACTCCACTTGGTGTGTTTATGTGGGGGTCGGCCTTGATTTTTTACTTCATGAATTTTTCTCATCTTCAGAAGTGTATCAGTGTGCTTTTCTATATCAACAAGTATTGTTCTGTCTTCTAGGATTTGCATAATGTTAATTGATTGGCATTATTTAATATTGTAAATTATTTAATATTATTATTATTTAATATTAATATTTAAAATATTTATATTATTGCCTAATATTGTTAATTGTTTGGCAATATTTAATATTGTTAGTTCTTTAATATTATTATTATTTAGTATAAAGGACGCATGGCACAGTTGGCGTTGGTTAGATCCAGTGACAGGACCCAGAGAGTGTGAGTTCAATGCCCGGTTAAGGTAATTAAAACTGTGGATAACTTTCAGAGGGAACTTTCAGGAATGATTGATAACTGATATTTCCATGGTTTGGTTTATGGACATCCATCAAGTATGGCATTTTTTGGTCAAATTTGGAACTTGAACGGTTTACTCCAGTGAGCGAAATATGGGGTTCAGTTCGAAATTCCAACCACCTGAAGAAGGCCGATAAACTTTTGACAGTTTTTGATCGGCGTACAACGGACCGAAACGTTGTGATAAGTGTGGCGACAAAGATGAGAACAATAGTCCGAATAATGTAAATAATGTATTAATATTTAATATTAATATTATATTATTATTTAATATTGTTAATTGTTTGGCATTATTATCATTTTTATTTAATATTATTATTATTTAATATTAATATTTTATATTTATATTATCATTTAATATTATTAATTGTTTGGCATTGGCTTTTTAATATTGTTAAATATTTAATATTAATGTTTAATACTTATTTTTTATTTAATATTGTTAATTGTTCGGCATTATTTAATATTGTTAAATATGTAATATTATTAGTATTAAATATTAATATTTATATTATTATTTAATATTGTTAATTGTTTGGCATTAGTTTGGAAGAAATTATTTTTGTCTTAAAAAGGAGGAGAATTTTGTGAGTGGAATCTCATTCTCTGATTCTATGAATCTTGGGACGGATACGCTTTGATTATTTTTGTCTGCCGTCGCTTGATAGATTTATTTTTAATTAGCCATATAAATATTATTTGATTTCATTGACCAGGATCCCCACTTGCCACAGAGCCCCTCCCCCTGTTACAGGGATAGAACAATAGGGAAACCCATTCGCCTTGTTCGTCTTAGCCTCTCAGGGTAACCCAGTCAGTATACTGACACAGTGAAGGAAATAGTTTTAATAATTCCTGTGCATTCGCACCCAATATTACGACTAACTCAAAGATGCTATCAGCATTCCTTTTTCTGCACGACTGACCCTTGAGCCACGGACTTCTGATTCAGGAGAAGCCAAAAACGGGCATGACATGACCAGCGGATTGATCGGATCGGGCCACTGCGATCGACCGACCGACAGTCTAGCGCAAATAAGTTCCAAGTATCTAAACCAGACTTCTGAAGCTCTCAGCTACCATCACCAAACATTACGGGTCACCACCCATGACAACCAGGTGACCCCATTGTTGGGTACCTCTTTGCAGAGGTGCAGTCTGCGTATTTTGAAGCCCCATCACCCTCTAGGCATTGACCATGATCGACGTTGTTTAACGTCGATGATCATATGGGAACCGATGATTCAACGTGATACGGCCGTATGCCTCATTTTTTAAAGTTGTTTTCATCTTACTAATGTTCTTGAGATGGTCCGATAATGTCGAAATGCTGACACTCATTATACGAGACATTTCCCTGATATCGTTTTTTTTTCTCATTATTGTTTTCAGACGTTGATCATCAATTGCAGATAGATGTTCTCCGCTGCCTTGATCCTCAAAACTCGAAACCCCACTATGGATCTCCGGAAACCAACCCCGAACAATCCAATATATTAGAACACACTCAAAATCTTTATTTTGCGAACAACCTTATACAGATCTTCAAAAGATGGTAAATCTTAAATTTTATATTTAACTAGCAGCATGGCCCGGCGTTGCCCGTGCTTGATTCAAAAATCGTACGACACAGACAGCAATCGCTATCACTTGAATTAAAATATTTTTGCCCTTCCTTGCCTTTAAAGGAGTGCCCTTTGCCATGCTGATGTTGCTATATGCCTTACTTCTTGCCTATCTCACACTGCGAATTTTTTATAAGATCTATACTAAACATTAAATCTGTTACGAAAAAAGAACTAAACAAAATGAACACAAAACGATCAGCTTTAATAAAGGACTCATAACTGGAAAAACCGAATGAAAAAAGAACGTTAACAACAAATACTTTTTCAGACCCAACCCAGTTCTGCAGAATCAGAATCAACGTTGAGTTTAAGCAAGCGAATGAGGCAATTGGAGTAAAGTGTCATGCAGATTTAAATTTTTCCCATTTGTGACGAATGCAGCTATCGATTTTTTTTTGCATGCTAGCATGCTAGTTTACATTCGTGTCAGTCAGCTGTTGGCTCTCACGCTGGCCAATAGAATCTTCCTGCCTATTCGTGTCAGTCAGCTATAGACTCTCACCCAGTACAAAATGGCCGAAAACTACATGAAAACTGCGGTAGAAGGATGAAAAAATCAATTATTTCTACTATCGATGGGAGTTGGGAAATGCAAAGTCGGTCTTGGCCTTCCCGCTAACTTGGAGCATGTGCATGTAAATTTTAGTGCAAATCCGTCGAAAATTGCGGCCGTGCATTCGTTACACACAGACATACACATTCTGCCTTTTATAGATAGAGATAATTATTCCTCCTAATATTAATCAGGGTAGATACAGAGTACCCTAACAAGGTAACAACGTACACGGTAATTATTTTTGGGTGACTGCAATAGGGTTAGTGGTGGTAAGCAAACAGAAACGCCATCGATTGTCATACGCGTTCGAATCCTACTGTGTGTCCAACTATTGTGACTTAGTCAATATCTGTACACACATTCATCTATGTAAGAGAGAAGAATATATATATATATATATATATATATATATATATATATATATATATCAGTAAAGCTAGTAATTCAGATCTGATCCGTTGTAGTTGAAGGCGAGATCTTTTTGGAGTTGGATTTATCAACCCGTTGCCCCCTTCATCATAGCCAGCAGCTATAGTCTATCAATAACGGCATTTGTTCTTTGTCTTTGATATATCGGAATTCTTTAAGACATCAAAGAATTACTTATATTCCTTTCCGAAATAGGAAAAATGGAACAGAGGTAATCGATTTCTGAATTTGCTCTTGGGAGGATTTGCTGTTGGATAACCAATGGAAACAAATCCACCAACTAGCAAATTTCTCAAACTTTGTCCTTCACGCTTTTCCCTCGTGCTGTTTCTCGAAATTTCTTCTCTTTATAAGGTGTGTGTGTGTGTGTGTTTGTGAAACGGCTTACTTGGCAGTGCCGAAAACGAACGGAATCGGATAAAAGATTTCCAAGTTTACCTCAATATATGAAGAATGTCTAAATGCAATTCTACCTGAGCTGTCCTGTCGCCAGTCATCATTAAAATAAACGTCATTGGCATGCCACAGATATTGACAAAGAATACAGTGGGTGGGGTATCACCTTCAGCTTCAAATATTTGGTTTGGGTTGTTTTACCGCTTTTAGAGCGTCATATTCAAGCACATTGACTCCAGCAGGGGGTGTGGGTGCAGGTTCGAATCTTGCTGGAGGGAACCTTTTCATTATTAAGTTTTCTCGAGTACACAGACTAGTAGATAAAATAAATCCTGCTTAACATAAACGGAACGTCTGCTCAAATACGGGTATCCACTAAAAGCAACGTTTGAATTGATAAAACTAGAATAATACATATATATATATATATATATATATATATATATATATATATATATAGATAATATTAGTGGAAAATATACATACATATGAAAAAATATATCTAAAAATTCCCATACATGTATATTTTCAGAAAAAAATTTTCCAAGAGGAAGGATCCAGGTAGAACTCAATGTCTAAGACAGAGTAAGGATATAATAAAAAGGCTTAAACACTAATATTCCATGGTCATAATTTATTCCATTGGAATCGTAAATACGATCCAAATCATCAGACCTACAAATTCAAAATGAAAACAGAAAAAAACAACTCCGGAAATCAAAACAGAATTTAGAGAAAGTGTAAGTATGAGGATGGTGACAGAGAGATTTTTTGGAGATGTGGGTGGGGTGGATTTAAAAAGGAGAGAAAGAAAGTCGACGGATGTCTAATACATAAAGATACATTTCGTGGTGACATATACACACCACAGACAATTCGGATAGGAAGGGAAAAAAAAAAAAAAAAAAAAAGGGGAAGGGGGGGGGAGAGGGATGGGACGAAGGAAAATAAAATTGTGTTTACTTAAAATTTAAAATCAAATATAAATATATGAAGATGAATATAACGATTGTCTCATTTCGCAAGGACCAAATATTTCTATGTTCAAAAACACATACTAATACACACACACACACAAAAAAAAAAAAAACATATACAAGTAGGTACATACACTTAGGCATGTACACACACACACACCCAGACATACGTATACATACACACATACACACATATATATACACATATATATATATATTGGTTTGTTTTACGGCACATCAACATCAATGTTTTATTTAATGCCGACAGATGTGTTGCTGGTAATATTTTTTCTTTAAAAATTTATTGTTGGTAATAATCTTTTACAAAAATATATTGCTGGTATTAAAACTTATTTTTACGCTTTCATAGTGTTTTGAGCCCAGTTTGGGGGACAACTATTTGCTCATATCTTGGACCCTAACACGTGCTACTACCCAGGGTCAGGGTGGACCTGAGAACACCAGCAATTAAGGGTAGGTTCTATGTTCCTCAAAACTTCCAGATCAGAGGCTTTGCTGTTGGCTGTAGTTTACAGACTTAGCCAGGACGCAGATGTAGTTTATCGTCATACCCAGGACGGAATATATATATATATATATATATATATATATATATATATATATATATATATGAAAATTTCTCTGATTTAACCAGTAGAGAAGACAATATTTATGAATAAAAATGACAATAGGAAAACTGGTATTTTGCTTTGATAAAGTCCACATTGGACGAAACGCGTCAGCAATTACCAGTTTTCCTATTGTCATTTTTATTCATAAATATATATGTATTTATTTTTCACTCTTGAAAATGTGGTCTGATGAACCAGGTACAAACCACTTACCTGGAGAAATAAATTATAACCAATGGACCTTTAAGGTTGTCTGTTTTCTATTAAAATTGAATTCATATATATATATATATATATATATATATATATATATATATATATGCATGTGTTTGTGTGTCAAAAGTGTGTGTGAGTGTGAATCATATATAAATAATAGGCTAATTACAAGAAAATGAACCATTTTATCTTCATACGATTCTTGTAAAGGAGTTTCATATTTAATAAAACAAAAATTCAGCACATTCTTATCTACAGGGTTGTCTGAAAGTCTTGTCAACCCGTACCTCTCCTCCGAACTGTAGGTGCTCGTAACAGCCACCTGCAATAGAAAAATATATATCGATGTCAAAACTTTCAGGCCACTCTGTACTTGCGATATTTATTTATTTGATTAAAGCAAGTTCGAAATCTACAGACACATTAACCTACCATTGAATGTGTAATAGGTATATATATATACTGTCCAAAATGATTACAAAGGATCTGATTTGTTTGTGTCTTATTTTTATACATTCAGTTAACCTTGCTGAGGGTCATCGGTGAGGGTGTGCTAACATGGCAACATTAAGGATCTATAGGATGGGACATCGGTGTCCTGATCTCTGACATGTATTTCTTAGATGATGTAAACCAGTAGATGGTCGATTGATTCAATAGTTGACAAGATTTTTATCGATGGTAATATTTTAATCTATCTATCTATCTATCTATCTATCTATCTATCTATCTATCTATCTATCTCCGTATATATTGGTTTAGTTTGTTTTGTTTTACGGCATATCAACCTCAATGGGTTATTTAATGCCGCTAAGATTTTTATTGCTGGTAATATTTTTTATCTATCTATCTATCTATCTATCTATCTATCTATCTATCTATCTCAGTATATATTGGTTTAGTTTGTTTTATTTTACGGCATACCAACCTTAATGGGTTATTTAATGCCGCTAAGATTTTTATTGCTCGTAATATTTTTTATCTATCTATCTATCTATCTATCTATCTATCTATCTCAGTATATATTGGTTTAAGTTGTTTTGTTTTACGGCATATCAACTTCAATGGGTTATTTAATGCCAACAAGATTTTTATTGCTGGTAATAATTTTTTTCTTTCAAAAATGTATTGCTGCTAATATTTTTCTTCAAACATGTCTTGCTGGTAATATTTTATTCCACAATGCTTTGCTGGCAATATTTTTCCCCAAAACGCGGATATATTTATCGTCTTACCCAGGACGCGGATGCCCTTTATCGTCTTTCCCAGGACGCGGACTTAGTTTATCGTCTTACCCAGGACGTGGATATTGTTTATCGTCTTACCTAGGATGCGGGCGTAGTTTATCGTCTTACCTAGGATGCGGGCGTAGTTTATCGTCTTACCCAGAACACGGATGTTGTTCATTGTCTTACCCAGGACGCGGATGTTGTTTATCGTCATATTCAGTTCCCTTGTAAATAAGGATAATTCCTTATTCTAAAAATTCAGACAGAAAAAAGAAATTGCCATTCAATAATGAATATTGTTGTCGAGTCACTGATGAGATGCAGGAGGTGATTTGGGAATTCAAGAAAAGCGAATGTAACCGATTTTTAAAAGGAAGTGAGATCAAAAGGAAAATGGCGGCTCTCCTAAAGGGCAACAGTCATCAGAAGCTCTCCTTGTCGAATTACGTACTTGATTCCTCGATTTCGCGCAGTTAACAACAGCCGACGCATTCACTGGATTAACAATAGATTTTCGTAACTATGCATTATATGTGGTGAAGGTTATTTTATTTCTTTATTTCATTTCAAACTGTTACAATCACGATAATCATGGATGTTGTTTTTAAGGAAGTTCAAAGAACAGAACAATACTATTCACACTGACATTCAGGTAGCTTTATCGCCGATATAAAAATATCCCGCTGGAAACCAACACGGCGGAAGGTGTCTGATTTCATTGTCTTATCCAAGTCTGGCATAAGGCATAATTTCAGAACACCTTATATACAAATTATTTTATGTGCCATGTCTCTTCAGTACTTGGGGATCATGACCTCCACTATTTCCTGTTCATTGCAGTGATGATATATATTGAATCCACCAGAAACATTCAAAATGGTGAATTGATAAATGGTTGATTGGTTTGTTTTGTTTTACGGCATATCAACATAAATGGGTTATTTAATGCCGACAAGTTTTTTATTGCCGGTAAAAATTTTTTTTATCCATCTGTCTATCTATCTTGGTCTCTTCATGTCTATCTATCTATCTATCTATCTATCTATCTATCTATCTATCTATCTATCTAGCCTTGTTCAGATTTGGTTTGGTTTGTTTTACGGCATATCAACCTAAATGGGTTACTTTATACCGTTAAATTTTTCATTGTTGGTAATATTTTTCTCCAAAAATCTATTTCTAGTAATATTTTTTTCCTTCAAAAATCTATTTCTGGTAATAATTTTCTTTCGCTGGTAATATTTGCTTTTCAAAATGTATTGCTGGTAATATTAAAAAAATATATATATATTGCTGCTAACATTATTTTTTTTTCAAAAATGTATTGCTGGTGATAATTATGTTTTTACAAAATATTTCTGGAATTAAAAACCTATTTTTACACTTTCATAGTGTTTTAACCCCAGTTTGGATGTTAACTATTTACCCATAGTTGGGACACTAACAGTTTCTACCACCTCGAGTCAGGGTGGACCTAGGAACATCAGCAATTGAGAGGTGGTTTCACGTTCCACAAAACCTCCTGATCAATGTAGTTTATTGTACCTTGCTGCTGAATGTAGTGTATTGTCTTACCCAGGACGCAATAAATGGCTGACGCGGAAGAGGATAATAATGCATATTACGAGGATATGTAGGATAGATAACTGTTGACTCAAGACATTGTGATCATAATGATCGAGACGGAATTCTCGCCAGCGTCTCTTGGACAAAGTAAGAGTTCTGTAGAGGAAAGCTGTATGAGTTGAACTTTCTCTTTATCAATGGAATGGTTTGGTTTGGTTCATTTTGTTTTACGGCATATCAACATCAATGGGTTATTTAATGCCGATTTTTTGTTGCTGGTAATATTTTTATCTATCTATCTATCTATCTATCTATCTATCTATCTATCTATCTATCTATCTATTTCAGTATATATTAGTTTGGTTTCGTTCGTTTCACAGCATATCAACCTCAATGGGTTATTTAATGCCGACAAGATTTTTATTGTTGGTAATATTTTTGTTAAAAAATGTATTGCTGCTAAATATATTTTTCTTCAAAAAATGTATTACTGCTAATATTTTTTACTAAAAATTTATTGCTGGTAATATTTTTTTTTTTGAAAATCGTATTGCTGGTAATATTTTTTTTCTTCAAAAATTAATTTCTGGTAATAATTATTTGCAAATTATTTGTGGTATTAAAACCAATTTTTAAACTTTTGCAATGCCTTTTACCTCAGTTTCGGGGTTAACTGTTTGCCCATAGCTGGGACCATAACTGGTGCTACCACCTCGGCTCAAGTTGGACCTGGGAACACCAGCAATTAAGAGGTGCTTCCTCGCTCCTCAAAGCAACCTGAACAGAGACCTTGCTGTTGGACGTTGTTTATCGTCTTACTCTGGACGCGGATGTAGTTTATCGTCATACCCAGGGCGGTCCTTACGGATGCTACGACCTCCGGTCTGGTTGGATCTGGGAACACCAGCATTTAAGAGATAGTTTAACATTCCTCAAAAATTCCTGATCAGAAGCTTTGCTATTGGATGTAGTTTATCGTCTTACCCAGGACACCGGATATAGTTTATCTGTCCTGAATATAGCTGGTTAGAACATTTGACATGGAAATAAAGATAGAGAACTCTCGCTACTTGCAGTGTGTCTTCTGTGAGGGCGGAAAGTAATCCATCAACCGCAAGGTTGCGTCAACGTTTTTGAACTCAAAGATCACAGATATGTCAATATAAAGCAGCGGTCCAAGAAACCGACATCTTTTTCATTTTCTTTTGCGATCGATCGTATATGTGGAGTTGTGGATATTTTAGAACTCACAAAACATAGTGATTTTCCAATCGTAGCTTGGATGTGGCACAAGGCCGAAAATAAGGGGCGCCCATTGAGGATCGAACTCGCTATTCAGTCGTAACTGTTCTAGCGAGACAAGCTTACTAACCATTACACCGCAACGGGGTGTCCAATAGTGGTTTTTCAAGTGTAGCTTAGATGTGGCACACGGCCGAATGTTTGGGCACTCAGTGAGGATCGAACTTACTACTCAGTCGTAATTGTTCTAGCGAGACAAGCTTGCTAACCATTACACCACCTCGGGGTGCTCATCACAGAACATAGTGAAGGCAAGAGAAGAATTGTAAAGAATATATAACTTTCATGCCTAAATGGATTGCAGTAGAAAGAAAAGACGGATGGGGCTGAAAAAACGTAACAAAAAGATGTCACGGAGAGCCATGATTATGCCCACGTGCTGCAAGAACATGGCACATAAAAGAACTACTACAGTTTTACGGTGAATGGATGGACACATCTTTACTCGTGTCTTCTTCGGAGCCACAATCATTATTGCCAACGGAACAAGCCGGAAATATTCCTTTGACGTAACGGAGGCGGAAGAAAGCTACAAAGACTTCCTATGTATCCATTCGCCTTGAAGCAGGCTTCAATGTATTTCATTGTCAAACTGATCGGGTTGCATTAGTGTGGAAAAGCCTTACCGATTGCAACCTAGAAACTAACACTACTGGGTGGTCAGAAAGTCTTGTCACCCTTATATAATATAAATTTTCTTTTTCAGATGTCTAACAGAGGGGTAGAGGGTGACAAGACTTTCGGATCACTTTGTACAATAAATTTTATTGAAGTCGATCGTAGCGATGACTAAGGAAAAAGAAAACTACAATGGAGAGTTAAAAAGAACGTACATAATTCTTTATTGAGCAATCGAATAAAATAACGAAAAAAAACAATAAAAAACAAAACAAAAAACAATAAGCCCAAATTAAACTAACGCTGTGTGAAGCATTCTAAAAGCATTTGTAGTGTGAGGTTTTCGACCCCCCCAATTTAAAATCGGAGAGACGAGTTCGAATTCCAGTCGGATCCATTATATTCACTTACGCGTTAATACCATTTGGAACCGTATGAATCCTCTTCTTTTCCCTTCAGCTATGGGTAAATAGCAGGACAGACTAATATATAAGCATATCACCCCAAGCATGGCGGAAGTGCCAGCACGCAAGGGGTTACAGAGAGTAAAAACAAGATTAAAGAGGGTTGTTTGAGGAAAGGATAGAGAGAAGGACGGGGGATCAAAATCAAGGCATCAGAAGATGTCGATTGACATTACATTTGAATATTCGAGGATTATAGTTATCAGGGAAGCAAGTAAGAGAGAGTTCTACTGGTAGTTCTACAGAAGGATGCTGAGAATATCATTATCCGAACGATTATCCATTACACCACCCATACATTCACTATCGAGGAGTAATACTCAGAGCCAATTTTTTTAGCATTTCACCCGAAGCAAGGCGGCAGTATCACTAGCAAGCAAGGTGTCACAGAGAGTGAGTGCAAGAGTAAAGAGGGGTATTTGGGGAAAAGGATAAAGAGAAAGACGGGGATCAATATCGAGAAGATGGCGATTGACATTACATTTAAATCTTCGAGGATTATAGCTATCGGAGAAGCAAGCAAATGGAAGGGTGTTCCATTGACGAGATAAGAAACTTTTGGATTAGAAGAGATGGCGACATTTAACTGTTTTGCCAGTTAAAGAGTGAGGCCGAGAAGCAAATCTAGGAGCACGCTTAAATTCATGCAGTTTGGGAACCAGTGAAAGTAACTCGTCAGAGAACCTGCCTTGAAAATACTTGTAGAAAAGACAGAGGGAAACCGCAGAACGTCTGTAAGAAAGTGACTGTAGACAAGAAGCCACATCAGGACCCGTCACATTGCATATTCATTTCTGGATTTTGTCGAGGACCTCGCGATGAACAGCAGGGGCACCAGACGATATATGACAGCAATATTCCATGCAAGGACGAATGGTTGATTTGTAGATTTGAAGGATCGACTCAGGCGAGAAAAAAAAACTATGTATACACCCTTGTGCAAATTCATTGAAACAAAACGAATAATTCCGTTATTATTTACTTATTTTTCGTATTTTTCCAATGAAACATGACCCAGTGCATGTTAGTACTTCGTATGTCTATTCTACGAGGTCATTCCTTGCAGACTGACAACAGGTTCTCGATTGGATTTAAATAAGGAGAGTTTCCGGGCCAATCTATAGTACTTTGATTTCTTCACTGATAAGGCTTGCCAGTGTGTTGATGCAGCGTAACCATTTTCGTACGCTTCCTTGGAGTAACGCGCATTGCAGACAATGGCCTTAAGACAACTAATCGGCAGTCGAAACAGAAGTGTCTTGGGTGATAAAAATCTGATGCAACCGCGGATGACAATATTTTTCTAGAGCAAACAAAACACCCCGGAAAATAGATTAATATTATCGCACACCACTGCAAATGACCTAATCAGATAAAAAATAGAAATCGATTGTGTGTCTAATACTGACTGTTTGATGAAAGTAAGGAAACTAAAGCGGTTGTTTCAATTAATTTGCACAAGAGTGTATGCGTATACAATTACAAACTAAAATTATTACAATGCACGTGACACACGATTGACCAATGAAATTCAAACACTCAGTATTTCCTTCTTTTTCACCGTATCTCATTCTCTGACGAATCTTTAATAAAAGTGATACGTGGTAGATTGATATACGTTTCCTATTGTTCTTTTATTTTATCATTTTGTCGGATTCCGATCTATATTGGATCTGTATTTGATCCTAATTCATTGGCAGAAAAGCCATTGCCACTGTCAGTTGAAATTTATAAAATCTTTACATTAAAACAACATTTCAGGGACATGGATTTGATGGGCCTCTTGCTCCCTAACACAATTATTGTAGAGAATGAGCATCTTTTTTTTTTCATTTCCAGTTATACATTTTAGTTGTTGCTGCTGTTGAAAGTTTTCAACTGATAGATTTCTCTCATTTAGTACAGTTCTTTGTGACTCTATAGCGCCAGACCATAAGGTTCAAAGATAAGATACCCCTCTCTAAAATATACAGGTTTCATTTGCTGGGAGCCATCTTTAATCATTGATCGTTGAGAGCGGTTGCATATCGATGATAGTTTAAACATTTTTAATGATTACGACGACATTTATGGCATCCGTATAGAAGTATAGATCTGATAAGTGGCTATTTGAGAACATGAATAGAGTTCTTAACTTAATATTTTGTTTTTATAGCAACATGTGGTGTTCCGCAAAACTACCCCTAGCGCAATTTAAGATAAAAATCTTTTTACTTTGAAAAATTTTACTTAACAAATATTTCCAGAAAGCTACTTTGTGTTTGTTTTGTTTTATGGCATATCAATCACAACGGGTTATTTAATACCAACAAGATTTTTATTGCTGGTAATATCTATCTATCTATCTATCTATCTATCTATCTATCTATCTATCTATCTCAGTATATATTTATTTGGTTTGCTTTTGTGTTACGGCATATCAATCTCAATGTGTTATTTAATGCGGACAAGACTTTTATTGCTGGTAACATTTTTCTTCAAAATGTACTGCTGGTTATTATTTACCTCAAAAAAAAATTATTGCTGGAATTAAAACCTATTTTTACACTTTCACAGTGTTTTGATACCAGTTTGAGGGTTAAATACTTGCCCATAGCTAGGACCCCAACAAGTGCTACCACCCACAATCGAGGTGGATGTAGGGACACCAGCAATTTAGAGGTGGTTTCACGATCCTCAAAATCACCTGATCAGAGGGCTTGCTTTTGGACGTAGTTTATCGTCTTACCCAGGACGCGAAACCTACTTTAAAAAGATAATTTGACCATAATTAAGACAATAACAACAATTACAAATTTTAAGGAAGTTACTGAGTATGAGTAAATATAAAAAAAAGAAATATTATTACGGAGAGAGAACAAAAGTTATTGTGTATGAGAGAATATAAAAAAAATATTACGGAGAGAGAACAATAAACAAATAGAAATTAAGTAGACCGACATCGCATTTAAATCATTGAAAGACAAATCTGAAAGGAAATCAAGACACGGAAAATGGAATTACAAAAGTGCGATAGAAGAATTGTTAGTATAGAACTTATGCTTAAATTTAGCAATTTCAAGTGTAAAATGATGAGATCTTGCCTCCAATCTAGTACCATGTTTAAACTGTTATATGCAGTTTATCTGTGCATTTTCTATAAATATTTTCTTGGTAATTGTTCTGCTAAACTTTCTTCTATATCAAGAAGAAAGTTCATCAGAACAATTACCAAGGAAATATTTATCGAAAATGCACAGATAAACTTTTACATTACGACGGTTGGAAAGTGATTGAAATCGATATGGTATATCAAGACTGCCAACATTGCATTATTATTCTTTGGATTTTCTCAAGAATCTCTAAATACATAGCAGAAGCACACGACCAGATGGGGCAGCAATATTCAATGCATATACTTAATTAATCATGACAATCTGGATTACCATTTACTAAATATTAAGGCGAATCATTTTGTGAGAAAAACGTACAAAATTATTTTAAAAAATTCTTTTCACGTTTTTTTAATCATACAATTCCATATTCTGCTAATTTACTTTTTTTTGGTGTTATTCTTATTCTCAACTAGCAGTAGAGCCCGGCGTTGCCCGGGGATGTAACAGAAAGAGATAGATCAAGTATCGACCATCATAAAGACTGAAAAATAAAATTGACAAAGATTACTGTTTAAGGTTGACGGACACGCATGTCTTAATTATTTTTTTTTTTGTTTTTTTTACGAATTGGTCAAACCCAAACTCAAACAAAAACATTGTTTTCAATCGTTATGAGTCTACCGATTGAATAGAATTTTATTATAAACAATTTTTAAAGCATTCTGAATGTAAAAATAAAAAAAAAAAGTGTGCAAGACAATAAGAAACACTACCTGCCAAAAAAAAAAGTGAAGTATCGTTGAAATCGGTTGAAAAATGTCGGAAATCGATCCCATATATAAACGAACACACACACACACACACACACACACACACACACACACACACACACACACACACACAACCTGGGTTTTATAATAAGTATAACTCGATATGAGTTATCTCCCTTTCATTCTCGACAGCGATACCTCTTAATCGTGTTTTCAAATTGATTTCATGCAAACACAATTGTCTTTTTCCAATTTTTGGCGCTGTCAGAACCACCGCAAGGTAATCTTACGTAGTCCTGTGAAGTTTTGTTGAAATCGGTTGAAAAATGTAGGAAATCCGATCCAATATATAAATGAACACACACACACACACACACACACACACACACACACACACACACACACACACACACACACACACACACACACAAACTGGTTTTTATAATAAGTATGATTTACCTGACTTTCTTTGAATAAAAGCGAATAAAAAAGACTAAACAAACAACTAAGCCTCTTCAGGAAGCAGGTGATAATGGCTCTCCACATATCTCTTTTCTGTATAATTTAAGAATTGCCATTCATTCTTGGGAAATATAGTGATGTGCTTTCTAGTTAACTCCGGTATGGTTTTACATTACCATTCAATGCTATAGGGCCCAGTTTACCCTATGATTTAACAGTACTCCTTCCATGTTTATTCCCCTGAAGGAAGGGTTTATCCCGTTTTCTGTTTATGATATGGTTTACTGGTTCCTTTCTTTCTTCCATGGCTTTAATATTTAAACTGTCTTAACTTTTTCGTGATATGACCGATCAGTAGTTGTGAAATTTCATTATGACCGTCCTGGTTAAGATGATAAACTATGTCCGCGTCCTGGGTAAGACGATAAACTACATCCAACAGCAAGGCCTCTGATCAGGAGGTTTTGAGGAGCGTGGAACAAGCTCTTAATTGCTGGTGTTCCCAGGTCTATCCTAACCAGGTGTTGTTGCACCTGTTAGGTTCCCAGCTATGGGCAAAAAGTTAACCCCAAAACTGGGGTTTACACTATGTAAGTGTAAAAATAGGTTTTAATACCAGCAATACATTTTTGTAAGATATTATTACCAGCAATGAATTTTTGAAGAAAAAATATTACCAGCAATACATTCTGGAAAAAAAAATATTACCAGCAAAATATTTTTGAAGAAAAAGTATTACCAGCTATACATTTTTTTAAAAAATATTACCAGTAATGAATTTTTGAAAATAAAAACAAATTTGCAGCAACAGATTTTTTGAAGAAAAAAATATTGCGAGCAATAAATATTTTGAAGAAAAAATACTGCAACTCATACATTTTTGAAAAAAATATTACCGGTAAAATGTATTGGAAAAAAATATTACCAACTATACATTTTTGAAAGAATATTGACAATAATGAATTTTTGAAGAAAGAAAATATTGCCAACAATAGATTATTCAATGAAAAAAAATATTGCCAGTAACATTTTTTAGAAAAAATATATTACCATCAATTTAAAAATTTGTCGGCATTGAGGTTCACATGCCGTAAAACAAAACAAACCAAACCAAACTTTCATCATGAGAATAACGGTGTTGGTATTTGTCGAGTTGCTGCATCCTGACTCGTAGTATGAAGTCTAAACTTTTTGCAGCGCTCAGAGATGTTGCTAAGTCGCATAATATCTGCGTATGTGCAGTTCCATGTCGCGCATGGATAGGCGACCCTGCATATAGTTCTTGTTGGCAACCCCGAGACCACATCGCCCTGTTGGCTGCGGCTGTAGAATACGCCTCTGCAGAGGGGTAAGACCCCCTCAATGGGGCGTCCCAGGTATAACGATAAACTACATCCGCGTCCAGGGTAAGACGATAAACTACATTCAACAAGAAGGCCTCTGATCTGGAAGTTTTGAGAAGCGTGGAACAACCTCTTAATTGCTGGTGTTTCCAGGTTCCACCCTGACACGGGGTGGTATCACCTGTTAGGGTTCCAGCTATAGGCAAATAGTTAACTCTTGAAACTGAGGTAAAAAGTATTATAAAAGTGTAAAAATAGGTTTTAATACTAGAAATACATTACCAGCAATACGTTTTTGAAAAAAAAATTTACCAGGAATACATGTGATTGGACTCAAAATATGATTAATTGACAAATGGTTCAGATATATATGTATACATACAGTGGGGTTGAATAAGTGATCGTACAGCAAACGAATGCTTGTTATTCTCACTTATAGCGAATAAAAACCTCGAATAACAATGTTATATATGTATTTGGGGCATAAAATCAGTATCTGCAATTTAAAATTAGAAATTCATCGATAAGTGATAGTTATGCAATTTTTTATATTTCGAATAGTGGAAAAAGTGTTCGTACAGTATCAATTTTTGAATTATAATACGGTAGATTTTGGTTGTACTTCAAAATAGAAGATTCTAAACTGTTCTAGAATATTCTCAGTAACTCTTTTGCAACATTCAGTTCAAAATTGGATCATTCTCCAGTCACTGTTCACTGATAACGGTTCTAATAATGGCTAGACGTAAGGAAATGACTTGTGCTCAAAAAGAGCTAATTATTAAGCTATGGAACAATGGAAAACGTTACAGAAACATCTCCAGTGTCACGGAAAAACCTTTTTAACAATTGGTTCATTTATTGCAAGATTTTAAAGACGTAATACTGTTGAGAACAAAGGCAGACCCGGTGCTCCCAGGAAGATCTCTCCCAAAGTTGATGCAACAGATAAAAAGAAAAAAAAAAAAAAAAAAAAAAGGAAAATTCTTATTGGGAAAGAGTTCTTTGGACAGATGAGAGTAAAATTGAGTTGTTCGGTCGCAATTCCCTGAATTATGTATGGAGGAAAGACGCCGAAGCATACGCACCCACGAACACCATACCAACTGTCAAATTTGGTGGGGGTAGTATCATGGTTTGGGACTGCTTTTCGATGCGAGGGGTTGGTAAACTAGCAATTATAGACGGTAGAATGAATGCAGGAAAAAATATCAACAAATCCTAAGCGATAATTTATCGCTTTCTGTAGAGAATCTTGGATTTCCTCCTGATTGGATCTTCCAGCAGGACAATGATCCCAAACATACTGCTAAGAGTACGAAGTATTGGCTTGCTAATAACAACGTTAACATCTTACAATGGCCCAGTTAGTCGCCGGATTTGAATCCAATAGAATATTCATGGCGGTTTTAAAAAAATAAGATCCGTGATAGAGGTCCAACAAATATCAAAATACCTGAAGACAATTACTCAGGAAGAATGGTATAAAATACCTACTAAAATATACAAATCGTTAATTAAAGACTACAGGAAGAGATTGGTTGCTGTTGAACTTAATAAAGGCTTTGAAACAAAATATTAAATGGAGAAAACATGTTTTTGTTCTGCTGTACGATCATTTTTGAAACCCCTAAAAATTTAAATATTGCTATATTTTCTTAACCAGGGAATATTATTTAGTTTTATATGCATACATTTTTAGTATACAATCTGATACAGTAGATATATTCCCGTTTTGTTAATATATTACAAATAATAATATGAAATATTTTCATGTGTACGATCACTTATTCAACTCCACTGTATATACCATTTTTTTACCAAACTATCGCTATGTATCTATTTCAAAATATTTGTTGGCATTAAATGACCCACTGAGGTTTTGATATGCCATAAAACAAAACCAAACCAAAATAACCAAACCCAAGACGACATTATGACTTTGTCTTATCAACTTCTCTCCAGTTTGTATTGAAAATGGACAGTAATAATTATTTTAGACTTTTTTCTCTCCTGAAAACAATCTTGTTATTTTATTGTTCCCTCTTAATAATTTTTCTCCTATTGTCTTACAATCAGCAATCTCTTGTGTCGTAGCGGCTTTATCGCCTTGATTGCGGTGAAATAATTAAAAAAAAAACAAAAACAAACACACAGTTAAGCGGAAATGGATGCAGTTTTTTTTTTACCAAGCGTATACTTTCAGGAGTAAATGCAGCAGACTAGACCGGAAATTGAACCATGGCATATCGATTTATCTTTTCACGTCGATAACCTTTGCATTATCCGCACCTCTCAATGCATAAGGAAAGGCATCAGAAAAAATGGTTTCTGTGAATAAAAATCGACACGAACAGAATAAGGAATAGAACAAATGGAGAACACGTAAGAAGTTGGAATTCAATAGAGAGAATACATCTGGAAAAGACAGAAATCTTTTGAACATTACTCGGTGAATCGGTACTTTGGCTTTTTTCAGGAAACTGAGATCAGCAACGAAGCTTCTTAGAACGGGTGATAAGAGAGCGGTTAGGAAAAGAATCTATAGAAATCCTTGCTCTTGGAATAGTTGAAACATCTTTCAAATGGCAGGACGAAGCGAAGGGAAAGTCTGTTGGAATGGCTCGACTTCAAAATGCTTTTTTTTTCTTTGGTTTGGTTTGTTTTACGGCATATTTATTTCCTTCGGTCAAATAGGACCACAAAGATGAAGACAATATTCAGCATGTAAAAAGTGAATGTCTGGTATTACCTTTCGCAGCAAATGTGTTTTACAAAATCCAACTACCATGATATATGATTTTGGTAAAACTAACCGTAGTTTTGGTTCGTTCTTTTAGACCCTGAAACAGTCTTTAAAATTCAGAACATCGAATGAATAAATTCTAAACACTTTAAATGCCACAGATTTTGGATAAGTTAGAACACATTTAGAATAGGTGATGAGAACACGCAAGAAATTTCACGAGTGAAACTTCATTCCAGCACGATAAAATACTGTAAAACTAATCTACTAACCCGAAAACTCGAGTCATGTTGGACTCACTGACATATCACTTTGCAACATTGGTTCTTGTACGATCAAGTTAAGCAACGTCGAGTTTGGAAAGTACCTAAATGGGTGACTGCTTTGGAATAATAACCAAACCTGATATTACCTTTAATAGCAAATTTTATTAATAATTCGTCCTGGTCATGAAGATAGTTAAATCGGCGTCCTGGGTAAGACGATAAACTACGACCAACAGCAGGGCCTCTGATCAGGAGGTTTTGAGGATTGTGGAATCACTTCTTAATTACTGGTGTTCTCAGGTCCATTCTGACCCTGGGTGGTAGAACCTTTTAGTGTTTCAGCTATGGACAAATAGTTAACCTCCAAACTCCAACTATCAGATTGGTAAAATTAACAGTTATACAGGAAACCTAACTGTTACTGCTACCCTCGGTTCATATAAAAAATCAAGATTAGATTAACGTCCTGGGTATCACAATAAACTACATCCGCGTCCTGGGTAAGACGATAAACCAGAATAAGGCCGTTTTGTGGAGCGTGGAACCACTTCTAAATTGCTGGGATTCCCAGGTCCATCCTGACCCACGGTGGTAACACCTGTTAGGGTTCCAGATATAGGCAAATAGTTATCCCATCAACTGGGGTCAAAACATTATAAAAGTGTAAGAATCGGTTTTAATACCAGAAATACTTTGTAAAAATTTATTACCAGCAATAAATTTTTGAAGAAAAAAAACAAACTCTATTACCAGCAATACATTTTTGAAAAAAAATATTACCAACAATATGCTTTTGAAAAAAAATATTACCAGCTATGTATTTTTTAGGAAAAAAATATTACCAGAAACACATTTGTGAACAAAAAAAATATTACCAGCAATACATTTTTGAAGGAAAAATGTTACCAAAACAAAATATTACTATCAGTAACAATTTTGTCGGCATTAAATAACCCATTGAGGTTGATATGTCGTAAAACAAACCAAACCAAACTAAACCAAGACTGCGTTATGTCTTTTCAGGAAGTAAGGGGTCATGGATCTCCAAGCATTTCTTATCTATCTAAGCTGTGAGTTACTCTGTACACTTGGGAAATGCTTATAGACACATCAATTTTAAACACCGGTTCTCCTTACTCTCATCGAAATTAAGCAAGGTCAGGCCTGGTCAGTTCCCAGATGGGTAACAGCTTGGGAATACCATGTTCTGTAAGCTTGGGCGTGCGGGTGGTGAAATAGATAATGGCTCGAATTGTTAGTCGGAGAGCCGAGTTCCAATTGCCGTCAGGTTCGTCATATTGCTTTACGCGAAAATATTCTTCAGAAACGTATGAATTCACCTCTTCTCCCTCCCAGCTATGAGTTAATTAGTAAAACTTTTATCACTAAACTATTATTATCTAAAAAGAAAACCAAAAACAATCTTACAGTTTAAAAACATTTTCTGGCTTTAAATAACCTGAAAGAAGTTGATAAGCCGTAGAAAACGGATCAATCAATCTACTTGGGAAATATAGTAGCGTGGTTTTCTGAATTGAATTCACAGTTGTGCTTTTTTCTAGACTGACTGCTAGTAAATGCTAGAAAGGTCAGTCTACTCTGCCGGTTAATAAGAGACGCCTTCTTGAATGATATCTGTTAACGCAGCAGGCAAGGATGCAATTTACACTCTACTCGCTGAATTTACATTCAGGGTCGATAACTGATGATACAGAATAAAACTTTCAATGAATAAATTGTATTAATGTAGAAAGGCTAAAATTAACATCAAGAGCTTTTGCATAAATATTTTATTAATACACTTTCTCGATTTTTGAAAGCAACAATGAACTAATATGACTCATAAAATAAGAGATTAAATGGCAATGATCAAAATATATTCCAGACGTGAAACATTAAGCATTCATTGGCCGAACTGTTGTAATTTAGAAAAATCTTTTCATTAAATACGAGGATAGGATGAAAAGTTCATAGGCTGATTATGAAGGAGTGACGTTAAAGGTGTTAAATCTAGGACGCATTAATTTCTTATTAATAAATGCATTTTCTCTCCGTCCTTAGTAAGACGATAAACTATATCCGGCATCAAGGCCTCTGATCAGGAAGTTTTGAGGAGCATGAAACCACTTCTTAATTGCTGGTGTTCCCAGGTCTACACTGACCCAGAGCAAATAGTAAACTGCCAAACTGGGGTCAAAACCTATGAAAGTGTAAAAAATAAGTTTTAATACCAGCAATACATTTTTTTAAAATAATTATTACCAGCAATGAGTTTCTGAAGAAAAAAATATTACCAGCAATACTTTTTGAAAAAAAAAAAAAAATTAATGGCAATACATTAAAAAAAAATATTACAGTAATACATTTTTGAAGGAAAAAAAAATATTACCAGCAATATATTTTTGTAAAAAAAATATTGCCAGCAATGAATTTTTGTAGAAAACTTTATTTCCAGCAATATATTTCTGGAAAAATTACCAGCAATACATTTTTGAAGAAAAAAAACTTTACCAGCAATACATTTTTGAAAAAATATTACCAAAGATACATTTTTGAAAAAAATTATTACCATGAATAAAAATATTGTCGGCCTTAAATAATCCATTGAGGTTGATATGCCGTCAAGCAAAACTAACCAAACCAATATATACTGAGATAGATAGATAGATAGATAGATTGATAGAATGATAGATAGATAAAAAAATATTACAAGCAATAAAAATCTTGTCGACATTAAATAACCCATTGAGGTTGATATGCGGTAAAACAAAACAAACAAAGCATTTTTTTCCTTTGCAGGTAAACTGGCATCTGATTGTTCAAAGAAGTCTGTTCATCCCATTAGTCAAAAAAGTAATAAATAGCAGATATTACGTCATCACCACCACGATACCGATTCCAGCCAAGTGTTTTTTTTTTTCATGTGGAGGAACTGATGGTCATATCATGAGAATAGCGTGGGTGATCGACCAGTTCAAATCCAGCAGCTATTGAAACCAAGGACTTGTTTGCTGGAGCATTGTCCTGATGAAACAATAACACTTTCTTCAGTTTTCCTGGGCGTTGGTCTTCACAGACTCTCGTAAGTGTTTCTGTAAGCTGGTGTAGTAATCTTCATTGATAGTGTGGCCATCTTAGAGACAGTAAATAAACACAATGCCTTCTGCATAAAACAACTGAAGCCACCACCTTCCCTGCTGATAAAAAAGACCTTGGCCTTCTTGGAGCAGTTGAGAAGGTGTGTTTCCATTGCATAGATTGTGTCTGGCTCAAAGAGATGAACCTAAATCTCACCTTAGATTAGGAAACGTTGAAGAAAATCAGCTGAATCTGCCTTAAACAATGTCAGATTTTCCTGTGATGTCATCAGCTGGTGCGTTTTTGATCAGTTGAGATATGAAGTGGCACCCACCGAGCTGAAACCTTCGTCATGCCTAGTTCATTGTGTATAATGTTCTCAACTGTTCTTAACACGATCGTTGTTTTCTTCCGTTTTGACAGTTGTAGGACGTACAGACGTTGGGTCATCTTCAAGACTCTCCCTTTTCCCTCTAAATTTAGCCGCCTACTTTTGCACTGTTGATAAACCTGGGCTGTCATCCCGTAACGTAGCAACACCCCATGTATGCGGTGTTTACTCATTCCCCCACGTGAATGAGATGTGACACAAGGTCGGATTAATTTGGGGACCCAAGCGCGTACACCTGGGCAGGGACAAAAATTCCCCTCAGCCCCAGCAACCGTCTGTTGCGCTGGCCTCGGTGCGAGCACCGATCCCTCCCTCTTGTGGCAGCTGTTCCCCAGGGCTGGGCACCTCTTCAGTATAATTTTCCTCAGTTGCCCCTCTGTCCTTTGATAGAGAAGCCCCTGAGCGCACTCTGTCCAACGACAGAGGCGCAACTGAGAGACAACACCTCATGTATGATGTTAAGAGTTAAATACTTTTTTTCTATAGGTAACATCACTGTGAAGTGAAGCCGCTACCCAAGTTAGTTTTGAAGTCTTCTTTGAATAGTCAGATGCCAGGTTTGGTTTGGTTTACGGCATATCAACCTTAAACGGCTATTTAACAGTTACTTAAAAAAATGGGCCCATCAGTGTGGTGTAATCGTTAGTAAGCCTGTTTCGCTAAAATAGTTACAACTCAATAATGACGTCGAACTTCAATTGCTTGCCCCATACTTTCGTTCTTGTGACACATCTAAGCTGCGCTTAGAAAATCATAGTCTTGTGCTATACCCTGGAAGGTAAGGTAAATAAGATTGTTACGTAACAATTTTTATTGTACAATTTCTTCCGTGTTCTTATCTCCTATTCTAAATGTGTTCTAACTGATCCAAAAGTCTAACACCTTCACCCCGGCCCCTCAACCTCCGGCGTCTTACTCTCTCTGTTGAGGTGTTTACTCAGTCCTAACCGAACTTAAGGGAGTGGCCATAGGTCCCCTGAGCATCCGTAGATTATTCGACCGGTCCGCTGGTTTAATCCTGCTTCCTGCTCACGTTGTGATTTGTTTGATCCAGAAAGCAAAAGTGATGTCCGTCCATTCACAGTCGACTGAAGATGTAGACACGGCTGGGGAATCTGCGCTAAGAAATTTAGAATGCAGCAAAAGAAAAAAAAATTAATATCTGCAGAAAGCCGGACAAACATCGATTCAATGATTGAATTGGTAATGTCTTTTATATAGCAGAAAGGAATAGTAGAGAAAAGAAACGGGTTACAGAAAAGAAAAGTACCCCCCCCCCAAAAAAAAAGAGTGTAAGTGATTATCTTGTTGTTAAATCGTCTCACAACGATATATGACTCTTGCGATGGAGGGATAAATATTTCTGTGCGGGGCTTAAAGTTATAGTGGCGTTCCTCCTCCCAACGATCGCCCGGGCCAATTCTCTCTTCTCTCTTCAAGAATTTTATCCCGTCTGTCTTTTGCAGCATAGCTATGCGTTTATATGGATAAACCCGGCTGGTTATAACTGACCCTCGGCCCTACTACTTCGCACGTGGTTATCACGGGGTTCTGGATGCTTCAACCAAAATCATGTGAATTCCAAAGTTCCTTCTAGCTTACTCAGCTCTATTTCAATTATTAATCGATAAAAATTATTTCGACCATTTCCATTGTCTCCTGATGACTCAGATTCAATGGGTACAACTTCTGCCCTAGATCAGATTTCCCCATCAGTAAACCAAATGCTCTGATTTAATTTCGCCATTCATATCTACTCCAATTTCACTAAAAAAATATACGCGCGAAAAGAACGAAGCCAAAAAGACGGTAAATTTTACAAATATCATGAAAATTTGGTCTGGTTTGTTTTGTTTTACGGCATATTAATCTCAATGGTTTATTTAATGTCGACAAGATTTTAATTGCTGGTAATATTTTTAATCTATCTATCTTGGTCTCTTCATGTCTATCTGTCTCCCTTGTTCTCTTCATATCTATCTATCTATCTATCTATCTATCTATCTATCTATCTAAGTATATATTGATTTGGTTTGTTTTGTTTTACGACATATCAGTCTCAATGGCTTATTTAATGCTGACAAAAGTTTTATTGTTGATAATACTTTTATTTCAAAAATCTATTTCTGGTAAAATTTTTCGTTTCAAAAAATCTATTTCTGGTAATATTTTTCGTTTCAAAAAATCTATTTTTGGTTATATTTTTCGTTTCAAAAAATCTATTTCTGGTAATATTTTTCGTTTCAAAAAATCTATTCTGGTAATATTTTTCGTTTCAAAAAAATCTATTTCTGGTAATATTTTTGCTTTCAAAAAATCTATTTCTGGTTATATTTTTGCTTTCAAAAAACATATTTCTGGTAATATTTTTCGTTTCAAAAATCTATTCTGGTAATATTTTTGCTTTCAAAAAATCTATTTCTGGTAATATTTTTGCTTTCAAAAAATCTATTTCTGGTAATATTTATGCTTTCAAAAAATCTATTTCTGGTTATATTTTTGCTTTCAAAAATTCTATTTCTGGTAATATTTTTCCTTCAAATATGTGTCACTGATCGTTGGTAATTTTTTTTTTCTAAAAAGTACTGCTGTTAAAAAGTTTTTTATTTGCAAAGTATTTCCGTTATTAAAACCTATTTTTACATTTTCATAATGTTTTGACCCCAGTTAGCTATTTTCTTATAGTTGGGAACCTAACAGGTGGTACCACCCTGGGTCAGGATGGACCTGGGATCTGAAATTAAGAGGTGGTTCCACGCTCCTCAAAACCTCCTGATCACAGTCCTTGCTGTTGGACGTAGTTTATCTTCCTACACAGGACGGAATACCATGATAGTTACTTTTATTTTTAAAATAACATTTGCCATTAAAAGTTTTCTTTATTATTTCCAAGCAGTCATCTGTCTAGGTACCTGCCAGATCCGACGTTGCTTAACTAAAATGATCGTATGCGAACCGGGGGTTCAAAGTGGTGTGGCAGTGATTCCAAAATGTCTCGATTTTTCGAGTTCATATATTAGTTTTGCAGTATCATAATGCTTGGAATAAGTACTCTTGTGACCTTTTTCCGTGTTCTTATATCCTTTTCTTCATGTGTTATAACTGATCCAAAAAGCCGTGGCATTTAAAGGGTTTAGAATTTATTCATTCGATGTTCTGAATTTTAAAAATGGGAATAAAAGAACGAAGAGAAAAAAAAAAAGAAAACTGCAATCGATTACTACAATATGTTTCGTTTCGATGATAAATGAGACTTCCACATAATATAAATACGAGTGAACACGTGGTGTTTGGTTGGAGCATTAGCCTTTTTCTCACAAAATACTTCATAATTATTTCCATTTCCGTAAGTTGGTAGGAGATTTAATTGCATTACAGTGTAACCCGGATATAAGAGACCCGGATATAAGAGACTTCTTCTCCGGTGCCGACAACTGTCTTATATCCGGGTTACACTGTATATTGCTTTCTTTTCTTCGTCACCACAGTTCTACAGTTCCATTTCATTCTTAACTTTTTTCTTTTTTTTTCTAAAATGATATTCACTCTGTGCAATGCTCAAGATTAACTCAAGGTAGAGACTTAGATTGGTCTGATTTGTTTTACGGCATATCAATCTCAATGGGTTATTTAATGTCGACAAGACTTTTATTGCTAGTAATATTTTCTTCCAAAATCTATTGCTGGAAATATTTTTTTCCCGAAAATGTATTTCTGGTAATAATCTTTTACTAAAATGTATTGCTGGCATTAAAACCTATTTGTACACTTTCATAGTGTTTTATCCGAGTTTGGGAGTTAACTATTTGTCTATAGCTTGGACCCTAACAGGTGCTACCACGATGGACATGGGATCACCAGCAATTAAGAGGTGAGTCCACGCTCCTCAAAACCTCCTGATCAGAGGCCTTGCTGTTGGTCGTAGTTTATCGTCTTACCAAGGACGCCGATGTAGCTATTTTCATAACCAGGACGGAATATTAATAAAATTTGCTATTAAACGTAAAAGTTTGGGGTTAGATATTTGCCTACACCTCACACCCTAAAAAGGTTATTTAATGCCGACAAGATTTTTTATTGTTGGTAATATATTTTCCAAAAATGTAGTGCTGGTAATAATACTTTTACATAAAATTAATTGCTGGTATTTAAAACTATTTTTACACATTCATAATACTTTAATCCCGGTTTGCCATAACTATTTGCCCATATTTGGGACCCTAATAAGTTATATAATGGCGACAAGATTTTTATTGCTGGTAATAATTTTTACCCAAGAAATTTATTGCTGTTATTAAAATCTACTTTCAAACTTTCAAAATGTTCTGACCTCCAGTTTGGGAATTAAATATTTACTCATAGCTGGGACCCTAACGGGTGCTACCACCCCTTGGTCACGGTAGACCTGAAAGCATCAACAATTAAAAAGTCGTTTCACGTTCCTCAAAACCTCCTGATCTGAGGCCTTGCTCTCGGATTTAGTTTATCGTCTTATCGCCTTCTTTTACACTAAGATACGAAGGCAATGAGGATGAGTTGAATCTGTGGATGCAGCATGAATGGTTCTAGCTGTGAAGGTCTGAATTGGTGGAACTAAGAAATGTAGTTTCTCTGAACATTTGCCATGAATAACAGGGATGTAGTAGCAAGAGGCTTGCTAATGTGCTTGTAAGTTGGAAAAAAATAACATCACCCACAACTTCGTACAAACACTTTTGGTTTCTATCTTGGGTGGAAATTGAACGCAAGGAAGCTCCTGCTCAGATATAGCAGTAATATTCCATTTTTGATCTAACTCTTGTAAAGATTGTTTTGTTTGTTTTACAGCATATCAAAATATTGGGTCATTTTATACCAAAGTTTTTATGCTTTTCGTAAATAAAACCGTAAAATTATTTTTTTTTTAATAATAAAACTACTCTCATGGTTATATTTTTAAAAATTATATTTTTGAAATCAGCTTAATTTCTCTTAGAAGCTGGAATATATAAAGTGGATCAGTGTTTTCAAAAAGTTCTTTTAATTCTGTTGATTGGTAATATCTTGAGTTAAATTAACATTCCTGCAATTTGTCAGTGTGTTTTATACTGAATGGCTCTTGGAATGCCACATACAGCCGAGGATTCTTTTTTAATCGACTTTACCCATTCAGGACAGTAAAGCCACTAACACCGAACGGGTTACTATGTGGATTTGGTTTTGTTTTGTTATACGGCATACCAACCTCAATGGGTTATTTAATGCCGACAAGATTTTTATTGCTGGTAATATTTTTTTTATCTATCTATCTATCTATCTATCTATCTATCTATCTATCTATCTATCTATCTATTGGTTTGGTTTGTTTTGTTTTACGGCAAATCAACCTCAATGGGTTATTTAATGCCGACAATTCCTTTTTCCTGGTAATATTTTTTCCTAAAAAATGTATTGTATAGCTGGTAATATTATTTAAAAAAATGTACTGCTGGTAATTTTTTTTTCAAAAATATATTGCTGGTAATATTTTTTTCTTCTTTTTTCAAAAATATATTGCAGGTAATAGTTTGTTTTTTTTTCTTCAAAAATTTATTTCTGGTAATAATTTTTTTACAAAGTATTTCTGGTATTAAAACCTATTTTTACACTTTTATAATGCTTTTTAGCTCAGTTTCGGTGTTAACTATTTACCCATAGCTGGGACCCTAACAGATGATACCACCCCGGGTCAGGTGGGACCTGGGATACCAGCAATTAAGAGATGATTCCACGCTCCTCAAAACCTCCTGATCAGAGGTCTTGCTGTTAGACGTAGTTTATCGTCTTTCCGTGGACGTGGATGTATTTTATCGTCATACCCAGGACGGGTTACTGTGTGGAAGTATTAGAAACAGAAACTAATGAGTAATCAAGAGGACACTAATCAAGAGGATAGTACATAGCGATCGACACTGCATTTAAGGGAGTACCACAGGCGAGAAGTGCGACAAAAGAAATTGTTAGCTTAGAATTTACGGTTACATCTCGCCAACTCAAATGTAAATTGATGAAAACTTGATGCTAGTCTATTATTGCACTTAAATTTAAAATGTTTAGATAACATAGCGAAGAGCTTATCCAAACAAATACAGTGAAAATGTTTATAGAAAAGGCACAGGGAAGCTGTGATACGATGGTGAGAATGTAACTGAAGCCGAGCCGCTAGATCAGGACCAATAATATTGCTGATTCTTCTTTGGATTTTATCAAAGGTCTTTAGGAAAATAGCAGGACCACCGGACCGTATGTGGCAGCAAGATTCTAAGCATAGATGAATGGTAGAATTACAAATATGTAGGATTGATTCTGGAGAGAAAAATTGTCTCGCACGAGACAGTGAACCAACTTTCTTAGCACCTGATCTAGCAATGGATTCAATATCGTCTTTCCACTTCATCCCAACCGAGAACTTTAGCCCCAGAAGACGCAACAACTTACTTCCTTGAAGGTTAGCATCAGCCATATTGATGACAGGCAGAGCAGTCTCTCAAATGATTATTCGAGAGATACTCAGTTTTGGGGCTGTTAAAATTAACAAGACATTTTTTCCCACAGTTAACGACGATCTTGAGGTCATTTTGGACATCGGCTGCCATTACTGCAATATATCTTTATAATTGTCCTCTTTTATAAATTTCCGACCATGAGATCCGAGATCGAATCTCAATTTTTTTTAATGATTTCACCCTAAGCAAATCGAGAATACCACTAGTGTACTGGTCTTTACAGGAAGTGAAAGTGAAAGAGAAGACTGAGAATAGGGAGGTTTGTATCTGTCATGCTGATTGAAGGTAAAGAGAGATCTCTCAGATCATTAATAGAAAACATTTTCGTTTTAGAGGCGTTAAAATAAACAAGCCATCCTTTGCCCCAGTTAACAACAGACTCGGCTGCCATTACTGCAATATAGCGTTATAATTGTTCTATTTTATCAATTTTCTTCATCTTTTACTGTGTCCAATAAGTTTTAGGGTGAAAAAACTGTTCTGTCTGTTACATAACGTTTATTGCAATATATTGTTGTAATTGTTCTATTGTCGTCAAATATCGTAATAAAAATATTTCGACATAAGCGAGGTTGATATGTCGTTGAATTCACTTACAAACCAAAAATATTTCTTTCTCAGATGACGTATTGCAATTGCTTTCACCATTTACATTCTTCGGACTGTTGTTCTTATCTTTATTGCCATATTCATGACGTTTCTGCCGTTGTACGCACCGGCCTTCTTCAGGATCTGTCTATATTTCTGAGATGAGGGGTTGTAATTATTTATATGATTTACATTGTTGCGACTGTTGTCCTCAACTTTATTGCCATATTCACGACGTTTCGGTCGTTGTACATTCCGGCCTTCTACAGGATCTAACTATATTTCTCAGATCAGGTATTTTAATTATTTACACTATTTACATTGTTCGTACTGTTATCCTCATCTTTGCTGTCATATTTACGACATTTCGGTCGTTGTATGTTCCGGCCTTCTTCAGGATCTGTCTATATTTCTCAGATGAGGTACTGTAATTATTTAAACTATTTACATTGTTCGGACAGTTGTCCTCATCTTTGTTGCCATTTATGCGACGTTTCGGCCGTTGTACGCTCCGGGCTGATTGGGATTTCCGCAAGTACACATGGCCAAGTGGATAAAAGCGTTGGCTGGATCCAATGACTTAACCCAAAGAGTTATGAGTTCAATTGAAGAATTGAGTTAAAAGGAAGATAACTGATACTGAGACATCCAGAAGAGGCACGGCACGTGGAACTAGAACAATATACCCTGGTGGGCGAAATAGAGGATTAAGTTCGAAATTCCAATTACCTGAAGAAGGCTGGAGCGTACAACGGTTAATATCATCATTATATTTCATTAAGTTCAAAGCATGAGTTCCGAGTTCGAATCTCAACATTTTGTTTAATTATGTCCCCCCAAGCAAGTCGAGAATGCCACTGTTGCACAGGAGATTGCAGTGAGTGAAAATGAAAGAGAAAACTGATTATTGGGAGGATTGAGAAAAATATAAAAGAGGGATGAGATTCAAGAAGACAGAAGATGGCGATTGATGTTGTATTTACATTTTTGAGTGGCTCTTGTACTTTCTATATAGAGTTAGCATGACTAAAAAAAAAACAAAAACTGTTTCATCCCGGAACTGAAATCATTGTCCGTGCAGAGTATGGGGATAAAATATATCCAGAAGCATGGCCTCTGTTTGGCGTGGGGAGAATTGTGGAATCACTCACTAAACGCTGTTGATCTCAGGTCCACCCTGACCTGGGTTGGTAGTACCTGTCAGAGACCCAATTGTAGACAAGTATTGAACAACCTCAAACAAAAATCAACAGTTCATTTTTATAATAAAATTACCTGAAATAAATTTTAGACTTATATAATCGTAGGATAATTTCTGGAGAGAAAAAAATCTCACAAGACACAGTAAACCAAATATTTTTACACTCAAATTTGTATAGCTGGTAATATTATTTTCAAAAACGTATTGCTGGTAATATATTTTTCAAAATGTAATGCTGATAATAGTATTTTTCTTTAAAAATTTATTTCTGGTAATAACATTTTACAAAGTATTTCTGGTATTAAAACCTACCTTTCTAATGCTTTTTTTTTTACCTCAGTTTTGGGATAAACTATTTGCTGGGACCCTAAGAGGTGGACCTTGGAACACCAGCAATTAAGAAGTGGTTCCATGCTCCTCAAAGCCTCCTGATCAGCGGCAGGGTGTACCTGGGAACACCAGCAATTAAGAGGTGGTTCCATGCTCCTCAGGATCAGATGCCTTGCTCTTGGACGTAGTTTATCGTCTTGCTCAGGACGTGGATATAGTTTATCGTCATATCCAGGGCAGCCCAAAGTACTTTTGAAACAGGATGCATTCCTAAGGAATCAAGATAATGCAAAGAGTGTCTCTTGTTTTTCTGAATCGGCATTCGGTTCGATAAAATCTGAATCTTTTGTTCTAATCTATTCTATATGGATAAAGATCTTGATCTATTAATTGTATCTTGTGAATATTTGAACTGTTTGGCGATTTAAGTTTCCTTTTGTGTAAAGCGCTTTGTTCATTAACATTCTTCCAAAATACATGTAAACAAAGAAATATAATCAGAATCATATCGATGAAGAAAATGTTCTGTGAAGCACAAAAGACCAAAGCAATGAACATATTGTCATATTAATGAGGAAATGTCAGTAAGTGCATGAATAAGCAGGTAATACCTGTGAAAGATCAGAGAGAATTTGTTTTTACGGTATATCAACCTCAATGGTTTATTCAATGCGGACAACATTTTTCCCTGGTATAATTTTATTTTGTCAAAAATCTATAGCTGGTAATATTATTTTAAAAAATGTATTGCTGGTAATATTTTTAATAATATAAATATATGTTGCTGGTAATAGTTTGTTTTTCCTTCAAAAAGTTTATATGGTAATAAAGTTTTACAAAGAATTTCTGGTATTAAAACTTATTTTTTCACTTTCTTAATGCTTTTTACCTCATTTTTGGGGGTTAACTATTTGCCCATAGCTGGGACCCTAACAGGTGCTACCATGCCGGGCCAGGGTGAACCTGGGAACACCAGCAATTAAGAGGTGGTTCCACGCTCCTCCAAGCATTCTGATCAGAGGTCTTGCTGTTGGACGTAGGTTATCGTCTTACTTTAGTTTATCGCCATTCCTAGGGCGGGCTGTAGAAAGGGGGTGGAATTTTGAGGGAAGATCTTCCGACTAAAGTCAGATACAAGGAGATTTGAAAAGAAAAGACGAGGTCTGATCTTTAAGGAGCTGACTTAATATTTAATTCTACTTGTGTCTTCGTTATTTAACGTCTACGTTAAGCCCTGTCAGAAGTTCATAAATAATGGATTGTTTCGTTTGAATATCGAAGAAAGACCGATCAGAGACGCTGTTTGTCATGAAATAAAGAGAGAGAAGGAGAGAGAGAGACAGAGAGACAGAGAGAGATGGATAGAGAGAGAGAGAGAGAGAGGGGGGGAACCCTCATGTATTTAGCGGTCTGCTTTAGTAAAACGGAATATCTCGTCATTTTGAATCTTCATTTGTACCCTCTTACTTCTTTAATGACCCGAATTCATACACGGGATTGTTATTGCAATATCTTGTTAGATTTGTAAAGCTCAAATATTTAATGATAAAATTTAACAGTCCCCCCACGGGGAGGTGTATGTGACACAAGGCCGAGTTTACCGTGGGTTCTCCGAGCCTGTAGGCTCGGCCAAAAAGATTTCCTTTGAACCCGTATAAACGGGTTCAGGGCCTGTCTACCTCCCCGAATGAAACTTTGCCCTGCGGCAAAGCTGCGTCCGGGTTTCTCTCTGCCGAAGTAGAGAGTTCGATAGTTACGAACGGTCTGGTCGACTGATCCCGAATATTTAATGATGCAACACAGGGATTCTCACATGCTTTTTAATGTCGTGGAACTCGTAAGGAGCTTCAATCATTAACTTAAGAGTTAAAATTTATCTTTGAATTTAAGACGGAAAGTTCGAGATTTTAATGGATACTACTACTTCATAATTAACATGAAAGAAAAATGAATTTCGATTTTCTAACCAAGCTGCGCATCTTTCAGGAAGTCTCGAAAAGTGGAGGTCGTAAAGGCCCGCTTGCGCATCAGCCATACGAGAATGAACCCATTCTTTCTTACTTGGATATGGACGAAAGTAAAAGAGCTTATGACCATTAATCACACAAGAAACATTTCCTATCAAGAGGCACGTAAAACTGTCGAAGCTCATACAAAAAAAAGTAACCTACTCACAAATCACCCAAAAAACTACTAGTGATAAATACGAAATTCTGATTTAAAAAAATGACGCAATTTGATCGAAATGATTTGCCCAAATTTATACAAGAAATTAAGCTTAATATGAATAATTTAAGCAAAACTAATGTAATTAATTAATTACGAAACCTAAAACTCATCTCAGAAAATTAGACTTTAATTTAAACAATAAAACTGAAACTAATATAAATGAACAATTAGATTTTAGAACCACGTCGAAAGATAGAAAAAAAAACCCTAGCAGAAATCACAAAGATCTCCAGTCCGTCTTCATCTCACTCAACCGGCCAAGCATTTAAAACTGTATTATCCATTAAACATATCTTGACAGTGTCCAGAACTAATTATCTCAAGACAGCAATTTGACAATACTGATAGTTTTTTCGAGCTTCTGGAGGAGGTAAATGTGGATGATATACTATCGTTTCTAAAAGTGGTTGTCGGCCTCTACAAGAAAATATAAAACAGGAGAGAATAACTATAAAACAAAGTTTCTATATATATATATATATATATATATATATATATATATATATATATATATATATATTTATACAAAGCCAGACTCTTTATAAAATCCCTATTTGCAGAAATAAAATTAGAAAACCGGTTATGTAGAGAATAAAATTACCCACAATCCTTTATTGAATGGAAGAGTAATACCGGCAATGAAATTGTCTCTCGACAGAAACCCTCTTTGCGAAAGTGTTAATGAAACTTGATTTACAAATTGATTTTGTTACAAAGAATATATATATATATATATATATATATATATATATATATATATATATATATATATATATATATATATATATATATAATTGTTGGCATTGAATAACCCTTTGATGTTGATATGTCATAAAACAAAACAAAACAAGCCGGAATAATACCAACAATGTAATTGTCTCTCGACAGAAGACCTCTTTGCAAAAGCCTTAATGAAACTTGATTTACAAAGTGATTTTGTTACAAAGAATACATTTTTTATTCATTTATTTATGTATTTATATATACAGTAGAATTCCTCATATCCGGAATCCCTCATATCCGGTGTGCCTTATAAATGGAATCCCGCTTATCCGGAATCCCTCATATCAAGAATCCCTCATCCGAAATCCCTCAAATCTGGACATGATTTTAATGTGTATATTTGAACTATTTGGATGATATGTAACTGATTTGAAATTTCTGTTTTTCAGGAAATTTACTTGCTTTAATTGCTCATGCTTATTTCACCGTAATGGCTTGTATTGGTGCAAAAGATGATAGGAATAAGGGGAAAGGATGACGATGAGACACATCTGCAACAAGATAGCGACGAGATACATGATTGTGATGAAACCTGCACTGAAATTGAAAAAAGCTATTGAAAAGGTTGTCAGTTTTATGGAAAGAAAGCCAGCATTCAGCTATGACGATTTCAACAACGCACTTAGAGTTAAAAAGTATCTTTCGCTTAAAAAATTTTGTACTGTCCAGATTCAGCCTTGCTTAACTCCGGTGAGAATCGGCGTTTTAACGTGATAGGATTAGCCAATGGCCTGTCTTTTTCAGATTATGCCAAAAGGTATGGTTATTTATTATGCTTAGCTTATTCCATAATCGAACGACACGAGTAGAAGAGACAATTTCAAAAAGTCCGAACGAACATCGAAATAGTAAAAGGACTGAACAATTATGTCATATTTTTAAATTATCCCCCACCCCCAAGAAGGCGATAAGGCCACTAAGGCGCATGAGGTTACTGGGGAAGGAAGACTTCGAAGAGAAAGGAAAATAATTAAACTGCTTGTACCGTACGTGATCCGTGTAGTTGGTAGCTGTTTGTTCATACTCGAATTATAACATGAAGATATGACATCTGTTACTGTAATGATCTACCCAGATGCCCCCATTTAACTACTGATTAGGTTCGACGCTGCTTAATTTCGGTGGTTGAAAGAGAACTGGTGCTTTCAGTTGTATTTGAACGTAAAAACATCCATCCATATTTGTTGAAACGTTAGTGTTCCGACGTTAAGGTACGAATCTGCATATCCGATCTTAATGGTCGATTTGTCAAGGGCGTGTACTTCATAAAATTTCGTGGTAAGACGATCCAACCGTACAGCAGTATTGCGCCTGGAATTCATACCAAGGATTGATTAATTCGTTTATTTGTTTGTTTTACGGCATATCATCAACTTCTTATGGGTCATTTAATGCTGTAATTTAATTTTCTTGGGAGAATTGAAGTAGTAAAAATATCATATTCTGCTTTCACAATTGCATACATGGTAAATGATACTTAGCTTTTGTGCATATACATGTTTGTGTGGACATAAGAACAAGAAGCAGTGATATGCGTGTTTTATGTTGTAGTTTTTGTTGTAGAGGGATTTCACAGTGGAGGCTTGTATTTGTACTAAGTCGGTCCTAAAATAGGTTTGATGTACAAAACGTTAGGAACTTGATATAATAAGTAATGACGCAGAGAAATCTAGTTGTGGTCGCTGATACTTTAGTATCCGACTAAAGGTCGTCCGGCATCGACTGACTGACCGACCCACTCAGCGACTGATTCGTTACTCTTAATACTCCTACTTATTATAGGTGGGAGAGTCTATTAACTATAGAATAGGTGTGTTGCACTATAACAGTTTTGTTGAAGTTGTATTTTGGAGTACATATTACTTTAAGAACTTGAAAGGTATTCTGCAGATTAATGTCTTGAAAGAATTTTCATGTCGATTGTTCGGTAGTATTTTAAATGGATTTATATTTGTAAGTATTTGTTTTATTGTGCATAGTACGGGCTTGTCGTATAGATTGGAAGTGGCTCTTGTTTTAGAATATAAGAACGTGTTACGGATTGTCAGATATGAAGTCTGGACATTATTCCTTCATCTTTCCTTGTTTTTAGTGTTAGATGGCATTCTTCTAGAGTAGGTTTGATGTTGTATAATTTATTGTTTGGGTGCCAGGTAATAATTTCTGCCATTCTTATTTGATAAATGTCCCTATGGTTGAACGAATATCTGTGTAGAAGATCTTCGTGTTTGAAATATTTTTGGTGGTTGCCGAATCAACCCTGTCCTTCACCTTGATGTCGATATGACTAGTTATTCAACAGATGATGATATAATTATATGTTGACAAATATTAAATTCTGTTTAAAAGAATTATAATTAGTGAGTTAATCAGTTTTTTTTAGTGATTTGAGTATTGACATGGAGTCTGAATCTATGGCCACCACCTCTGCGTTAAATATAGATCTATTGTTCGGAAGTCACTTCATTACGTTTTTTGTTTTTTATGGCAGACAATCCAATTTGATGCCATCCTTTGAGCCATCCGTGTAGATAAGATGGATTGTGTAACCGTCAGTGATAGCTTCTATGTTTTTATTTTTTAAAGCATTTCGCCCCAAGCAAGGCGGGAGTGCCACTAGCACGCAAGGGGTTACAGACAGTGAGAGCAAAAGGAAAGAGGGTTGTTTGAGGAAAGGATAAAGAGAAGGACGGTGATCAGGATCAAGACATCAGGTTGACATTACATTTGATGAAGATTATACTTATCAGGGAAGCAAGTATAAGGAAGGGAGTTCCATTGTCGGGAAGTGCGAGAGTAGAATCTTTGGAGTAGAAGAAGCGGTTACATTTAACCGTTTCGATAGTGAAAGGGTGGGACCGAAATGCCAACCTAGTAGCACGCTTAAATTCATGCTGTTTGGGAACCAGTTAAAGGAGATTGTTTTCCAAATGACTAGTGTATTTGACAGTCTGAAGAATATGATATTACAAGATTTTTTCGACAAAACACTTGTAGTATATCTTAATCAAGCAAGGCGGGAATGCCACTAGCATGCAAGGGGTTACAGAGAGTGAGGGCAAGAGTAAAAAGGGGTATTTGGGGAAAGGATATTGAGAAGGACAGTGATCAGGATCAAGGTATCAGAAGATGTCGATTGACATTACATTTGAATATTTGATAATGACAAAAAGAAGTTCATAAAATAGATGACTTTTTTTTGTTGTTTTTTTAAGCATTTCACCCCAAGCAAGGTAGGAGTGCCACTAGCATACAAGGGGTTACAGAGATTGAGAGCAAGATTAAAGAGGGTTGTTTGAGGAAAGGATATAGAGAAGGACGGGGATCAGGATCAAGGCATCAAATTAACATTACATTTGAATATTTGAAGATTATAGCCATTGGGGAAGTAAGTATGAAGAAGAGAGTTCTAATGTCGGGAAAAGAGACTGTTGGAATAGAAAAGTTGGTTACATTTAACTGTTTCAACAATGAGAGGGTGGGACCGAAATGCCAATCGAGTTGCCAGCTTAAATTCATGCAGTTGAGGTATCAGTAGATCGTCAGAGCAGTTGCCATGAAAATATTTGTAGAAAAGACAGAGGAAACCACATCACGTCTGTGAGAAAGTGACTGTAGACGATATGCCAGATCAGGACCTATCATATTGAAAGTAATGGGTCTGGGTGTGTTTTGGAGCAATCTTTCCAGGTTTAGGAGCGTTTTCGGTTGCGTTATCGTCCAAGGTGGTGCTACCAAGGATTGAAGCAAGACCTATGAATGAAATTGGGAAGTCGAAGCTGTTAGAAAGCCTTCGGTGGTTGTTTAGCAATAAGTCGCAAGTCATCGTGATCGAGCGATTAAGGTTAGTGGTTTAGACCGAGAAACAGTAACTAAGCTCCGTTCAGTGTAGATGGAGTATAATCCCATACCACCACAGCAGACAAACATTGTTACAAACGAAGAGCCAGCCTTTCTGACATATTACACCTTACACCTTTTTCTATCGTCTTCTTCTTTCACTCCCAGTCGTCCATTGTGTCTTAATGGCATTATGTCCTTGCTTGAGGGTAAAAGATTAGGGAAAGCGAAGGATTATGATAATCTTGTAATTTTTGTTCTTTTGTTGGTTCATGTTGGTTTGTTTTACGGCATACGAGAGCGCCTCTCTGCGTTTGATTGGTCTCACGCTGTTCACTGACCTGAAGTGAAACACTACATTGAATCTATAGCTTCATCTACCGCAAGGAAAGTTGGTTCTCTGTGTTGCGCCAGAAGGTTTTTTTTTTTTACCTGAGTCCCTCATTCAAATCAACCATTCGTCCTTGAATGGATTACTGCTTCCATATATGGTCTGGTTCTCTCGCTGTGCATCTCGAATTTTTCGACAAAATCCAGAGACGGATATGCAATGTGACAGGTCCTGACTTGGGGTCTCGACTTCAGTCACTTTCTCACACACGTTCTGTGACTTCCCTCTGTTTTTTTCTACAATTATTTTCCTGGCAATTGCTCTGTGGAGCTAGTTTCACTTGTTCCCAAACTGTATATATTTAATCGTACTGATTGGTTGGCAACTCGGTCCCACCTTTTCGCCGTCGAAACAGTTGAATGTAACCGCCGCTTCTACTCCAACTGCTTTTTAGCTCTCACTTCCCGACAGTGGAACTCCCTTCCTGTTGCTTCCCTAATAGCTATAATCTTCAAATATTTAAATGTAATGTCAATCGACATCTCTGATGCATTGAACTTGATCCTCGTTCTCTTCTTTATCCTCTTCCCAACCACTCCTCTTTACTCATACTCTCTGTAACCCCTTGCGTGTTAGTGGCACTCCCAGGGGTGACTTGGTTAAAAAAAATAAATCAACTTCAATGGGTTATTTAATTCTGAGAAGATTTTTACAGCTGGTAACTTCTTTTTTTTCAAAAATGTATTGCTAGTATTAAAACCTATTTTTACACTTTCATAATTGGTACCCTGGCATGTGTTTCTACCCCAGGTCAGGGTGGACCTGGGAACACCAGCAATTCAGATTCCTCAAGTCCATGCTGTCGGATGTAGTTTATCGTCTTAACCAGGACTTCTTTCTTTTTGGCTTTATTTTTAATGTGTATCACCCTATGCAAGGCGATAAAGCCACTAAGACACAAGGGTTTGGTTTACGGCATATCAACACCTCAATCGGTTATTTAATGCCGACAAAAATTTTATTGCTGGTAATATTTTCTTTCTCAAAACGGTATTTCTGGTAAAATTTTTTCCTTCAAAAAACCTATTTCTGCTAATATCTTTTTCCACAAATGTATTGCTCTTAAAAATATATTGCTGGTAATAAACTCTTTAAAAATCCATTGTTGGCAATAATTCTTTACAAAATGTTTCTGATTTTAAAACCTATTTTTAAACTTTCGCAGTGTTTTGACCCCAGTTTGGGGGTTAACTATTTTCTCATAGCTGGGCCCCTAACAGGTGCTACCACCCCGTGTCGGGGTGGACCAGGGAATATCAGCAATTAAGAGGTGGTACCACGTTCCTCAAAACCTCCTGATCAGAGGCCTTGCTGTTGGACGTAGTTTATCATCTTACCCAGGGTGCGGATGTAGTTTATTGTCATGGCCAGGACACAAGACACAAGGGGTTAAAGAGTGTGGAAGAATTAGGAACAGAAACATTAATAATGAATAGGAAAGAGTAATCAAAAGGACAGTAGATGGCGATTGATATTGCATTTAAATTTTTGACTGGAAAGCATGGAGTGGAAGCGTGTTCGACAAGGGAGAAGCACGAGAAACGAAACTGCTAGCATAGAATTTACGGCTGCATCTAGCCAGCTCAACTGTAAATTGATGAAATCTCAACATCAATCTAGTACTGCACTTGTTGGTTGTATATACTTTTTATAGATTGGGACTTTATTTTATGAATAAATTATGCTGGTTGCTTCCTTTGTTTTATGACACATCAACCTTAATGGGTCATTTAATACTAACAAGATTTTGAAATAGATTCATAGCGATAGTTTGATATTAAAAAAAGGTGTATGTATACATATATATATTTGAACCATTTTTCAATTACTCACATTTTTGAGTACAATCCAACTTCTTTTAGGAAATTTAATTTGAATTGCAGTTTTTTTTTAAAGCGTTGCTGATAATAATTTTTCCTTCAAAAATTATTGCTGGTAATATTTTTTTATTACAAAGTAGTTCGTGTATTAAAACCTATTTTTTTACACAAGTTTGGGTGTTAACTATTTTCCCATAGCTGGTGCTACCACCACGGTCAAGGTGGACCTGAGACCACCAGCAATTAAGAGGTGGTCCCAAGCTCCTCAAAACCTCCTGATCAGAGGCCTTGCTGTTGGACGTAGTTTATCGTCTTACCCAGAACGCGGGTGTAGTTTTTCGTCATACCCAGGATAGATTAAACTATGTAAAAAAAAGGAAAAAGAAACAAACTTAAAAGTACCTTTCATCATGACGCTGTTGATTACTGGAATACGGATCTTGAAATAAAGATATTAGTTTAATATATGTAACAAAAATGAATAACATATCGGTTTTAAATATATTTTATACACAAAAGTATTTACAAATTAAACTGCTTACAGATTAGCGATATGGCGTTTTTAATGAGTACAATGATCGTCCGTGGCTGTAAACGAATGAATTCGGCACGTCTATCCTGTAATCTCTGGTTGACATTATGAAACTTCAAGTAATGCACGCCACTCCAGCGGGCAAGACGCTCGAAATGGTCGTTCTTATAAATTCCATAGGCACTAGGAAAAATCTCGATTACGGCGCGGCCGACCTGTTGAAAAATAACGTGGGCCAGTCCAGCCCCGTGGACACCAATCAAGATGTCCGTGTTTGAAATGTTCCGGATCTGGTCATCGATGCTGACAGTTTCCAGCTGAAGACCAGCCACTGAGTGGGTTCGGTAGGCGTCGGTGACCGCTTGGAGGATTTCTTGTTCGTTTGAAAGTTTGCGCAATATCTTGCCCGTCGGGTTGCGCGCATGTGCAACATAGTCCCTTCGGAGAACGAAAAGAATGTTTAGACTGGAGTTGGTGGCGCACTTGTTTTGAACAGATGCAGTAGATTGAACAACGTGCAGCTTCTTTTGAATGACATCGCGAAGATCCTCGAGAAAAGGGACACGCAGCTGATAGGCTGAGATTATATGCGCCAAGGGACCTTTACTTCGATGCATCGACCAAACCATCTGCTTGAATGTCACGGCAGGAGGTAATTCTTTAAAACGTACCACCTTTCCGAAGACAAGACTCCAGAGGGGATCTAGTAAGCCCTGTGGGTGGGCGTCCATGATAATAACTGTCACATATTGAGGCCGGACGAGAAAGCCATGGGCCAGTAAAAATATATCATAGATATCAATTAGCGTCCAATAGAGGTTTGCGTATTCATTGCGGACAATTGTAATGGATAACCCGGCCCAATAAGCAGGAGGATGTCCGTCATCGCTGGTCAGATTCCCACCAGTTTTGATAGATTTAACCCATGGCCTCAAATACTTATCCGCAACGCCCGAAGCCGTTCTTAGATCACCGTCGCTGCAAAGAGACATGCTGTAAAAACCACGAGTCACAGAGAAATACTCCATTTTTTCTTTCTGCCCGAGGACAGACTCCAGTTTTTCCCCGCCCCTCACATTGGTTGCGTATCTGCGGACGATGGTGACATTAAGAAGCTCAACCAAACAACTGCCGTATAAATTCAAGTGACCATCGCACAACGTTCGAGTTTTGGTCATCAGAAGTTTGATGATAGCATTAGAGTCGACGGCTTTGTAGATCGCTTTGGCTTCAACCGGACTGAAAAACTGGTATCTTTCAGAGGGTCGGGCTGAAGTTGTCGCTTCTTGGCCGGTCCTGTTTAGAGGATATTCACTGCTGTTCTGTTTCTGTGTGCCGTTGGCCGGCTCGTTAAGAGTGCTCAAGGCTAGATTGCTAATGTGGTGGACGGCACTTTGAACTGCGGCGGCGGCCGCCCAAAACCTTATCCCACTGCCGGGAGAGGCTGTCAGCTTCGTAGCGTCGTGATTACCACTGCCATCAATGGGAACACTATGGTTATAAGCATGTGTCTGTCTTCGGGTGCCTGTATCGATCGAATCTCGCCTCCGCCGACCACCGTCTCCATATTCGTCGACTACAACCCCGGCACTTGTGTGGCTAGCGAACAAAAGACCGAGGCAGCTGATGAGAACTGTGGTCACTGCCAGAACGAGGAAGCCGGTGCATACCAGTGTGATAAGACTGCTTGATTTTCTCTTGCGAGCGACACAGTGGCAGCAACAACACATCAACAGTTTGGGACGACTCGCCCATCGACGTATCATGGTGGATGGCTCTTGTGACTGGAGTTGGGGAACGGATTAATTAAACTGGCGAAGGAGAGTGGCGTTTCTACCAAAGTTTCTCCAGATTGGTTCCTTTCGTCCAAATCCGGTAAATCAGGTGACCGACTTCGGAAAATTCACTGCCACGGTGTATCGTATCTATAAAGATAAGACGAGAATAATGAATAATTTCATTTATATTAGTAGTTTGTTAAACGATTGGATTTTATTTAAAAATTGAGTTTATAAATATGTAATTTAGGGAAATTATCTGGAAAAAATTTTAACAGACGATCAAAATATGGTACAGCAAACTAAAGTCAAATTAGAACAGTGAAAGAAAATGTTTGAGTATAGAATGAGTTATATGATCAAATGTTTTACTGAAAAAAATAATTAAATAGGAGGCTGTATTATACACAGGTGAGGTTTTTGGAAGGGGTTAAAAATCTTTCATTTTCCGTGGCCGGTTGTATCATAAGCTTTTTGGTTTGGTTTGTTTTACGGCATATCAACCTAAATGGGTCATTTAATGCGGACAAGATTTTTATTGCTGGTAATATTTTTTTTATCTATCTATCTATCTATCTATCTATCTATCTATCTATCTATTGGTTTTGTTTGGTTTGTTTTACGGCATATCAACGTCAATGGTTTATTTAATGCCGACAAGATTTTTATTGCAGGTAATATATTTTTATCTATCTATCTATCTATCTATCTATCTATCTATCTATCTATCTATCTATCTATGACTCTGTGTCTCTCTCTCTCTCTCTCTCTCTCTCTATATATATATATATATATATATATATATATATATATATATATATCAGTATATATTTGTTTGGTTTGTTTTGTTTTACGGCATATCAACCTCAATGTGTTATTTAATGCCGACAAGTTTTTTTATTGCTGGTAATATTTTTTATCTATCTATCTAAGTCTATTTTTATCTATCTATCTATCTATCTATCTATCTATCTATCTATCTTAGTATATATTTGTTTGGTTTGATTTGTTTTATGGCATATCAACACCTCAACGTGTTATTTAATGCCTACAGTATTTTTATTGCTGCTAATAATTTTTCTTCAAAAATGTATTGCTTGTAATAATTTTCATACAAAAAGTATTGCTGGTATTAAAACCTATTTTTACACTTTCTTAGTGTTTTGACCCCAGTTTGGAGGGTTAACTTTTTGCCCATCATTCGGACCCTAAATGATCAGAGGCCTTGCAGTCGGACGTAGTTTGGTTTGGGTGTTAAGTCTTTGCCCATAGCCGGGACCCTAACAGGTGCTACCACTCTGGTCAGTTTGGAACTGGGAACACCAGCAATTATGAGGTGAGTCTTTATTTCTGATATGAGGTATTATATACATTATTTACTATTTATTATTATTCGGTCTATTTGTCGCTATATTTATTACAACGTTTTGGCCGTTGTACGCTCCGGCCTTCTTCAGGTAGTTGGAATGTCGAACTGAACCCTTTATTTCGCTCACTGGGGTAGACTGTTCTAGTTTCGCGTGCCATGTTTAATGGATGTCAGTTATCAGTTATCTGTTAATTTCCCTCTGAAAGTTCTCCACTGCCTTAATCGGGTATTGAACTCACACTCTTTGGGACGTGTCACTGGAACTAACTAACGCCTTTATCCACTCTGCCATGTGTCGTTCAGACATTAAGAAGTGCTTCCACGTTCCTCAAAACCTCCTAATGAGAAGCCTTGATGTCGGATGCAGTTTATCGTCATACACAGGACGAGCTATATTTTTCTCAGATTTCTTTCCTTATAGTATTTATGTCTTACAGGAACTAAGTCCGTGTACTCAGTTAAAATGTGTTTCACCATGTGTGTGACTTGGCATCTTGTGCATGTTGTTTAATCTTCATTCTTCAGCTAGTATGAGTGGATGATTTTTTGTCTGGTTGTTTTTGTTCTTTTGTATATTCACCGGTCTGTGTTATTTAATGCACACATCTAAGTATGAAAATTCAAACTCTATAATTAATTCAAGAAAAAATACGTTATTTCGTGATTAAAGTATAATTAGTTCACTGTATTAAAAAGTAATCAAACGCAGAGTGAAATCTTTCTTCTTACAAGAAACGAGTTTAATCATAGCAAATATTTTTGACAATGTGTGCTATATCTTCAATTTTAGTATAAAATGTAGTGGCAGTCATTTTGCTGTAAAATGTACTGATTGCCATTTTGATGCAAAATGTATTCTTGGTCATTTTGCTGTAAAAAGGTATTGGTGATCATTTTGTTGTAAAAATGTATTAATTATTTTGCTGTAAAAACGTCTTTCTGGCAATTTTACGATAAAATGTATTTTTTAGTGGTTTTATTTTAGTTTGGAGTTTTTTGATGGGATATCATGCATTCTCTATATGGTCTCAAATTTGTTTTTGTGGTCGATTGATTTGTTTGTTTAACGGCATATCAACTCCTTATGGGTCATTTGATATCGAAATTAATTTTTTTAGCTTTGAAGTAATAAAAATATTATATATATTATTCTACTTTCACAGTTGAGTACATGGTAGATAATACTCAGTAATGCATGTATATGTTTCTGTGAACATAATTATGAGGTGGTGATGTGTGTGTTTTTGTTATAATTTTGTTGGAATTATGTTTTGAAATACAGTTGTATTACTTTAAGGAATTATAAGATTAATGCCATGAAAGAATTCTTTTATATTGATTGTTCGGTAGTATTTTAAACTGGTTTGGCTGATTGGTTTGTTTTGCTTTACGGCATATCAAACTCAATGGGTTATTTAATGCCGACAAAATTGTTATTGTTTGTAATTATTCTTTTTTCAAAAATCTATTTCTGGTAATATTTTTCCATAAAAAAAACTATTTCTGGTAATAATCTTTCTTCAAATATGTATAGCTGGTAATTTTTTTTTCAAAAATATATTGTTGGTAATATTTTTTTTTCAAAAATGTTTTGCTGGTATTAAAACCTATTTTCACACGTTTTGACCCCAGTTTGGTGAGTTAACTATTTGCCTATAGCTGGGACCCTAACAGGTGCTACCAACCCAGGTCAGGGTGGACCTGGGAACACCAGCAATTAAGAGATGATTCCACGCTCCTCAAAACCTCCTGATCAGAGGCCTTGCTGCCGTATGTAGTTTATCGTCGTACCCAGGACAGCGGATTTGGCTGAAGTCACTACAATTTGTTACTATTTGTTATATTTTTTTTGGCAGGTCGTACAGATTGTTGGTGGCTCTAGTTTTTGAATATATGAATGTGTTTTCATCGAGTGTCCGATATGAAGTCTGGACATTATTAATTCATCTTTCCTTGTTTTTAGTGTTTGATGGCAATCTTCTATTGTAGGTTTGATGTATAATTTGTTGTTTAGGCAGCTGTTCCATCGTTCCTGCCATTCTTATTTGATAAATATGTTAATGATTGATGTCGAGGTCTGTGTAGGGTATGTTGGTGTTGGAATTATCTAATAAACTTGTGGAGTTTCATGTTTGTTATTTTTTGACTGCCGAACCGTCCCTGTCACTGACCTTGATGTCGATATGGCTAGGCAACTAGCAGAAGATGATATCCTTATATGGTATTTATCAATTCACCCACAGGAATTGAATGTGGCACAAGGCCTTTTTAATGTGGGTATGTCTGAGCCCGTAGGCCCAGCCAAAAATAAAACCCATCTAAACCCGTCCAAGCGGGCTAGTTCCGTCAACCTCCCCCAACGAAACCCCACCCTTCGGCGGAGCTTCATCCGGGTTCCTCTCTGCAAGCAGAGAGTTCGACAGACACGGCAGCTCACAAAGCGCAGATACTACACTTTGATGCTGACAAATATTAAATTCTGTAAAAGTTTAATTATAATGAGTGGGTTTAGCATTTTCTTTTTTGACTTTGAGCGCTGTGAGTCTGACATAGTCTGAAAAGGTGATAATTTGTGTTTGCGTTTGGTTATAATGCTAAGAGCCGAATCTATGGCCACCAACTCTGCGTTAAATATAGAGCTATTGTTCGGAAGTCACTTCATTACTTTTTTTTTATGGCTCCCATCCAATTTGATGCCATCCTTTGAGCCATCCGTGTAGATAAGATGGATTGTGTAACGGTGAGTGATAGTTTCTATGTTTTCGTTTTTTTAAGCATTTCGCCCCAAGTAAGCCACGCAAGGGGTTACAGAGAGTGAGAACAAAAGGAAAGAGGGTTGTTTGAGGAAAAGATAAAGAGAAGGACGGTGATCAGGATCAAGACATCAGGTTGACATTACATTTGAATATTTGAAGATTATACTTATCAGGGAAGCAAGTATAAGGAAGGGAATTCCACTGTCGGGAAGTACGAGAGAAGAATCTCTTGGAATAGAAGAAGCGGTTACATTTAACCATTTCGAGAGTGAAAGGATGGGACCGAAATGCCAATCTAGTAACACGCTTAAATTCATAGCTTAAATCCATAAATTAGTGATTTCTGTACTGATATAGAGTCTGAATCTATAGCCACCACCTCTGCGTTGAATATAGATCTATTGTTCGGAAATCCCTTCATTGCTTTTGTTTTGTTGTGTATGGCAACGCCTTCCATCTTTTAATCCATCTGTGTAGATAAGAAGATGGTTTGTGTAACCATCAGTGATAGATTCGATATTTTTTTATGGAAGATGATGGGATTGTTTGTACTTTGGGGAAATTTATTCAGATTTAGGTGTGTTGTCGGCTGCTTTATCGATCAGGTTGGTGCCTTAAAGTTGACAGATTCATGAACAGTTGCAACGTTTATTTTTGATTTGTTGAGAAATTTTGTAATTCATAGGCAGTTTAGATTGTAATAAATTTCTTCTGTGATAATTATTGTTTATCGATAAATTTCTTGCTAATTAACCCATAGCTGGGGGAGAACAGTTGGATTCATACCTTTCCCTAGAGGGTTTTAGCGTAAGTGAATATAATGAATCGAAAGGGAATTGGATGTTAACGATTAACAATTCGGATTCATTATCAATTGCACCACCCGCACATCCAACCTGGTGTTCCCAAGCGGTTGCCCAACAAGGTACTTGTGGAGTTTCGGGTTTGCTTGTTATTTTTTGGCTGCCGAATCGTCCCTGTCACTGACCTTGATGTCGATATGGCTAGGCAACTAGCAGAAGATGATATCCTTATACGCTGACAAATATTAAATTCTGTTTAAATGTTTAATTATAATGAGTGGGTTTAGCATTTTTTTTTTTTGCTTTGAGCACTGCGAGTCTGAATATGTGATAATTTTTATTTTTGCCTTTGGCTATAATGCCAAGAGCTGAATCTATGGCCACAACCTCTGCGTTAAATATAGAGCTATTGTTCGGAAGTCACTTTATTACGTTTTTTGTTTTTTATGGCAGCCCGTCCAATTTGATGCCATCCTTTGAGCCACTTGTGTAGATAAGATGGATTGTGTAACGATCAGTGATAGCTTCTATAGGTACCAGGCTCGACGTTGCTTAACTTCGGTGATCGTACGGGAACTCGACTCTCTGATTAAAAATTCCGAACCATTATTTATTACACCACCCGCACATCCAAGCATACATCACCTGGTATTCCCAATTGCTCACCTATCTAGGTGTTGCTTAACTTACGGTTTTTGTGTTCGCTATTTGGGGGCTTTACGAATATATTTAATTTGAGAGTTGGTGAATGGAAATTCTGTTTTTTGGCTTCTGTCTCTGTATCAGAGTCAGAGAGATTTCTTTAGAGTTTTTTGTTCTATCACAGAGTCCATTTACTGTTGGGAATTTACTAGACAGGTTAAACTCATCCCCCTTGATTTAGACGAGTATACATCCACCAGTATCCTCTCATCGAGAACGCACTTTGAACCCCTGTTAATTTTGAGCGCCAATACGCCCCAAAATCTTCGTTTGTATATTTGTTGAGAAGTTTGGTAATTCGTAGGCTATTTAGATTATAATAATCTTCTTTTGAGATAATAATGGTTTATCGATACAATTCTTGCTATTTAACCCATATCTGGGGGAGAACAGTTGGATTCATATTTTTTTTATGAGTATTTGCGCGTAAGTAAATATAACGATTCCAAATGGAATTGGAAGTTAACGTTTATCAATTCCGAGTCATTATCAATTACACCACCCGCACATCCAAGCTTGCAACGCCTGGTATTCCCAATTTGGTCACCTGTCTAGGCTTTGCTTAACTTGGGTCATCGTAGCGGAACCGGGGTTTCAACGTGATATGGCCGTACACCAGGTGACGGGGGTAGTTTTTTTTTGTTGGCTATTCATGTTTCTTGAGGGACTTTACGAATATATTTATTTTGAGAGTTGGTGGACGGAAATTCTGTTTTGGCTTCTGTTTCTGTATTAGAGGTTTTTGTTACATCACGGAGTCCATTTACTGTTAGGAATTTACTAGATAGGTTAAACTCTTTCCCCTTGATTTAGACGAGTATACATCGACCAGTATCCTCTCATCGAGAACGCACTTTGAACCCCTATTAATTTTGAGCGCTAATATCCCCCAAAATCTGAGGCATCAATTTAAAACACTGGTCAAAGTTTGTTTCTTTCCGCTTCGATTGACCTTAAAACATCGTCTTCTAGCAAGTTTAAGATATTAAAGGGTATGGTGTTTGATCTTTATGGGATCAGTTTGTGAGACAATGTCGAGCTCATTTATATGGGTTCCAAAGATTGAGATGACCATACAATTGATCCGCACGTCTAGCCCAAATAAGTACCAAAGAGGTGTCACTTGACCCCTTATATACCCCGTTTCCGTCCCAATGTATTTCAGGTCCCCACCCATGTCTTTGGGTGGGGGATCTTTTCCCTCTGCAGAAGATGTTTTCTAGCGTTGGTTAGGCTAAAGAAACTGAAAGACATAAAAGCCTCCAGAGTAGGGAGAACGAAATTACTGATTTATTTTTGGCTCGGGCAGGATTTGAAGCCATAAAGAAAATATCCATTATTGTGTCCCCCAAAATACTGGAAGACTTAAAATATGAGGAAATTTCAACCGTTATAAAAAGAAGTATTCGACCAAAGAAGCTGGTTATTACAGAAAGAACAAAATTTCTAAAAAATTAGATCAACTCAAATGAAATGAGTTCGAGAGAAATGTTTATAGAAGCCTTATAAGATTAAAGGAAGACATGTTTGGTTTGGTTTGTTTTACGGCATATCATCCTCAATGGGTTATTTAATGCCGACAAGATTTTTATGGCTGGTAATATTTTTTTTCATCTATCTATCTATCTATCTATCTATCTATCTATCTATCTATCTATCTATCTATCTAAGTATATATTGATTTGATTTGTTTTGTTTTACGGCATATCAAATTCAATGGGTTATTTAATGCCGACAACATTTTTATTCTTGGTAATATTTTTATTATCTATCTATCTATCTATCTATCTATCTATCTATCTATCTATCTATCTATCTATCTCCTTATATATTGATTTGGTTTGGTTTGTTTTACGGCATATCAACCTCAATGGGTTATTTAATACCGACAGCATTTTTATTGCTGCTAATGTTTTATTTTTTTGCTGTTAATATTTTTTTATTCAAAAATCTATTTCTGGTAATATTTTTCTTCAAAAATTTTTTTGGTAATAATGTATTGTTGGTAATAATTTTTTTACAAATTATTTCTGGTATTAAAATCTATTTTTCATACTTTCATAGTATTTGGACCCCAGTTTGGGGTTTAATTATTTGCCCATAGCTGGGACCCTAACAGGTGCTACCACCCCGGGTCAGTGTGGACCTGGGAACACCAGCAATTAAGAGATGGTTCCACGCTCCTGAAAACCTTCTGATAAGAGGCCTTGCTGTTGGACGTAGTTTATCGTCTCACCCAGGACGTGGATGTAGTTCATCGTTTTACCCAGGACGCGGATGTAGTTTATCGTCTTACCCAGGACGCAGATGTAGTTTATCGTCATACCCAGGACACGGATGTAGTTTATCGTCTTACCCAGGACACGGATGTAGTTTATCGTCATACCCAGGACTGCGACCCACGAGGGGTCGTCCTGGTTTGGATTGTTTTACGGCATATCAACCTCTATGGGACATTTAATGCTTGCAAGATAATATAAATAATAAATAATATAAATAATATAAAATGTTTGTTGGTAACATTTTTCCAAAAATGTAATATTTTTTCCTTCAAAAATGTTTTTCTGGTAATAATGTATTTCTGGTAACAATTTTTCCTCAAACAAATTATTGTTGGTATTAAAACCTATTTTTACACATTCATAGTATTTGAACCCATTTTTCGGGGTAGCGGACGTCATATCAACCTCAATAGGTTACCTACCCTTGGATTAGAGGGTACGCAAGTACAATTCTACGGTAAAGTCTCTTCTGATTGGTTGCTTAGGCCGCACAACTAGTTCTCGATAGTAAAATAACAAAAGAAAAAAATTGTATGAATCGTTACAGACATCTTGCTATTAAATTTCGAAGTCTGACATTCGATACTAGATTAATATATATTTCACACCGCCCCCACAACATCTGAGTGCAATATGCTTTCAGGCTTACTACAGAATCAAAGAGATGCACTTAAAATTCCAGACAACGCGAAAAAAGAACTTAAAAATGCCTCATCGAGCTTTTTTTCTTCCTTTCAAACCCCCTTTCCATCCAATACAATTACAAAGGGCAGATAACTCGAGAGAGGAATTTTTAAAATGCTTCCCAACTGATAAGCGATTCAATTTAGAAAAGAAAAAAAAAACTCCCGCTTCCTTTCTTCGCACCACTGCGAGAACGACTATCTACCCTACTCAACACTTGCTTAACAGTTTTGCAATGCTTTAGATTCTATAAAACAGACCCTTACTGCGCCAAACAAAACCCCGACCATAATATTTTATTCATTATATAAAGAGATCGAAGTGGAAAATAAAGAAAATGTATAAAGAAAAAAAAATGTTATTGAAATCTAGAAACAGCAGGTAGCAGGGAAAAGATAAACATGGCTAAACAATATATTTGAAGGATTTATACTATTTTTGTTAAAAGGTCACTAGGGATTTCAAAAGCTGCTGTGTTTGATTCGACAACTGTAAGCCCTTTTTCCATCTGCACACGATTTGGATTGTTTTTTTATTTTTTTATTTTACGGCATATCAACCTCAATGGGTCATTTAATGCCGACAGGATATGTATTGCTGGTAATATTTTTATCTATCTATCTATCTATCTATCTATCTATCTATCTATCTATCTCAGTATATATGGGTTTGATTTGTTTTGTTTTACGGCATATCAATCTTAATGGGTTATTTAATGCCGCTAAGATTTTTATTGCTCGTAATATTTTTTATCTATTTTTCTATCTTGGTCTCTTCATGTCTATCTGTCTCCTTTGGTCTCTTAATATCTATCTATCTATCTATCTATATATCTATCTATCTATCTATCTTGGTCTCTCTATGTCTATCTGTCTCTCTCGGTCTCTTAATATCTATCTATCTATCTATCTTGGTCTCTCTATGTCTATCTGTCTCTCTTGGTCTCTTCATATCTATCTATCTATCTATTATGGTCTCTCTATGTCTATCTGTCTCTCTCGGTCTCTTAATATCTATCTATCTATCTATCTATCTATCTATCTATCTATCTATCTATCTTGGTCTCTCTATGTCTATCTGTCTCTCTCGGTCTCTTAATATCTATCTATCTATCTATCTATCTTGGTCTCTCTATGTCTATCTGTCTCTCTTGGTCTCTTCATATCTATCTATCTATCTATCTTGGTCTCTCTATGTCTATCTGTCTCTCTCGGTCTCTTAATATCTATCTATCTATCTATCTATCTATTTTGGTCTCTTCATGTCTATCTGTCTCTCTCGGACTCTTAATATCTATCTATCTATCTATCTATCTATCTATCTATCTATCTATCTATCTATCTATCCCTGTATATATTAGTGTGGTTTGTTTAGTTTTACGGCATATCAACCTCAATGAATGCCGACATGTTTTGTTGAATATAACTGACAAGGAAAATTTCTAATTGAGTTTTTCTTGTATTCTTAAAATTTTTCGGTTTGGTGGGAATAAAAGAGTGTAGAAATTGTACAAAATATTGCACTGTGAGTTCTGATGGTAATAAAATAACAGAGCTAAAATCTACATTATTAATGATGACTATAGATAATTTCTTCACCATTTTGTGAAACTCTGAGTTGCACGCAGTAATCTTCGGGTACTGATTTAAAACTAACCGTTGTAAAATTTAAATATTAATATTTATAGCCTATTCTTAAAAAAGTGCAGTTTTCCATGCTTTGTTTCGTTTCGTTTCGTTTGTTTAGTTTTACGGTATATCAACCTCAATGGATTATTTAATGTCGACAAGATTTTTATTGATGTTAATACATTTTTTTTATAAAAAAATGTATTGCTGGTAATTTTTGTTAATATATAACTGGTAATATTTTTTTCTTCAAAAAAGTATTGCTGGTATTAAAACATATTTTTACACTTTCAGAATGTTTTGACCCCTGTTTGGTGGTTAACTATTTACCCATAGCTGGGACCATAACAGGTGCTACTACCCTGGGTCAGGGTGAACCTAGAAACGCCAGCAATTAAGAGGTGATTCCACGCTCTTCAAAACCTCCTGATCAGAGGCCTTGCTGCTGGACGTAGTTTATCGTCATTCCGAGGACGGCACGATTTTGAGTCGTTGAAAATATCGGAATGAAATGTTATTTTGTAGGACATTTAGGTAATTCTATTTTTTTCCTCTCCTCCCTCTGCAACCTACAATTTATCGGAAAAAAATCAAATCGATGAAAGAGAATATATTTTTTAACCCCCCCCACCCGACCGAAAAATATTAAATATCGGTGAAGTTAAATATTATTTTCACAACCTTAAATAGGGGTCCCTAGATCTCATTTGGTTTTACTCGTATTTAGTGATACATCATGATGGCGGATTTAACGACCTTAATAGGTTCGCGAAGTCATTCCTCTTATTATATAGTTTAGTTTTTGAAACAAAACTAAATATGCATGCATTATATAGATCAATGCATTTAATGTTATTTCTAGATTAAATGTTATCTTTCCACACAAATTTAAATAATTTCAAAATTCAAATACGCCCCAAGCACATGTACCAAAAGGCAGTATACGAATAAATATAATATATATATATATATATATATATATATATATATATATATATATATATATATATATATATAATATTATGAATATATATATATATATATATATATATATATATATATGAATTGGATCGTATTTACGAATCCAGTAGAATAAATTATGACCATGGAATATTAGTGTTTGCCTTTTTTTTTATATATATATATATATATATATATATATATATATATATATTCGACTCTTCCGTCGAATTCGACATATGAGGGTCAAGCAGATCAGTTCCTAGGAAACCGACAACCCGACAACAGCAAATGAGATTTGATTATAGTTGTGAAGTTTTCGTGCAGGACCATCCACATTTTTTTGAAGGGCCGAATACAGACACATGGTACACTACGTGCCACAGGGTCCCCAATCAACCCTCCACGGGTTTTGAATTTAGAGTTGTCCTTCTCCTCGACCAGTTGCCATCCAGGACTATAGAACCCAGTCTGTCCTGCTATTTAGGATATATATATATATTAATTCAATTTAAATAGAAAACAGACAACCTTAAGGGTCAATTGGTTATAATTTATTTACCCAGGTATATGGTTTTTACCTGGTTCATCAGACCGCACTTCCAAGAGTGAAAAAATGTTTTAAATTTACATATAGTTTTATACACTTTTGAGGGGTAGTTTTAAGTTGATGTAAGGTGATATAGAGAGAGGGGGGAGAAGGAGTATGAGAGACATGGTCGAAATTAGAGAGGGAAGGAAGAGATAGGAATAATTTTAAATCTAGTTTATTACGATATTTAAGAGTAAGGGAGGAGGTAAGGACAAGGCATTGACATATTTAATAAGTCATCTCACAGGAAAGGAGATAAAGAGAAAAAAGAGGAGTAAAGATATAACAAAGGAGAAGTGGAATTAGAGGTTTAAGAAAGGAAGGGGCATAGAGAGTGTGTAGAGAATAAAAGAAAAGGCAGATGAAGAATAAATTCACATATATGGGCATATTACGGTAAATTGGAAAAAAAAACACAGATTTATATATTTTTTCACCCTTGGAAGTGTAGTCTGATGAACCAGGTAAAAACTATATACCGGGGGAAATAAAGTTTTTCCGTTTTCTATTTAAATTGAATATATATATATATATATATATATATATATATATATATATTCCCAAAAATATGCTCAAAAATAAGAATACTAAAACAATTGGCTCAATTAGATTAGTAACAAAAAAAGATCATTTATACAATTAGATATAAAATAATTTAACCCTCTATAACTGCACATGCACTAAAGAATGCATTAAATTTAGAAAAATAATACATCAATATCCCTAATAAGGACATAAATATAATTACACACTGCCGCGAATCAATATTATACCGCATTAAAAATATGGACAGAAAAGTGACAAAAAATAACAGTAACTTCGACGGAAAAGTGGGTAGCTATGATGGCGATTAGGCGAATTCATTGCCGTATGTACAAAAAAAAATACATTAACAAATAATTTTAACAAAAATATATAGCTCTATAAATGGACGACCGTCTGTAAGTCCCAAGAAACTGCAACGGCAGGACTACAGATAAAATAAAACAGGAAATAATAAAAAAAAAACTTCAAAACTCTAGAATTTACAATAGATATAAAATCAAATCGAAAAATAATAAATTTCTTAAATATAACATCCAGTTTAAACAACAGAGCGTACAAACCATACAAAAAATCAAACAACAACTCAATATACAGTAACAAAAATGTTAACCATTCCCTTTACTTATTTAAACAAATGTACATATCTATAAATAAATGAATTTCAACAAATTCTATTAGCCGAAAATATTCAGTGAATATAAAGAAAAAAACAAACAAACGGGAATTAGCCCTAAGAAACAGTGGAGATTCGAACTAGAATACAAAAAAATAATTCAAACAAAAACAGTAAAAAGAGAAATATAATTTGGTTTATAATTTACGGCATATCAACCTCGTGGGTTATTTAATGTCGACAAGACTTTTACAATAGATACGTATGAATAGGATATATATTCTTTGTAAGGAAATCGTAGATGCGGTTTCATTGATATATTTTTGTAAAGAGTTGAGAGTTTGTTTTCATTGGTGTATTCTTTTCAGGTACATTGTTTGTAGAGAAATTGATTTTGACATTCTCATTTTTGGTAGAGTCTGTCTTAAGAAATTATATCATCCATTTTTACTTTCTCGATCATCTCATAAATATTGTTTATATTATAATATTTTAGTCTTGAGAAAGCAAGATCTGAACACTCGATTAATATATGTTTAATAGTATATGCCGTTTTACATGATTAGTATACTGGTTGATCTTTCTTTAATAAGTACGTGTGGTTTATTATAGTATGAACATTGTGTATGCGGGCCAGTACCACTTCTTCCTTACGAGATTTTCTGGGAGCTGTCTTCCATTCTCTTTGTTTGGGCTGGATTGCGAAGAGTTGATTGTGTGGGTTATCATCCCAGTACCGTTGCCATTCCTTTTGAATGTATTAATAAACTCCTTACATCTGTGTATGGAATCTTGGTCATTGTATCCAAATTCACATCTTAGGCCGATTTGGCTGCTAGGTCTTCTTCATTATGACCGTGGTTAAGAATCCAACATGTCTGATGTCAGTAGTGCTCATTTTGCATAATATTTTCATAATAAGTGGGTTGTTTGATTCTTTTTTCTTTTCCTTCAAAATCAGTAGCACGGATAGTGAGTTCCCAAAAATTAGAACTTTTTTGAACGTACGGTTATCTAGGCCTGCAGACAGTGAAGCTTCATCCAGTTGAGATTTAATCACCAAAGACCTCATTCTTAGAACAGAATATGAGGGCAAGCGTCGGACCAATGTTTCAGTATTTGAGATCCCTCCTCAAATTGTCGGGGAGCACTTAGCCGCCTATCTTACCCTCTTTCTTTTGCCTATAATGTGCATGCCAGCGACCGAGACCGATGGGGTAAAACCCCCGGTTGGGTTCACCGCGCGGCCCAATTCCCAGTAAAACCTTTGCTCGCCGCTTGTGCGATTGCGCAGAAGGAAGTGGGGGAATGGCAGGCCGTTGGCAGGGCTAAAGGGAAGCTCCAGGCAGCAGGATCTCGTTCCACACAAGCTTCTACGTGTAGAGGGCACAAACAGTTCCACTACCTTTGCCAGTTCCAAGGGCAATTCCCCGACCAACTGAGAATACAGAAGCTTAAATATGAGCCAAGCTTTGAAAAAGCAACGAAATTACATCAGCTAAAAGCTCTAAAGCAGGAACAGTGTCACTTCAAAAGAAAAAGTGGCCCTTCTTCTTCGACCCCGTCTTCTCCATCTGCAAAACAACACGCTATAGCTCCCCCCCAATGGTTAAATCTCTAGCCACGACTCCTTCCAAACTGACGTCCCCCAAGTAAGCTTCCATTTCCAATTCATCCTCAAAACATCAAATCCGACCTAAACTCCTAATCCAACCCCTGTACCGACCCCTCTCAATTCATAAAGAGAAGGAAGTGAAAATCGCAAAAAACAATGGAGCCCAACTTCCGAAAAAAAAAATCTAAATCAATTTTAACACAAGGGAAGACGTGTATCGAGTGTCCCAATAACAGGCAGGCAAAGCTATAACACAGTCCCGCAAATCCATAGAATTAAAAAAACCCTACTAAACATGTGTTGCAGTATTTTTGTGAATATATGTAACTAGTGAGCTAGCCCAAATGACTTGACTCACTTTATAGTCCACCAATAGAAGGTTAACCAATCAGAAGACATAAAATATTCAATCTGTCGTGTATAAAGGCGGCCATTTTGTTTACTCTATCCGAATGTCCAATGCCAGCTTGTCAGGCGAAGAGGAACAGAAGGAAGAACTACGCTCTGCTACTTTACCGGGATATCCACTGCTAACCTGAACTACGCTTCCCTATTGTCTTCGAAATATTCGCTGCTAACCTCTGGATTCTATACTCGAAGACGACCGTCATCATGAACAACAACTTGAAGAAAAAATCAACAATATGGACATTGAAAATCCTCATAACTTTCCAAAAGCTCAAAGGATATTGACAGTTGTTAGATTCGTTCAGGGTACCCAACATATATGGGAGATGTTACAAGAAGCTAATGCCTTTTTCAATTTTTATCCCCGACTAGTTTTCTTAACAAGGACAATGTCAAACGCTTACAACAATATTGTCCTGGGAAGCTTCCGCATTTTATACACCCCTCCCTGTATAGAGCTTAAAAAACCGAAAAAGTTAAAAAAAAAAAACAACAACAAAAATAGAATAATAATCACCTGAAGGAGGTATTAAAGTAAAAATTCAGGAGTCCGGAAGAAAAAGTGGCCCTTCTTCTTAGGCACTCCTACAAAACATTCCCCTTCTACAAAATATCACTACACCCTTCTAAAAACATCAGTATTGCTCCACATTGCAATGGTTAAATCTAACTCCAACCCCATACAAATGGCCATCACATAGAAGGCGCCTATGCCAAAACAAAACAAAAACAAACAAAAAAACAAAACACTAATCCTACCGTAACTCCTAATCCGTCCCTTGTACAGATCCATCATTTCAGCAAGAAAAAAATGTGATCACCAAAAAAGACAGCAGATCCCATCATCTGATTTGGCCTTACATACTTCGGGAGAAAAAAAAATCAAATTCAAACCCATCTAAAACACAAGGAAGACGTGTGCCGAGTGTCCAAGGAACAGGCGGAATAAAAAGCTCTAGCTCACTCATGCAAAACAAAAGAGCCATAATTCCTTTTAACCATTAAGAAAGTGAAAAATATGGACGTTGAAAACCCTCATGACTTTCCCAAAGCCAAAAGGATTTTAACGATGGTGAGATCTGGTTTGGTTCTGTTTTTTGTTTTACGGCATATCAAACTCAATGGGTTATTTAATACCGAAAAAAATGTTCATTGTTAGTAATATCTTTTTTTTCCAAATATCTTTTTCTGGTAATCTTTTTCTTTTTGTTTTTTTTTTCCAAAAAAAGTATTGCTGGTAATAATTTTTCTACCAAGAATTTCTGATATTAAAACTTATTTTTACACTCTCATAGTGTTTTGACCCAAGTCAGGATGGACCTAGGAACACAAGCAATTAAGAGGTGGTTCCACGCTCTTCAAAACCTGATCAGAGGTCTTGCTGTTGGACGTAGTTTATCATCTTATCCTGCACGGGGTGAGACCTGGTCAGGGTGCCCAACATATATGAGCGGTGATAGAGGAAGCTAACGCATCTTTCCATGTTTATTCCCCCATTAGCTTGTTTGATGGCTAGAATGCCAAGCGTTTGCAACAATATTGTTCTGGGATGCTCCCACTTTTTGTTCACCCCTCCCTGGATAGAGCTTTAAATCTCTCGTCCCCCTTGGACATTGCTGGACTGTTCCCTGATAGTATAATTAAGACTGAGTCAGGTTCGTTGGTGTCTTCGCGATGGCCATGTTCAATGCATAAGAGCAACCCTAATCTGTCTGATAATGACGTTCTGGTTAGCTAGTGTGAATGCACGGGGCCTAAGGTCGGAGTGACTTTCAGCGTTTCTGAGCGAATATATTTCACGAGAGAAGGAGCACTCGTCTCGGGGTAGATGATGTGTTCAATTTTCAGTAGCCAGCCAACTTATTTTTAAACTTTCATAGTGCTTTGACCCCAGTTTAGGTGTTAAATATTTACCCATAGCTGGGATCCTAACAGGTGCTACCACCTCGGGTCAGGGCGGACCTGGTAACACCATCAATTAAGAGGTGGTTCCACGTTTCTCAAAACCTTCTGATCAGATGCCTATTGTTGGACGTAGTTTCTCGTCTTACCCTGGACGTAGATGTAATTTATCCTCATACACAACACATTGTTTTTTTTTCGTCTATCCCCCTTCCCTTCAATCTATCCTTTGAGTATTAATTTTTCCAATCTCTCTTTCCTCATTATGTCTCCTAGATGCAACGTAGAAGTGTCCTTTTGTCTAAAACTTTGTCGTTGCACATGTGGTCGGTCTATGGTTATTGTCAGTCTATTTTTGTAGAATCAATTTTACATTGCTTCAAGTCTCTTCCTCTGTGAAGAGACTGTCCAGCATTCACTGCCATAAATCGTGAATTACAGCCTTATCGCAATATGACACTTACTTGTGACCGTCTGCTGGCCTTATCAAATCACTGAAGCTGAACTAATTCTGATAACCGGCTTGTTTTCAACTCGACTACTTTTTTCCTTTTTCTTCTGAGCGATGATTTTCACAAGTTGCTAAATGTTCAGTTTATCACCTACGTCTTTTTATGTGGTGTGAACCTTCACGAAGTAGGCGAACATTGCTCTTCACAATTTTCTGACGTTTATGATTTGCTTGTTTTACGGTTTATCGACCCATTGGGTCATTAATGTCTAAATTTAATGCTTTTCCTAAATAAAGCCTAGTATTTAAAACAGCCAGAATTTTATTTTGTAAATAGTAAGACTCTTATGGTTATATTTTGAAAATTGTATTTTTGAGATCATGTAGCTCAGTATTTTAGTTTTGTTTGTTTGTTTTACGGTATATCAACCTCAATGAGTTCTTTAATGCCGGCAGGATTTTATTTGCTGTTAATATTTTTTATCTATCTATCTATCTATCTATCTATCTCAGTATATATTGGTTTGGTTTGTTTTGTTTTGTTTTACGACATATCAACCTCAGTGTGTTATTTCATGCCGACAAAATTTTTATTGCTGGTAATATTTTATCCAAAAATGTACAATTTTAAACTTTCATAATATTTTGATCCCCAGTTCGGGGGTTAAATATTTGCCCATAGCAAGGACATTAACAGGTACTACCACACCGAGTCAGGTTTGGTTTGGTTTGGTTTGTTTTACGGTATATCAACCTTAATGGATTATTTAATGCCGACAAATTTTTATTGCTGGTAATATGTTGTTTTGTCAAAAATCTATGTCTGGTAATAAGTTTTTCTTCAAAACTCTGTTGCTGGTAATATTTTTTTCCAAAAATGTATTGCTGGTAATATTTTTTTTTCAATAACGTATTGTTGGTAATATTTTTTTTTGTCAAAATGTATAGCAGATAATAATCTTTTACAAAAGTATTTATGTTATTAAAACCTATTATTACACTTTCATAGTGTTTTTTTACTCCAGTTTCGAGGTTAACTATTAGCCCATACCTGGGACTCTAACAAGTGCTACCAACTAGGGTCAGAGTGGACCTGTGAGCACCAGCAATTAAGAGGTGGTTCAGCGCTCATCAAAACCACCAGATCAGATGCCTTGCTGCTGGACGTAAATTTATCGTCATACTCAGGACGCGCCATGATTCAGGGTGAAGCTAGGAACACCAGCAGTTAAGAGGTGGTTCCACACTTCTCAAAACCTTCTGAACAGAAGCCCTGCTGCTGGGTGTAGTTTATCGTCATACCCAGGGCGATGTTTTGTTTGCATTACGGTGTATCAACCCATTGGGTCATTTGTTTTGGTTTGTTTTACGGCATATTAACCTCAATGACTTAAGTAATGGCGATAATGCTGGTAATATTTTTTTTCAAAAATGTGTTGCAGCTAATAATTCTTTCTTTAAAAATTAATTGCAGGTAATGATTTTTCAAAAAAAAATCCATTTTTACACTTTCATAGTGCTTTCACCCACGTACTGAGGTTAACTATTTGCCCATAGCTGGGACCCTAACAGTTGCTACCACCCCGGGTCAGGGTGGACCTGGGAACACGAAGAAGTGGTTCCACGCTCCTCAAGACCTTGTGATCAGAGGTCTTGCTGTTGGATGTAGTTTATCGTCTTAGCGAAGACGCATGTCATTTAATGCCGATTTTTAAAATATTTTTCTAAGTTAAATATTGTTTTTAAACAGTTAAATGTTTTGTTACATTACTAAAACTGCTACTATGCTTTGTTTTTCTTTTAATTTATAATTGTGTAATCAGTTTAATTTCCTTTAGAAACTGGAATGTAAAATGAATGAGTATTTTGAAAAAGTTAAGTTTGTTTGGTAGTATTTTAAGCGGGTCGAACTAAAATTGTTGAAGTTTGTCAGTATGCGTTTTATGGTGATTGCCTCTTTGTATGCCACACATGCCGGAAGGTGTTTTTTTTTTTTTTTTTAGGGTATACGAATGGCTGTCTTTTTTTAGATCTTTGTAAATCATACTTATATAACTCATTTCAAAAATACAGAATATTACCAAACGTTACATTTTTCTTTGTAACTGTTTAGAAAATATATTCATTTTGGTTTGTTTGTTTTACGGCATATCAACACCTCAATGGGTTATTTAATGCCGTCAACTTTTTTCTTCCTAGTAATATTTTTGTTTTGTCAAAAATCTATTTCTCTTAATATTTTTTCCTCAAAAATCTATAGCTGGTAATATTATTTTTTCAAAAACGTATAGCTGATAATAATATTTTTTCAAAAAAACGTATAGCCGGTAACACTATTCTTTCAAAAGAAACGTATAGCTGGCAATATTATTTTTTAAAAAAACGTACAGCTGATATCATTATTTTTTCTAAAACTTATTAACAGAGGCCTTGCTTTTGGAGGTAGTTTATCGTCATCAGTACGCGGATGTATTTTATCGTCATACCCAGGATGAGATCTGGGTTTGGGGGTTAACTATTTGCCCATAGCTGGGATTCTAACAAGTGCTACCACCCCGGGCCAGGGTGAACCTGAGAACACCATCAATTAAGAGGTGGTCCCACACTCCTCAAAACCTCTTGATCAGAGGCCTTGCTGCTGGACGTAGTTTATCGTCTTACACATGACGTGGATGCAGTTTATCGTCATACCCAGGATGGTATAATCATTTTTTTTCCATTTCCTAACCAGAATCTTTTAAACCAGTCAAGTATAAGGTTACACTCTTAACTCTGCTTATGTAATTCGTGTCTGGGACACAGGATATTAAAGATTCCTGCAGACTTGCATATTACCGTCATATATTTTTGTCTTTCTTTGTCTGAAAATGAAAGCATGTACATAATAATCCATGTGACTTAAGAGAGACTGGTTTTAAGAATCTATAAAAACCTGCTTTCTCTGGAATAGTTTTATCTATGATCTATTAATAATACTCCATCTTTTGTGCATAAACCATTGATTCTCTTGGAATCATTAAGCTGCTGTTTGTAGAAGTTGCATATTAAAAATAGAATTTGGTGTCAATAACCCTTGTCTTCGGCTGCAGGCAGACAATTCCCCAACCTCCTATTATATTTTAGTTTTTAACTTATTATTGCATTGGATAAATCTATAGTTCCTTATTTCTTAGGTATTTGAAAAATGAGAATTTATCAGTTTTAGCGGTCACGCCTCGCCCGCATTTTTTTGGTCTTTTTTTGCTTAAGTCGTTACTGTAGATAAGTATTTTTTTTTTCTTGAACACACTGCTAACAATATGGTGTTCAATCTCGTCGAAAAATCACAAATATAGCTGCTGGAAATATCCCCTTCCTTAGTCTAGTATTTCTTTTTGATTAATATAAGTTTGCCTGCTGTGTGTACTTTCCTCACTCGATCTTTTTCGATTCTCCTCCAGTAGGTTGTTCCCTCCTGGGTATGACGATAAACTACATCTGCGTCATGGGTAAGACGATAAACTACGTCCAACAGCAAGGCCTCTGATCGGGAGGTTTTGGGGAGCGTGGAACCACCTCTTAATTGCTGGTGTTCCCAGGTCTACCGTGACCTGGGGTGGTATCATCTGTTAGGTTCCCAGCTATGGGCAAATAGTTGACCCCACAACTTGACTCAAAACACTATGAAAGTGTAAAAATAGATTTTAATACCAGAAGTACTTTAAAAACAAAAAATTAGTATCAGCAATAAATATTTGAAGAAAGAAAATATTACCAGAAATAAAAAACTTGTCAGCATTAAATAACCCATTGAGGTTAATACGCCACAAAACAAACCAAACTATCCATTTTTTTTTTAAAATATTACCAGCTATACATTTTTGAAAGAAAAGGAAATTTTGTTGGCATTAAATAACCCATTGTGGTTGGTATGCCGTAAAACAAACCAAACCAAACCAATAGGTTGGTCTTTATGAAATACGTAAAAGCTGCACATCTACAGGTGATGTCTAGACATGTTTATTTAAACATACCTTGACCTTAAAATAAGGTCAAACATGAAGTGGCAGTATGCTTTCCTCAAACAACGAATTCGCAGAACTAATATTTTTAAATTTCAAAATCCGAACAAATCCTCTACGACCGATTTTCTATTAATAGCAAAAAGTCGACGAAAATTAAACATCCAAAGAAAAACTGACTTTAAAGTAAGTCAGTATTTCTCTCTTGATACGCATATATACATATGAACTACTTTTATTTCACACCGACGTACAAATGTTCCTGTTTAATAATAGATAAAGTATTTGGTTTCGTTTGTTCTACGGCATATCAACCACAATGGGTTATTTAATGCCGACAAAAAAAGTCATTTTTTTTCAAAAATGCATAGCTGATAATAATAATTTTTGAAGGAAAAATAACCAGAAATACAGACAGCTTTAGATTTAAAAAAAAAAATACCATTTATAGAATTCTTGAAGGAAAGATATTCTCAGAAATAGATTTCTGAAGAAAAAATATTACCAACAATAAAAAAAATTGTCGGCATTAAATAACTCACTGAGGTTGATATGCCGTAAAACAAACAAACAAACGCACTCATTTATACTTAGATAAGAACAACAACCAAAATTCACAACGTCCTAGGTAAGACGATGAACTACATCCAGCAGTAAGGCCTCTGATCAAGAGATTTTGAGAAGCGTGGAACCACCCTCTAATTGCTGGTGTAATATATTTATTTGGGATTTCGGATCGGTGTAAGGGATCTCGGACTTGTCGGGCTTTAAATCTAGAGCCAATTTAGCTGTTGAGTCTGTCCTTTTGTATGTTTTTGGGGATGCATTTCTTTGCTATAGCTATGAAGGCTTCTGTGAAGCACTCCGACTTTTCTATGTTATTTTGAGTTAATTTGCATCGAGAAATTCATATTTTTCCCAGTCGGTTTTATTTAGCCTGCTCATCGATCATACTCTTTTCCTCAAAATGATGGGTGAAATGCCCGCTACCGCATGTGAAATTATTGGATAACACATGCCTAGGTCAATTACTGACAGGCCTTTTTACTTACTTGATCAATACTCATTTTCCATAACGAAATTACCCTCTTTGTCTCCTTGGATCCCCAGATGGTATTGTGGTTATTAAAATCCCCTAGGAGAATGAAGGATTTGGGTAATTTCTTTTATTTGATCTTCCATATTGTCTTCAGCAGGTAATGCGGTGGGATATACATATAGCATATGCTTACTGTTCTGTGCAAAGCAGCTTTCAGAGAAATTGTTTGGTTGGTTTTGTTGTTTGTTGTGTTTTACGTCATATCAACCTCAATGGGTTATTTAATGCCGACAACTTTTTTTCCTGGTAATATTTTGTTTTGTCAAAAATCTATTTCTGGTGATATTTTTTTTCTCAAAAGTGTATAGCTGGTAATATTATTTTAAAACGTGTATTGCTAGTATTAGTTTTTTTTTCAAAAATATATTGCTGGTAATAGTTTTTTTTGTTTTTTTTTTCAGAAATATATTGCTAGTAATATTTTTTCAAAAATATATTGCTGTAATAGTTTTTTTTTTTTTTCAAAAATATATTGCTGGTAATAGTTATTTTTTTTCAAACATATATTGCTGGTAAAATTTTTTTCCCAAAAATATATTGCTGGTAAAATCTTTTTTTCAAAAATATATTGCTGGTAATATTTTTTCAAAAATATATTGCTGGTAATATTTTTTTTCTTCAAAAACTTATTTCTGTTAATAATTTTTTTTCAGAGTATTTCTGGTATTAAAACCTATTTTTACACTTTTATAATGCCTTTTACCTCACTTTCGGGGTTAATTATTTGCCCATAGATGGGACCCTAACATGTGCTACCACCCCGTGTCAGGGTGGACCTGGGAATACCAGTAATTAAGAGCTGGTTCCACGCTCCTCAAAGCCACCTGATCAGAGGCCTTACTGTTGGACATAGTTTATCGTCTTACCCTGGACGTAGATGTAGTTTATCGTCATACCCAATACGGAGAATTTGTTTGATTTGGTTTGTTTTGTTTACCGGCATATCAACATCAATGGCTTATTTAATGCCGACAAAATTTTTATTGTTGGTAATATTTGCCAAATCTATTTCTGTTAATATTTTTTCATTCAAAATCTATTTCTGGTAATAATTTTCCTTCAAATATGTATCGCTTTTTTTCAAAAATGTATTTGTAATTCTGGTTTTAGTTCAATTTTGCTCTCGGGTACGTCATATTTTATTAAGATGGTTACACGACCAGAGCTATGAATATGACTGTAGCCTTGTTTTCTTTTGTTTTCTTTTTTTAAATATTAAAATCTCTTAGAAATGTTTCCTGGAAATAAATAACAGCAGGATCCAATTTTCTTATGAGGATGAGTAATTCATCGTAATTTGACTTTAGTCTACAACATTTCCATTGTAGTATTGTGCGAATCTATTACGAAAGAACATACATACAAACATACCAAAACACAAATCAAATACAACGCCAAGCATTCATTGGTTAATTAATCACCACTATGTTATTATAGACAATTTACAAATCGCAGCAATGCGACAATTTTGTAATCGCTTTAATTTTTATGTAGTCAGTTTTGGGAGAAAGGGATCACAGAAGCTTTCTTAAGTCTCCCCAAAGCTCGCTTGCTGATTGGTCGATGCCAACCAATCAGATCGTCTGCATGTGCAAAATAATTCTCCCCGCGCAGCGATCTGGAGCCTACAGTCACTTATTTAAGCAAGAATTTTCTAACCCTTTTTAGTGAGAATCCAAGTGCCAAACGAATCCACGACAGTTGAAACCATGCGCCAACGTTCTCACTCACACACGCCATTCACATGCTGAACATACCTTGTATACACTCACATGATCTTTGCTTACACAGCAAATCTTTCAAAAATAATAATTACAACGAACTCTCATGAACATTCTTCCAGTGAACTTTGGAACACTAAAATAACAGTTAAAGAGAAACAACTCTTGTTTTATTCAAACTTTTCTTACTTAAATGCATGCTTTCTTTCACATCGTTGTTTGATATTGTACATCTTGTTAAATACATATTTTATGTGTAACAATGTCTTTTAGTTATCCTTTTCTGCGTGAGCCCTGTTTCCTAAAGTTAAATTAATGTGGTGAAACCCTCCACAGTATCACTATACATCCCATGTTTGTAACTTTATACTTATTTAAAGTCTTGTTTGGAACAATTTGGGAGTCTATCACCCATCATTAGTTCGTAGAGTTTATTTTTGTGGATGTAAAACGAGATTTGAAAATTTGCAATGAGGTTGGTTTGATTTACAGCATATCAATCCATTGGATTATTTAATACCTGTCGTAAGATTACCTCGCCTGTCTTATGATTTGTATAAATCATTCACGCCATCTAAGACTCTTCAGTTACGTATAAGAAAGGCACATTAAGACGAACAAGAGTCCGAGTTTTTATTACAATGCCGTCATTTAGTATTTTTTTAAACAAATCCTTGTATTTAAACAGTCATATGTTTTTAAATTAAAAAAGATGCCATCTTTCTATATTTCTGAGATAAGGTATTACGTACATTATTTACACTAGTCAGACTATTGTCCTCATCTTTGTCGCCATATTTATTACAACGTTTCGGACGTTGTACGCTTCGGCCTTCTTCAGATGGTTGGAATAGAAAATGCAAAGGATCTGCGGTCCATATAACACCAGGACAAACTTCAAAAGCGGGACGTCACTTCGCAGATATCTGAACTGAACCCGTTTGGGGTAGACCGTTCTAGTTCCACGTGCCATGTTTAATGGATGTCAGTTATCAGTTATCTCCTGTTAATTTCCCTCTGACACATGGCAGTGGATAAAGGCGTTAGTTAGATCTAGTGACAGGTCCCAAAGAGTGTGAGTTCGATACTCGGCTAAGTGGAGAACTTTCAGAGGGAAATTAACAGGAGATAACTGATAACTGACATCCATTAAAAACATGGCACGTGAAACTAGAACAATCTGCCCCAGTGAGCGAAATAAAGGGTTCAGTTCGACATTCCAACTACCGGAAGAAGGCCGGAGCGTACAACGGCCGAAACGTTGTAATAAATATGGTGACAAAGATGAGGACAATAGTCCAAATAATGTAAATAATGTAAAAAGACTGCTGTTAGTTTTGTTGAAATTATATTTTTGAAATCTATTTAAATTCTCTTAGAAACTGGGATATAAGAAAAGTAGATCAGTATTTTGGAAAAGTTCTTTTAATTTTGTTTGGTCGTATTTTACGCGAATTGAATCAAAATTCCTGCAGTTCTTCAGTATGTGTTTTATGCTGATTGGCTCTTGGAATGCCACACATACCGGAGGATATATTTTTTTGGAATGTACGAATTGGTTATGGTTTGTTTTGTTTTACGGCATATCGACCTGAAAGGTTTATTTAATGCCGACAAAATTTTTTATTGCTGGTAATATTTTTTTTTCAAAAATCTATTTTTCTAGTAATATTTTTTCTTCAAACATGTATAACTGGTAATATCTTTTCCAAAAATATATTGCTGGTAATAATTTTATTTACAAAGTATTTTTGGTATTAAACATATTTTTACACTTTCATAGTGTTTTGAGTCAGGTTGGGAATTAATTATTTGCCCATAGCTTGGACCCTAACAGGTGCTACTACCCCGGGTCAGGGTGGACCTGGTTTGGTTTGTTTTGTTTTGTTTTACGGCATATCAATCTCAATGGGTCATTTAATGCCGACAACTTTTTTTTTCCTGGTAATATTTTTGTTTTGTCAAAAATCTATTTCTGTTAATATTTTTTTCCTCAAAAATGTATAGCTAGTAATATTATTTTTTTCACAAACGTACAGTTGGTAATATTTTTTTTATTTCAAAAACGTATAGCTGGTAATATTTTTTTTTCAAAAACGTATAGCTGGTAATATTTTTTTTTCAAAAACGTATTGCTGGTAATATTTTTTTCAAAAACGTATAGCTGATAATATTTTTTTTTCAAAAACGTATTGCTGGTAATATTTTTTTCAAAAACGTACAGCTGGTAATATTATATTTTCTAACCCAGCCGGAAACACTATACTTTCAAAAAACGTAGAGCTGGTAATACTTTTTCCTAAATGTACAGCTGGTAACATTATTTTTACAAAAACGTATTATCAGAGGGCTTGCTGTTGGACGTAGTTTATCGTCTTACCCAGGACGCGGATGTAGTTTATCGGCATATAGGGTGGACCTGGGAACACTAGCAATTGGGAGGTGGTTCCACGTTCCTCAAAACCTCCTGATCAGAGGTATTGCTGTTGGACGTAGTTTATCGTCTTACCCAGGACGGTAAGCTTCAACTGAAGTCGTAACATTGCGCATTGTAGGCATCCTTACGAATAAACACGTTGACGCCTGGAGATGAATATGTATTAGAATACACCAAGAATGGGAACTCGTAGAGTGACAAGAGATAACTTTATTATGATGCCGGTTAGGCCTTATCTCTTGGTTGGCAGTCAATGTTTTAAAATCTTATCCGTTTCACTAAGCAACTTACAAAGCGCAGACGCAAAGTTAGATGTTGGCGGGTTTCCATCGTCATGCCATGTTTATGTATAAACATTCGTCGTGCCCAAAAGCCAAGACTCTGGGGAGTCATATTTACCCCCTTTTAAAAGAAAGTAGGCCCAGTGTTCCATCATGAAGATCTACTTTTGTGTAAAAGAGAATGAAAAAATATCTTGATATGTTGCCAAGTAAGAAAATAAAAATCTTTTTCCGTCCAGGTTTGCAATTTTTCACGCCACATCCCCAAATTCGTACAATCTTGACTCAATACGATTAAAAACAACCCCCCAAAAAAAACCCCTGAAACAACAACAACAAAATAATAAAAACATACGTAGTTTGATGAAATAAGATGTTCTTTTCATTGTCTTATAAAGCATAATTTTAGTAAGGCTTTAGTTGGTCTGGTTTATTTTAGGTATATCACCCTCATTCTGTTATTTAATGTTGACACGATTTCTATTTCTGGTAATTTTCTTTTACAAGTATTTCTGGTAATATTTTTTACACTTTCATAGTGTTTTGGCCCTAGTTTTGGGGTTAACTATTTGCCTATAACTAGGACCGTAACAGGTGCTACCACCCGGGGTATGAGTGAATCAGGAAACATCATCAGTTAAGAAGTGGTTTGGTTTGGTTTACGGCATATTAACACCTCAATGGGTTATTTAATGCTGACAAGATTTTTATTGCTGGTAATAACCTTTTACAAAAATGTATTGCTATCATTAAAACGTTTTCTTTACACTTTCATAATGCTTCGCCCGTAGCTTGGTGGGGTCAACTATTTGCCCATAACTGGGCTCCTATCAGGTGCTACCACCCCGGTTCAGGGTGAACCTTGGAACACCAGCAATTAAGAGGTGGTTGCACGCTGCTCAAACTCCTGATCAGAGGGCTTGCTGTTGGATATAATTTATCGTCTTACCCTGGACGTGGATGTAGTTTATCTTCATACCCAGGACGGTTGGTTTGTTTTACGGCTTATCAACCTGTTGTGTCATTTATATTGAAACATTAATTTTAAATATTAACACTTTTTATAGTAATATATTAAACTATTTCTTAAATCAGTTTAATTACTCTTCAGAAATTAATAGTATTTTTAAGAGTTCTTTTAAGCGGGTCAAATTAAAATTTGCTGTAGTTTATCAGTACGTATTTTATTCAAGAAGTACCATGAACCGATACATAACTTGAAAATCTGTCCCCGTTACCTCCACTCTTAGGAATCATTCGACAGCCTTAAGCAGGTTTTCGGAGAATTTTTACAATTATTAAAACAATGTTTAAGATTTTACACTTCAAGGACCACGGTCTTTCATTGACCAGGGATATTCACATTAGGGCAAAAACGCCAAGATTTAAGAGGTTAATTTTAGTTCGGCTGGCTAGAAAGCTTATCGATTCAGACTTGACGTAGAGTTTTAAACATACTTCGGAAGGCTGAAGATTGACAGGAGTTACAGAACTAAAACCAGAATTATTGATTAATGCGGCCCAAAATAGAGGCGCTGACGTTCACTTAAACGGATTCTGTAAGATCTGAAGCCATGGTCAGTCCCAGTTTTTCAATCCGAAAAAAAGAAGAAAAGTTTTACCAGAAGTATTGTCACTATTTTGGCTTTACTCATTGCATTTTTTTTATCGCAAATGGTAAGTAAACATATAGACAATCAAAGAGGAAGACGTGGGAGAAGAGATTTGTCTTTTGGTCGATGCCATCTTGATTGGTTAAAGAGACGTCCATAATTCAAGTGTCGGATGATTCGATTGGTCGTGGGTCCGAAGAGAATAAAAAAATGAAAGGGAAGTACCCACCGCTTCCTCCTCTCTATAAGAGTCGGAAGTGGTTAATCTTTTCAGACTATTTTGAGAATTTACGTTTCTAAAATCACAGAAAAAAAAAGTTAAATCCAGACTATTACAGCGAAGCAATATTTGTAGGAAAATCAGTAATAGACATATTTCAGATTTACGAGAAATGTCAACGAATTAGGGTGAAAGAAATAAAATTAACATAGAAACGAATTCCCGGGTTTGTTTTTTAAGCCGTGGAACTGAAGGGTTTTGATAGTTGTAAACTTGATTTGTTTTACGGCAGATCAACACCTCAATGGGTTATTTAATGCCGACAAGATTTTTATTGCTGGTAATATTTTTTGTCTATCTATCTATCTATCTATCTATCTATCTATCTATCTCAGTCTATTTCTATCTATCTATCTATCTATCTATCTATCATCTTGGTTCCTTCATGTCTATCTGTCTCTCTTGGTCTCTTCATATCCATCTGACTATCTATCTATCTAAGTATATATTGATTTTTTTTTTTTTTTTTTTTACGGCATATCAACCTCAATGGGTTATTTAATGCCGACAAGATTTTTATTGCTAGTAATATTTTTTCCTTCAAAAACTCTATTTCTGGTAATATTTTTTACAAAAAATTATTGCTGGTAATAATTTTTTACACAATATTTCTGGTATTAAAAGCTATTTTTACACTTTCTTAGCGTGTTGATCCCATGTTTGCGGGGGTTAACTATTTGCCCATAGCTGGGACCCTAACAGGTGCTACCACCCCGAATCAGGGTGCATCTGGAAACACCATCAATTAAGAGGTGGTTTAACGTTCTTCAGAGCTTCCTGATCAGAGACATTCCTGTTGGATGTTCATTGGTTGTTTTATGGCATATCAACCTCAGTGGGTCATTTAATGCCAACAAAAGAAAAAAGGGTGTATGTATACATACATATTTGAACCATATTCCAATTACTCATATTTTTGAGTGCAATAACGTATTGCTGGTAATATTTTTTCTTCAAAAAATTTATTGCTGGTAATAATTATTTTACAAAGTATTTATGGTATTAAAACCTATTTATTATACCCTTTCATAGTGTTTTGACCCCAGCTTGGGGGTTAACTATTTATCGAAAACTGGGACCCTAACAGGTGCTACCACTCCGAGTCAGGGTGGACCTGGGAACAGCAGCAATTAAGAGGTGGTTCCACGCTCCTCAAAGTCTGATCAGAGGCTTTGCTGTTGGACGTACTTTATCGTCTTACCCAGGATGCGGATGTAGTTTATAGTCATACGCAGGACCTGCTGTCGGATGTAGTTTATCGTCTAGGCTGTAAACTTGTCAGCTATCACTCTTGCTTTTTCTTGTCGTTTTTAACTTGCAGTTTGAAGGAAAAGAATTCAGCAGTACATGCTACATTCTTTCTTTTCTCCGACCAGGTGGGTTTGCTTATAATAATATACCCTCTTGCGTTTATTATTGACGTGGCGAATTCCCAGCGGCAAGCTAAACAGTATACGAATTAAAGGTTATCGATACAAGTGTTGACAGAATAATTCAGATTGTCAAGTCCACGAAAGAGAAAGCGATGAAGTCAGTATCGAGTGGCGGATTAAAGATTGGGCAAGTCGTCAAAGGCAATGATTTTCGACTGCTTCCCCTTCGAAGTTTGGCTTTGACGAAAGTAAGTGAACCGACGTCGGATCAGGTGGCGTTGGTGGCGTACGAATTATTTAGCCCCGTCTCATTTGACCCCAATAGCCTTGCCATACTGCCAAAACTGGCGCCGTGAACCCAGATTGGATGCAGGGACAGTGGCATTTTGATTAAAAGGAAGGCTTTCAATACTATTCTCAACGGCTTTGGTGTGGATGGTCAGAAGCTGTGTTTGCCAGACAGAAGACTGGTCACCGTTCACCAACTTGAAACAAAATTTATTTCATCCCATCGGGACAGTTTCATGTCAAGACAGGCCATTGGAGGAACTTGTTTCTTCCACCAAAACCAGTATAACAGCAGCAACCATCTGATACGAATTCACACTGTCAAACATTTATGCAGAAAAACCATCTTGATTGGATTATTTAACGACACCTTATGGGACATTTAATATCGAAATTTAATATTATTGCATCGAAGTTCCAAGAAGTTTGTCTTGTTTTACGGCATATCAACCACAATGGGTTATTTATTGCCAACAATATTTTTATTGCTGGTAATATTTTTATCTATCTATCTATCTATCTATCTATCTCAGTATATATTGATTTGGTTTGGTTTGTTTTACAGCATATCAACCTCAGTGGGTTATCTAATGCTGACAAGATTTTTAGGATAGATTCATATGAATAGAATATATATTCTTTGGTTTAGATTGGTTTGGTTTATTGTGTTTTACGGCATATCAGCCCCAACGGGTTATTTAATACCGACAAGATTTTTATTGCTGGTAATATTTTTTTTCAAAATAATATATATATATCTGGTAAAAATTTTTCTTCAAAAATTCATTGCATGTAAAAATATTTTACAAAAATATATTTTGCTCGTATGAAAACATTTTTACACTTCTATAGTGTTTTGACCCCAGTTTGGGGGTTAACTATTTGCCCCGAACTGGGATCCTAACAGATGCTACCACCCCAGGTCAGGGTGGACCTAGGAATGCCAATTAAGAGGTGGTTTTACTCTCCTCAAAACCTCCTGATCAGAGGCCTTGCTGGATGTAGTTTATCGTCTTACCCAGGATGCCTGCAATTGTGAAAGTGTTAAACCACCTAAAAAAATGTCTTTTCACTGATAATATTTTGTTTACAATTTTTTTTCTGTAAAACAATACAGAGGGAATATTCAAAACATTTGTTTTTCGGGGCGTAAAAAGGATGCTGGACAATTGCTATATCTAACAGAACGTCTAAATTCTCTTCGCTACTTATCTTTTTCTTAATCTCCAGCGTCAGATCAGGACAGAAACTTCAAGGATTTGGCGAATGGTGTTTGGGGGTTCCATTCACTTAGTAGATGCGTGTGTGCGTGGGGGGGGGCGTTCCTTACTTTGCTTGATGCAGCAACATCAGCATCAGCAAGGTACAACCGAAAAAGGCGAGAAGTCATAAAAGCCCTGAAAAATGCCTATTCGGCCTCTTTACGACTTTTCATCTTGGCAAATTCGGATCGCTTCTCGGCCTTTTGGCTGAGATTCGATCACGGCTACGTCTAGCTTGGACCGGCTCAGGCCTGGACCAACTAGCACAAGCCAAGACCAGCTTTGACTAAGTTCAGGCCAGCTCTGACCAGCTTGGACATGCTATGACCAGTTTTGGACCAGTGGCCCGAGTGGAAACACTCGGGTCTCCCACGTTAAACCAACCTTGTGTCAAGTGGGGGTCAAGTAAATATCTCTTTACGACTTTTCGCTTTTCAACGGTCTCAGCCTTCAATCTTAACCCGAAGGGCTAATCTCTACGCAAAAGACACATGACTCTGTCCTGTTAGTTTGGCTTCATATTTCTCGTTTCTTCCGTGGGAACCTTGCACTCTCAACCAGAATTAAAGCCGTTGAACATTTATTTCACCCTTGTCTATTCCGCTCTTTGACTCTGTCTATCCGCAGAATACAACAGCCACTGGTTATTAGGACCCGTCTACGTAGATCATATTGTTATTCGTGCGGAGAATTGGGTTACATGGCCAAGGCAAGCCCAGCAAAGAATCCATCCCCTCCGTCCCGGACAACAGCAACACCAACAGCAGTTGTTACATCAAAAGAGAAAGGCTCCCGATGGTGAATGGAAAGAGGAGAAGGGGAGGAAGATAACTCGGGCACCTTCCCCTCAAAAAGATTCACAGTCACCAAAACCCCACAGACCACTGCAGGGGTGACCGAAAGAAATGCAGGAGCAACCAAAAGAGGTGCAGAATTGACCAAAAGAAACGAACGAGCGACTAAACGAGGCCCAACGTAAGCTGCATAAACAGCCTCAGAAAATACAGGTCCAAAAAACTAAACAGACCCCCAAAAAGCAGCAAAAATGATAAGACAAGCAGCAGCAACAAATTGAGTCAGAAATGAAGGTGGATGAAATGCCTCCACCACTTTAATCATCATTGAAGAGTAGCGGAGAGAAGGAATATCGTCTAACTCAGAAGCACACTGGGCGTAGTGGGACGCAGAGGAGCATGGACAAAAACCTATCCGTCCCTACTTCCCCTAAAGCAGGGGCTCTTAACCTTTTAATGTTTCCAAACCCCCAATGGATTGTCCAATATGGGAGGACACCACAACATTTTCTATATGTCCTTAGGGCAGGTTGATTTTTCAATTTTCTTTTTAAGAAAATCATCATTGCACATAAGGTGAAAGTTGGGAACTGACATCCCAAAACGAAATCTTTAAAAATTAAATTCATAGCTTTTATTAATGTTTGAGCATTTTGTTTTAAATATCGTCTGAAAATTGTATAGTGATACCTAATGTCTGCAGGATTTTGCTTGGAAACTTAATTCAAAATGTTAATGTTTCAATGATAAATCCAAATAAAGGTGATATTTTTGTAATAGGAAAATATATTCAAACCTGAATTATGCGTCTTCGCAAGCAAAATATGTATTTCTTTTACGGAATTCGATGAGTTAAAAAAACTGTAAAGGATTACTAAAAAGGCTATTCAATGAATAAGTTTTGTTTTATCATAATTAATAAAAACCAGAAATAGATAAAAATGTATATAATTCCGTAGGGTACAAATTATATGACCAAATGTTTTAAATTTGCATTGTTTATTGAAAATCGCACTAAAACTATTTCACTCTATCACACTAACTTGTTTTCCAAGATTTAAAATATTTTGCAAATTCAAAGATTTCCTATGCTAACCGGCTTTGGACGGTTTTCTTTAGCAGCATATGAACCCATAGATTTTATTTAATTTTGAAATATAATTACGGAAATCAAACTTGATAATTCAAGAGACATTTTCATGATAAAATTATAATTAATTTTCCTTTTACCAAGTGTTAAAAAAAATCAAACGCCGAGCGAATCATAGAAACTTTGAGGACAATGCATGGCAGATTTTCAATTTTATAATTACTAGAAAGTCCTGGTTCACTTTGAAAGCGGAAAGAAAACAAAATCTGTCTGGTGGAATTTATAAGGAGTACTGCATTTTTGGAACTCGTTCCACACAGTCCCGCAATCAAAGCTAAAGTGAATTACTAGACCGCGTGTACGACAAACTAAAGGAATATCTTGCTTTGGTCGGGCTTTGTTTCTGCAAGATAATGCGATGCCAAAAATTGCCAGTTTCACTGCGAAGTTCAAACAGATGGACGATGTTGAGATTCTTCCATATCCAGTATTCAGTCCCAATGTTGCCTCGAATGACTATGACCTATTCTGCTCAATGCTTGTTTACAGTTTGATTCAAAGCCAGCGGACTGGTATCTGGGACAGATTTGGATGCTGGCAATATTTATTTATGTAAAAATACAGAAAATGTGGCACAAGGCCTAAAAAGGGGGATGGAAAAGAACGGTCTTCGTCTATCTCAATTTTAAACTATCCACAAATACTGACCCAAACATACAAACAATATTCCAAACACCAAAACACCACATTCTTACTAGCCTTTCTTACTACATCCACCAAGTTACCTCATTGTCTCAATGAAAATCCTAAATAGTCCCCATATGTACAAATCGTCGTATGTGGGATTGGGGGGGGGAATAAAATAACAAGTTAAAAAAATCCCCAATGAGTATGTACAATATGAATATAATCTATTTACAAGAAAGTAAACAAAATCATGTTAGTAATTAAACCCCCATAATCCTTAAATGTCGCAGAAATATCAGCTAACTGGACGAAAATCGATGCGGGATTATAATAATATAGAAACATTCATTCATCCCAAGAACACACGCAGACACGCACTCATTCTGACACAACAACAAGATTTGGATGCTGGCAGAAGATTGTGGAGAATGGACTTCATTTTAAAGATTTCGGTGTTGCTCTATAAAATTGTTTATCCGTTTCCTAAGTAAGACGGACCTAATACAGTGTAACCCGGATATAAGAGAGTTGTCGGGATCGGAGAAGAAGTATCTTATATCCGGGTTTCTCTTATATCCGGGTTTGGTCTATTTTTTTAGGTAACTATGGGCTCTAATTTGGGACTAGAGAAAATCTCTCTTATATCCGGGTTTCTCTTATATCCGGGTTTCTTATATCCGGGTTACACTGTAATAAATATGGCGACAAAGATGAGGTCAATAGTCCGAATAATGTAAATAGTGGACAAGTTTCTTATTGCTGGTAATATTTTATTTTATCAAAATCTATTTCTGGTAATATTTTTCATTCAAAAATATATTGCTGGTAATACTTTTTGTTTCAAAAATCTATTGCTAGTGATATTTATTTTTTAAATACATTGTAGGAAATATATCTTATATCCGGGTTTCTCTTATATCCGGGTTACACTGTAAAATGCATTGCATGTCATTTTTATTGAAAAATTATTTTTAGAGTTTTAATTGGTTTAGTTTGGTTTGGTTTGTTTTACGGCTTATCAACCTCAATGGATTATGTAATGCCGAGAAGATTTTTATTGCCGGTAATATTTCTTTTATCTATCTATCTATCTATCTTGGTCTCTTCATGTCCATCTATCTCAGAATATATGGTTTTACGGCATATCAACCTCAATGGGTTATTTAATGCCGACAAACTTTATTGCTGGTATTATTGACCCTATTTCTGGGGTTAATTATTTGCCCATAGCTAGATGAGACCGTGACAGGAGCTAGCACCCCGGGTCAGGTTGGACGTAGGAACACCAGTAATTAAGAGGTGGTTCCACTCTTCTCAAAACCTGATCAGAAGTTTCCTGTTGAATATACATTATAGTCTTAGCCAGGACGGAATTTTTTTTGTGGATATACTATTTGCCCGTAGCTTACCTGGGTTCAGAGTTTAAATTTGAATTGGGAATGAATGAGTCAGCAAAATGCTCAAAGTGGAATAAGTTAATGAAGTTTTTGATAAATTTAAATTTGCATGCACTGAACAGCATAAACGAAAAACCTTTGTTACTTCAACTTAAATTTTTACCTAAAGTAGTGGGGGGAGTGGAGAATCAACCTAATTTGCTTCCTGGTTCAACATTTTATTAGCCTTGCTAATTTCCTACAACATTTTCGCGTTAATTGCTACAAGAACTTTCATTAGCATTCGTGTGTAATCAATTCCTTTTTCAACGCAAGGATCCTGAATTGTCAAATATTTCACTCTAACGTATGGTTTTACAGGTCTTAAATATAAATACGATTCCAGCATAATAGCAAAAGCACTTCGCCCAAAAATCGAACTCTTAGTTTAACTTATTGTAAAAAGGAAATATCCCACAAAGGTAAGACGATGTACCAATTCGTGTACATGATTGACCAACCAGTTTGGTTTACAGTATATCAACCTCAATTGGTTATTTAATGCAGAAAATATATTTTTTTTATTGCTGGTAGTAAGCTTTTATAAAATATATTGTTATTTTTTGTATCTTAAAATACAATCGGGGCACAAGGTCAAAAAAGGGTAGGGGTTGAGGCTGCTCAACACTATCTTATATCTAGCTAATCTGATTCACGACTCATTCACTCATTACAAATTTTCACATTCACCATAAAAACTCGTCCGTCACCAATCAATCCTCCATACACCACAACACCGCATCCTCTCAAAGGGGACCTACAAAACGCGCCAAACGATTTCGATCAGATCTGATTTTCATCTTAAGCTAATGCTTAAAGAAAAGAATCAGATCCTGATACGAATAACGATCATATCGCAAGATTCCCTCCTTTCGCGACATCTACATAACCATTCTAGCCACGGCTAGCAACGCGAAAAACACCACCCATTTTACCCCGGAGAACGGGGGCGACACACTGTCGCACGCGTACGCGAGATAAATGGACACGAGCTGATCGGGAGCGATACGAGCCGTCAACTCACCGACATAAGCCAAGAAAGAGCGCATCTGAGGACAATGGTAGCAGTGACCAAGCTAAACCAAGGTCACACCGATGACAATCTGGCAAATCTGCCACGACCCATCTGAAGAGTACGTCATTGAGAGGTAGCACGTTCCGAATTAATCGCCAGCTAAGCGAAAACTCAGGGTTGCTGAGATAATCCGCCGCTGGCGCCCAAGACCAAAAGAAGCGCAACTCCGATGCCGACAAGCCGAGCCGATCACACAGATCCCCTCCACTAATTCATGATACAATAGTCACCGACGCCGAGAAAGGACACTGGACCGAGGAATGACCTTCAAGTTAAATAACCCATTGAGGTTGATATGCCGTAAAACAAACCAAACCAATATATACTGAGATCGATCCATCCATAGATAGATAGATAGATAGATAAAAAATATTAACAGCAATGAAAATCTTGTCGGTATTAAATAACCCATTAAGGTTGATATACCGCAAAACAAAACAAACGACGAATATTCGACGCAAGGAATTTTGAAAATAAACTCACAATATGAAGAAATTAGAAATTGAAGTAAAGCATGCAAAAATAAATGCTACAAATATTTGAACACCAGACAAGGCGGGGGGAAGAATATTGTAGAAATCAAGAGAAACTAGTACTACAGTTCTATTAACAAATGCTGCAGTCGTAAGCTATAAGGAAATCTCTTTTATATAACTCTCAGGAACTTTACGTTTTTGTCTTAAAGAAGGAACGAAAATAATTTTAAAACTGTTACATTTAAGGAAATTGTGTCTATCTGCGTAAAAAAAAAATACTGTAATTGCATTATCTGAAAACCCCAGAAAACATTACGTTTGATATAATTTTGTCTGAAATTTACATTGAAAGAAGCTCCCCATCTAGATTGCCAACGCTTAAGTCTGGAGAAAAAATGTTACGTATGCTGAAATTGTCAATGGCGAATGCGATAAATTTACACTGAGAAAGCTATCTCCAGATCTGTTTAAATGTTTAATTTTTTTTTGCAAGGTTTAACTTCATTTAAAGAGTCAGAAATTGGTTCCAACATTCCAATAACTTTAGCAGGAACCAAAAGTAACCTTAAAGACAGTGGTAGAAGAATGTCAAAGAGTTCTAATTTTAAGACACGATACTGAAAAAAAAATTGAGGAACGGGATATTGGTTTGGTTTGATTTACGGCATATCAACCGCAATGGATGATATAATGCTGGCAAGACATTACTGGTAATAATATATGGCTGGTATTAAAACTCATTTTTCCCTTTCATAGTGTTTTGACTCTAGTTTATTGAGGGGCCGCTATTTGCCCATCTTTGGGGTCGTAACAGGTGCTACCATCCCGAGTTAGGGTGGACTTGGGAACCCCAGCAATTAAGAGGTGTTTTCACGCTACTTAAACTTTCTGATCAGAGGTGTTGCTCTTAGTTTTAGTTTATTATATTGGTCAGCATATTACACAAATGCAAACAGTGCGACCAAGAAGGGGAGGGGATAACTTTATGACCGCACTGTATTAGTGTTACGGCTGTGAAGGACTTCATTTTTAGTTAGTTCCAGGCTCCTCAAAAGGATCCAGTCTTCCAATCCACAAACCAGGACTGTAATACCCAGGACAACACAAGCTTTGGATAACATTTACGTTTTGTATGTACAAGTAGTTTAGTTCAAGTACCCATGATAGTATTTATTACCGGGAAAAGAATTAGTGTTAAAGGGTTTAGTCTGGTTTGTTTTACGGCATATCAACCTCAATGGGTTATTTAATGCCGAAAATTTTTATTTTACAGTGAGCGAAATAAAGGCTTCAGTTCGACATTCCAACTACCTGAAGAAGGCCGGAGCGTACAACAGCCGAAACGTTCTAATAAATATGGCGACAAAGATGAGGATAATAGTCCGAATAATGTAAATAGTGGACAAGTTTCTTATTGCTGGTATTATTTTATTTTATCAAAATCTGTTTCTGGTAATATTTTTCCTTCAAAAATATATTGCTGGTAATATCTAACAGGTGCTACCACCCCGTGTTAGGGTGTACATGGGAACACCAGCAATTAAGAGGTGGTTCCATACTCCTCAAAACCTCCTGATCAGAGGCCTTGCTGTTGAACGTAGTTTATCTTCTTACCCAGGACGCGGATGTAGTCTTAGTGTTAACTATTTGCCCATAGCTGAGACCCTAACAGGTGCTACCATCCCGAGTCAGAATGGATCTGGGAACATCAGCAATTAAGAGGTGGTTCCACGTTCCTCAAAACCTCCTGATCAGAGGCCTTGCTCTTGAACGTTGTTTGTCGTCTTACCCAGGACGCGGATGCATTTTATCATCATACCCAGGATGGGTGAATTTTGGGAAAGTTAAAGTGGTGTGTAGTACACGTGCGATTAATGATTTTTTTCCAAGATATCTGTACAAGGGCGAAGGTTTTGATGCCGACGACACTTCATAGTACATATTCGTTTCCAAGAAATAAATAAGATTGTTATTTTAGAATCAATATCCGTTTACCGCAAGGCGTAAAAAGAACTATTACAATTGTTCACGGTAGTTTCGGGGTGATAAAGACCAAATAGGTTTTTGAACAGGATTTTATGAGTATAAGTCTACTGGAATGATTCTATTAATATTGCCACAAGAACTTATATTAGGACTTGAGAGGTTTGGTTTGGTTTGGTTTATGACAATTATTACTGGTAATAGGTTTTTCTTCAAAGATGTATTAAAACCTATTTTTACATTTTCATAGTGTTTGAACCCCAGTTAGGGGCTTAACTATTTGCCCGTACCTGGGACCATAACAGGTGCTACCACCCCGGGTCAGGGTGGACGTGAAAACACCAGCAATTAAGAGACGGTTTCACGCACTTCAAAACCTCCTGATTAGAGGTCTTGCTGCTGGACGTAGTTTATCGTCATACCCAGGACGTCTGAGCAAATTTTTATTGATGGTAATCATTTTTTCTAAAACGTGTTTGATATTTTTTTCCAAAAATCTATTGCTAGTAATAATTTTTTTCCCCACAAAAAATCGTTACTGGTAATATTTTACGAAAATGTATTGCTGGTATTAAAACCTCTTTTTACACTTTTATTACGCTTTTTACCTCAGTTTCGGGGTTAACTATTTGCCCATAGCTAGATAGGACCCTAACAGGTGGTACTACCTCGGGTCAGTGTCACGCTTCTCAAAGCCTAATCAGAGGCCTTGCTGGTGAACGTAGTTTATCGTCATAGCCAGGACGCGGGGCCAGGTTTGGTTTACGGCATATCAACCTTATTTAACGCAGACAAGAATGGAATATGTATTCGTATGAATGGAATATGTATTTGTAAGAAATCGGCTTGCAGATCAAGTTTCATTGACATATTTTTGTCGAGAGTATACTTTCACTGATGTATTCTTTTTAGCTATACAGTTTGTAGAGAAAATGATATTTTTATTGATATATAGATCAGGTCATCCCATAATTTCTGTCCGAATTTTGAATAAAGAAAGCAAGTGACCAAATGTTACATTTAATTACAGATTCAATCAACAATGTATTTTCCCTGGTTATCTATGACTTCCTTCCATCTATTAACAAGCTTACTAATTCCATTATTTTAAAATTCTTTTGGCTTTGATTCGAAGAACTCACAAATGTCAGTTTTAACCTCTTCCTGTGTTACAAAAGCTGTTTCTTCCAAATGATTCTTAAGCTACGAAACAAATGGTAGTCTGAAGGAACAAGATCGGGAGAATAAGGTGGATGAGGAATTTTCTCCCAACCAAGTTCTTCGATCTTTTGTGACGGGATTCTTGCTGTGTGGGGTCGCGCATTGTCCTGATGAAACATCACCTCTTTTCGATTCACTAGAGCAGGTCTTTTTCCCTCAAAGCTTGGTTCAAACGCTCTATTTGCTGACAGTATATTTGAGCATTAATTGTTGCATTAGGTGGTAAGAATTCTAAGTGGATTATTCCTTGGCGATCCCACCAGATTGAAAGAAGAACCTTTTGCCCATGAAGTTCCCTGCTCGGCTGTGGCTGGGGTCCTTCCCCTTTACCAAGCCACTGTCTACGACGCTTAACATTTCGATAAAAGATCAATTTTTCGTCACCAGTCACAAGTCTATCCAAAAAAAGCTGAAACAAGTTGGCGAGAATGGAGAGAAGAGCAGATGTCAACTCGGGATTTGAGGTTGTTTTCAGACAATTCATGAGGCACCCATTTTCTAAGTTTAGGAACTTTTCCAAGTTGTTGAAGATGACGACGAACAGTTGTATGGTTTGAATTGAGAACCACTGCTAATTCCTCAAGTGATAAAGCAGGATTTTCTTCAAGGGCTGCTTTAAGAAGCTTTTCATCAAACTCAACTGGACGTCCGGTTCGATCTTCATCTTCAAGGATGAAATCTCCACCTCTGAATTTTGCAAACCATCTTCTGCAAGTTCTTTCATTCACACATTCCTCTCTATAAACTGAGTGAATGTTTCTAGCCGCTTCGGCTGCTGAGTTTCCTTTCTTGAACTCATAAAGCATTATGTGCCTCAAATAATTCTTGGGTACTTCCATGCTAGCATTTAATTTTATTGTTCACTGAAATAAAATTTGATCAGTTTAAATGCATCTAAACATAAAAATAATGTTCAGCTCCATTAGACATTATAAAATACTCTTTAAATTTTGTTCATTTTAACAAAAAGTTCAAATTCAGACAGAACTTATGGGATGACCTGATATTTTTGGGTTGGTTTGTTTTACGGTATATCAACCTCCATAGGTCATTTAATGCCGACAACTTTTTTTCCTGGTAATATTTTTGTTTTGCCAAAAATCTATTTCTGTTAATATTTTTTCCTCAAAAATGTATCGCTGGTAATATTAATTTTTCAAAAATGTATATCTTGCAATAGTTTTTTTTGTCTTTTCTTCAAAAACGTGTTGCTGCTAATACTTTATAATGCTTTTTGCACCAGTTTCGGGGTGAACTATTTGCCCATAGCTGGGACCCTTAAAGGTGCTACCACCCCGTGTCAGAGTGGATATTTGGAACACCAGCAATTAAGAGGTGATTCCACGCTCCTCAAAACCTGATCAGAGGCCTTGCTGTTGGATATATTTTATCGTCTTACTTGGGACGCGGATGTAGTTTATCGTCATACCCAGGACGGTTATATTTCTTGGAATAAGGTCCACTGTTTTAATAATATTATGCCATCCACTTTTGCTTTCTCAAGAGCTCATGTTTATGTTATAGTATTTGTTTTGAGAGAGTAAGTTTATGGACACTGAACTTTTAATAGTCTGTCGTTTCACAGGCTTAGCATACTGGTTGATCTTCGTTTTTTAGTATATACGAGTGGGTTATTTTTGTATGGCCAATGTGTAAGCGGGCCTATATTACTTGCTTTCAAAATTTTCTGAAAGCCGACTTCCATTCTCCTCGTTTGGTTTGTTGTGTTGTTGTGTTTTACGGTATATCAACCTCAATGGGTTATTTAATGCCGACAAATTTTTTTTTCCTGGTAATATTTTGTTTTGTCAAAAATCTATTTTTGGCAATATTTTTTTTCCACAAAAATGTATAGCTGGTAATATTATTTTAAAACGTGTATTGCTGGTATTATTTTTTTTTCAAAAATATATTGCTGGTAATAGTTTTTTCCTTCAAAAATATATTTCTGATAATTATTTTTTTTACAAAGAATTTTGGTAATGAAGTCTACTTTTACACTTTTATAATGCTTTTTACCTCAGTTTCAGGATTAACTATTTGCCCATAGCTGGGACCCTAACAGGTGCTACCACCCCGGGGAAGGGTGGACCTGGGAACATCAGCAGTTAAGAGGTGGTTCCACATTCCTCAAAACATCCTGATCAGAGGCCTTGCTGTAGGACGCGGATGTAGTTTATCGTTATACCTTGGACGGCTCTTTGGGCTGGTTTGTGTGTGGGTTTTCCTCCCAGAACCGTTGCCTCATTCTAGTTTATGGTTTTCAAGCCTTTTAAACAGACAATTCTAGAAGAAGCACTTCACTCAGGGCCAAATATCGAACCTCTTGGCCAGCGCCCTCAAGACGAAGTTCCTCGCGTATTAAAAGGAAACACCTATAAAAGGTAAAAGGCGGCGCCAGTGCAATTTCTCGCGTATAAGTCAGCCTAACCTATTGCTTATATAAATGGATTAATGGTTCTAATTTACATTCGTAACAGGATTGCCTTTAGAAAGATAAGTGATTAGATGTGTAAGAATTTAGAACACGTTTCCGTAAAGCATTATAGATAGAATGCGGTATTAAATTAACTATATACGAAATTGTGAAAACTCTAATCTGATTATATGGAGGAATGTAAAAGCATCACTGTCACCTATTTAATTTTCAGCCTCTCCCTTTATGTGTGAATAATACGTGGTGTTTAATTTCAAAATTGCAGGTATAAGAACTTGTATTTTGACGTTTCCTCGAGTGCAAACTGACAGATTTTATTTAGCTTTTAACCGTGGAAAAAGGGGCTACGGAAAATAGGTTTGGTTTGTTTTACGGCATATCGGCCTTTATTGCTGGTTATTTTTATTTAAAAAAAAATGTATTGCTGGTAATTTTCCAAAATTTATTTCTGGTAATAATTTTTTACAAAGTATTTCTGGTATTAAAACCTATTTTTATACTTTCACAGTGTTTTCACCCCTGTTTCTGGGTAATACGTTTTGAAAAAATAATGTTGCCAGCTGTAAGTTTTTGAAAAAATAATATTACCAGATATACATTTTTGAAAAAAAAAAAAAACTAATATTACCAGCTATACGTTTTTGAAAAAATAAAATTACCAGCTATACATTTTTTGAGGAAAAAATATTAACAGAGATAGATTTTTGACAAAAAAAAAATATTACCAAAAAAAAAAAAATGTCGTCATTAAATGATACCGTACATTACGGATATACCGTAAAACAAAACAAAGCAAACCAGTTTCGGGGTTAACTATTTGCCCATAGCTGGGACCCTAACAGGTGCTACCACCCCTGGTTAGGGCGGACCTGGGAACACCAGCAATTATGAGGTGGTTCCACGCTCCTCGAAACATCCTGATGAGAAGCCTTGCTGCTGGACGTAGTTTATCGTCTTACCCAGGACGCGGATGTAGCTTATCGTCATACCCAGTAAGGTTTGCCACAAGAAAGGCAATAAAGCCGCTAACAAGCAAAATGTTATTGAGTGTGCAAGAATTTGAGAGATAAATCACTATTAGAATTAAAAAACAAGAACGGGCATTAAGATTTGACATTGCATTTAAATATTTGAAAATCAAATTTGACTGGAAAGCAAGAAGCTAGGAGATTTTCGCAGGCGAGAAGTGTGACAGAATAAGCCTTTAACATAGAATTTATGGTTACATTTCGCAATTTCAACTGTAAAACGAGACCTTGTTGCCAATCTAGTACTGCGCTTATTTTTTTTTTAATCGACAGACATCGTAGCCTCATCCGAAACACACCATGGCTATTTAGTAAAATCTCGGATTCAGAGAATATTGAATTTGTGTCAATCAAAGCTTATAAGATATAATCCCTGCTCATCCGAGGTGAAAATTCCTTGGCGGATGTCAGAAACTGCGGATAATAACATTGTTATTTGCTTTCAGATACAGAGATATAGGCAGTTAAATTTATAAATTATCTCAATAAGATATTTAGCAGTGATATCTAATGAATGAAAACAATTCTAAGAAATGTTTTCTTTTCGTAGATCTTAACATCCTAAACATTTGATATTTTTTTACAAAGTGTTTTCTGTATTAAAATCTATTTTTACAATTTCATAATGCTTTGACTCCAGTTTGGGAGTTAACTATTTGCCCATAGCTGGGACCCTAACAGGTGCTACCATGCCGGTTCAGGGTGGACCTGGGAACACCAGCAATTAAGAGGTGATTCCACGCTCCTCAAAACCTCCTGATCAAAGGCCTTGTTGTTGGACATAGTTTATCGTCTTACCCAAGACGGTTATATTTTTGAATTTTTAATTTCTCTTGAGAATTGAAATATGTAAAATAAATCAGTACTTTGAAAAAAAAGTTCTTTTAAGTTACTTTTTTTTCTCATTTTGTTTAGCGACATATCAACCTTCATGAGTTATTTAATGTCGAAATCTAAATAATTTGAACCTAATTCCTTGCCCTCAACTACAGATAAAATGTATTGCTGTTCATTTTGCCTCAGAAATGTATTGTTGGTTATTTTGTTTTCCAAAATTAATTGCTGGTAAAAAAATATACAAAAACGTAATGCCGATATTAAAACCTATTTTTATACATTCACAGAGTTATCATTTAAAATTTCCTGGTATTGATATTAGTAAAATCTCAGACTGAAAGAATATTGAATTTGCAGCAATCAAAGCTTATTAGATATTATCCCTGCTCATCCGAGGTGAAAATTCCTTGGTGGATGCCTGAAACTGCAGATAATAACGACGTTAGTTGCTTTCAGATACAGAGATATAGGCAGTTAAATTTATAAATTATCTCAATAAGATGTTTGCAATAATATCTAAGAATAAAACGAAACAATTTAAAGAAATGTTATGCTTTCCTTTCGTAGATCTTAGAATCCTCAACATGTGATTGTTTTCGGTTTGGTTTGGTTTGGTTTACGGCATATCAACTTCAATGTGTTATTTACTGTCAACAAGACTTTAAAAAAAATGTATAACTGGTAATATTTTTTCCAAAATGTATTGCTGGTAATAATTTTTTACAAATTATTTCTGGTATTAAAATTTATTTTTACAATTTCATAGTGCTTTGACCCCAGTTTGGGGGTTAACTATTTGCCCATACCTGGGAGCTTAACAGGTGCTACCACCCCGGGGAAGGGTGAACCAGGAAACACCAGCAATTAAGAGGTGGTTCCACGCTCCTCAAAACCTCCTGATCAGAGGCCTTGCTGCTGAATGTAGATTATCGTCTTACCCAGGACACGGATGTAGCTTATCGTCCTACCCAGAACACGGATGTAGCTTATCGTCTTACCCATGAGGCGGATATAGTTTATCGTCTTACCCAGGACGCGGATGTAGTTTATCGTCTTACTCAGGACGCGGATGTAGTCTATCGTCTTACCCAGGACGTGGATATATTTATCGTCTTACCCAGGACGCAGATATATTTATCGTCTTACCCAGGACGCGGATGTAGTTTATCGTCTTACTCAGGACACGGATATAGTTTATCGTCTTACCCGGGACACGGATATAGTTTATCGTCTTACCCGGGACGCAGATATAGTTTATCGTCTTACCGGGGACGCGAAAATAGTTTATCGTCTTACCCAGGACGCGTATATAGTTTATCGTCTTACCCAGGACGCGGATGCAGTTTATCGTCTTACTCATGACGCGGATGTAGTTTATCGCCTTACCCAGGACGCGGATGTAGTTTATCGCCTTACCCAGGACGCGGATATATTTATCGTCTTACCCGCGACGCGGATAGAGTTTATCGTCTTACCCGGGACGCGGATATAGTTTATCGTCTTACGCAGGACGTGTATGTAGATTATCGTCTTACCCAGGATGGGGATATAGTTTATCGTCTTACGCAGGACGCGGATATAGTTTATCGTCTTACACAGGACGTGGATATAGTTTATCGTCTTACTCAGGACGCAGATGTAGATTATCGTCTTACCCAGGACGCGGATATAGTTTATCGTCTTACCCGGGACGCGGATATAGTTTATCGTCTTACGCAGGACGTGTATGTAGATTATCGTCTTACCCAGGACGTGTTTGTTTTCTTTCTTTAATAAGTCGAATACTTATCTTTTAGTTTTAAGGTGTGAGATATTAAAATTGAGAGCATAAAACTTGCGGTTTCACTCAGCCATTTTAACAATGAAATGATGAAACATTGTAATTTATCTCGTGCTGCGTTTAACACCATAATATCTAGGCACCATAGAGAGCAGTTTATCTGAAGAATTATCCTGAAAGTATTTATAGAAAATGCTCAGGGAAGATATGTTACGGCAGTGGGAGAGTGACTGATGTCGAGATGCCAGGTCAGGATCAATAATATTGCCGATTCATTTTTGTATTTTATCAAGAATCTCTAAATATATAACACAAGGACCACAGCAGGTGTGGCAGTATTATTCATTAAAGTCGGGGTTAATATTAAAAAACAAGGCCGAATGCTAACAGAGACAGCTGGAAATTCGTTCACCCATAAGAAAAGAAGGCTTGAAGAATATAACACTCGCGTGGTATAATGAATGCAAGAAAAATCTGTACAAATCGTGGGTAACATGCATGGCAATTTTGAGTAGATGGATAACAAAGAGTAAAATAGCAAAGAGAAGTTGTAAGAAATTAATATTGTGAAAAGTTATGGTGTCCCACTCCCTGAGAAAAAGAGTGAGAGATCTGGCTGTTTGATAGAACCCACGGAAAATGGATTCATGTCTTTTCCAAATTCAAGTTAGCTAAAAGAAAAAGAAAATACTGAGCTATATATATATATATATATATATATATATATATATATATATATATATATATATAAAATAGGTACGATGAAAAACGAGTAGAATACAATTTCAACGTTTATAAATAATTAATTTAAAAGAGGGTACAATTTCAACGTTTGTAACAATTAATTTAAAAGTAGAGCAATATTATTTATTTTAGAATATTACACTGAGATGAGTTAAAACATGTAAATATTATTCGGACTAAGTATTTGTTCTATAGTATCTGTCTATATTTCTGAGATGAGGTATTATGTACACTATTTACATTATTCGGACTATTGTCCTCATCGCCATATTTATTACAGCGTTTCGGCCCTTCAGTATCTGTCTATATTTCTGAGATGAGGTATTATGTACACTATTTACATTATTCGGACTATTGTCCACATCTTTGTCGCCATATTTGTTACATCGTTTCGGCCGTTGTACGCTCCGGCCTTCTTCAGGTGTATGGATTTCAGTAATAAGGAGTGCCAGAGAAAAGCGATAATAACAACAAAAATTGCAATATGAGCTCTGGTAAAAATGGTTGCTGAAGTCATTAGGTTTATAATACCCAAAAATTCATACACAGATGTCCTCAAGGACACACGGCATACTGGATAAAGGCATTAGTTAGATCCAATGACAGGACCCAAAGAGTGTGAGTTCAATACCTGGTCAAGGCGGTGGAGAACTTTGAGAGGGGAATTAACAAGAGATAACTAAACAATTAAACATGGCACGTAGAACTAGAACAGTCTACCCCGGTGAGCGAAATAAACGTTTCAGTTCGACATTCCAAACACCTGAAGAAGGCCGAAACATACGACGGCCGATATGTTGTAATAAATATGGCGACAAAGATGAGGACAATAGTCCAAATAATGTAAATACTTATCTTTTCGCTTCAAGGTTTCTATTTGGCTTATCCGAATTGTCGACACTATTACTATTGCACTTTGGAAAAGTTAGCAAATAAAACTGATGAATTATTTGATCCTTGGGTTGGCCGCAGGGAAATGGAACTACGAGAAGTGAACGTGTGGATAAAGTCTCCACTGCCATACCAGTTTCCAAGATAAACTTGCGGTACGCGGTCGAAGAAAATACGTGCGTAGGTGGGAGTCATATTCCCGCAATTTGACGCTATCCTAAAATATGCTTTCCACTGCGTAAAATAAAAGGGAAAGATCTTAGCCGAAACTTGCGCAGAGTCGAAAATAAAAGCCGCCCATCGTTAGCGTTGAAACCAGTTTTGCTTCCATGATTAACTTTCGGGCCTTTACGACGGACTATTTTGATTGAACAACCTTCGGAATTTCATTTTTCTTGGGATGAGCTAAACTGCACTTGATAACACTGAAACGTGCACATAGAAAGAGATTAATAAAGAAACCAAAGCGGGACTATTAACTCCCCGCCGTGATGGCTGATAATGGGTGGAACAACGTTTTAAAATAGATAAGGAAAGATCGTATCATGTTCAAAACTAGATATTTTTAACCAGGTATCTGTAAATAAGCTTAAGTTAAGCAACGTCGAGCCTGTTCAGTATATAAACTAATCCTGGTATGACGATAAACTACATCCGGCAGCAAGGCCTCCGATCGGAATATTAGAGGTTTGAGGAACTTAATTACTCTTGTTCCAGGTTTACGAGGGGGCAGCATATGTTAGGGGCCAAGCTATGAGTAAATATTGACCCCCTCAAAGGAAATATATGAACATATAAAAATAGATTTTATAGTAAAAATACCAGCAATACATTTTTAAGTTACCACCAAGGCATATTTAAATTAAAATAACCAACAACACATTTCTGAGGCAAAATTAACAGCAATACATTTTATCTGTAGTTGAAGGCAAAGGATTGTGTTCAAAATATTTAGATATCGGCATTAAATAACCCATGAAGGTTGATATGTCACTAAACAAAATGAAAAAAAAAGTAACTTAAACGAAATTTTTTCAAAATACTGATTCATTTTACATATTTCAATACTCAAGAGAAATTAAAAATTAAAAAATATAACCGTTCTGGGTAAGACGATAAATTTCATCTAACAGCAAAGCCTCTGATCAGGAAGTTTTGAGGAGCGTGGAATCACCTCTTAATTGCTGCTGTTCCTAGGTCCACCCTGAACCAGCATGTTAGCACCTGTTAGGGTCCCAGCTATGGGCAAATAGTTAACTCCCAAACTGGAGTCAAAGCACTATGAAATTGTAAAAATAAATTTTAATACAGAAAATACTTTGTAAAAAATTCTCACATGTTTAGGATGCTAAAATCTACGAAAAGAAAACATTTCTTAGAATTGTTTTCCTTCATTAGATATTACTGCTAAATAACTTATTGAGATAATTTATAAATTTAACTGCCTATATCTCTGTATCTGAAAGCAAATAACAATGATATATCCGCAGTTTCAGGCATCCGGTAAGGAATTTTCACCTCGGATGAGCAGGGATTATATCTTATAAGCTTTGATTGCTATAAATTCAATATTCTCTGAATCCGAGATTTTACTAAATAAGAATAGCCAGGACATGTAGGATGACTCTATGAATGTATAAAAATAGGTTTTAATACCAGCATTTTTGGATAATTTTTACCAGCAATTAATTTTGGAAAAAAAATATTACCAGAAATACAAAAAAAACAAACTTGTCTCCATTAAATAACCCATTGAGGTTGATATGCCGTAAAAGAAAACCAAACCAAAAATATAATTGTTATAGTGGAACACACCTATTCTATAGTTAATAGACTCTCCCACCTATAATAAGTAGGACTAGTAAGAGTAACGAGTCAGTCGCTGAGTGGGTCGGTCGGTCAGTCAGTCGATGCCGGACGACAGTTAGTCGAATACGAAAGTATCAGCGACTACAACTAGGTTTCTCTGCGTTATACTTATTATGTGAAGTCCCTAACGTTTTGTCCGTCGAACCTATTTTAGGACCGACTTAGTACAAACACAAGCCTCCACTGTGAAACCACTCCACAACAATAATTAAAAAAAACCAAAAAACATAACAAACAGCTTATTATTAGGTGGTAGCACCTGTTAGGGTCCCAACTATGGACAAATACTTACCCCACCCCCAAATTGGAATTAAAACACTTTGAAAGTGTAAAAATAGGTTTTAATATCAGTAATACATTTTTGAAGGAAAACATATTACCAGCAATACATTTTCTTTTTAAATATTACCAGCAGTAAAAATCTTGTCTGTATTAAATAATCCATTGAGGTTGGTATCCCATAAAACAAACCAAACCAACGCATTGTTAATGTGGGTCCTTTGCTGGTTCTCCACTCTCGAGGCTTCTTGCTAGCCTAGCCTAATCTTAACAAATATTGTCTATATGCATTACTGACATCTTTTTCGATAGCCCTATGCTAGTAGGTTTGTTGAATGTTACACGTCATGCCTTGTTTCATTCAATTAATTTTGGAAAAAAAATTAGCATCAATATATATTTTTTAAATATATATATTGCCAACAATAAAAAACTTGTCGGCATTAAATAACCCATTGAGTTTGATATGAAAGAAAACCAAACCAAAAATATAATTAAAAAAAATAAACATGATAAACAGGTATTATCTTACTTATCTATATTACTATTTAAAATAATTTATCGACTATTTAGACACAAGGTTTCATTTTTAAAAATCATTACATTTCAGCGTTAACTGACCAAATGGTTTGATATACCGTAAACCAAAACAAACCAAACTACCTAAATGTGTGACCGTTGTAGAACAGATGCTATAAGTTTGGATGTGAGACTGACGTAATGGATAACGGCTCTGAATTGTTAATCAGAGTTCCATTTCCCGTTGAGTTAGTGATATTCACTTACGGACAAAATACACTTGTAAAAGAAAATGGCCGTCATAGATATGACGATAAACTACATCTGCGTCCAGGGTAAGATGATAAACTATGTCCGATAGCAAGACCTCTAATGAGGAGGTTTTGAGGAGCGTGGAACCACCTCTTAATTGCTGGCGTTCCCAGGTCCACCCTGACCCGGGGTGGTAGCACCTGTTAGGGTCCCAATTATGGGCAAATATTTAACCCTAAAATTGGGGTCAAAACACTATGAAAGGTCTTAATACCAGAAATGCTTTGTAAAAGAAAAAAAAATTACCATCAATACATTATCAGAAATATATTTTAGGCAAAAGTTTTTTACCAGCAATACTTTTTTGAAAAAAAATATTATCAAAAATAGATTTTATTTGAATGAAAAATATTACTAGCAATACATGTTTGAAAAAACAATTATTTCCAACAATAAAAATTTTGTCAGCATAAAATAATCCATTGAGGTGTTAATATGCCGTAAAACAAACCAAACTAAAAGAAAATGGCTGAGAGGAGAACGTGTATAGTCAGGGGGCAGAGATAAAATTTCCTAAATCCACTTCTTATCCATCCCAATTATGGCTTAATACTTTAGTAAAACTTGTATCAATAAAACATTATCTCCAAAAAGATTCTTAAAGTCTCAAAATATTTTCTGGCTTTAAATAACCGGCAAAGGGTTGATAATATGTAAAAAAAAAAAAGAAAGAATTATACCATCTGTAAATGGAAATGAACACAGAGAGAAGAGATTTAATGATAAGCCTTTTCAGTTATAATTTTAACAGCTGCACAAGCTTGCCTGACTTCATGTCTAGTGACAATCCCTGATGTCTCTGATTTTCAATGCTTTTTCTATAATAAATATTTTCTGTTGTAAAATCATTTTCACTGCTTTTCTATAGTTAAATAATGAGGAATGCATCTGCATTATACGTATACAAACTGGAATGGCGCATTACCGAGTGATTAGAATGTCATCATTCAAAACATGAGACACGGGCTCGAAGGGGACGTCTTGATGATACTGACCAAAGAAGATGATCCCAAAGTCCGGCATTGTTACAAAAGCCTTGTTATTGAAAAAGTGCGTAGACGAAACTGCCGTCGATGGTTGTTCTAACCCGAAATCTCAAGTCATCGTGACTGAGGGAATGAGACAACTGACTTTGTCCAATGTTATGATCATGCTAGATTATACGCTTTCTACCAGAAACTGTAAAAGCAACTCCGATCATCATAACTATTGGATTATGTGTTTGTTGAACAAAATACAAATGAGGTGTCTACAAAAAGGATTAGCTAGTCATCCGAGTAAATACGAATAGCCAGCAATAAATTTACGGATTGACTATAGATAATCTTTTTTTAATGATTTTAAATACATAATATACAAAACTGTATAATACAATTCTGATCAAATAAGTGTTTAATCATCATTTTTAACTAATTAAGAGTTATGCGTTGTTTTGATTTGTTTTATTTACTTTATTCGGACTATTGTCCTCATCTTTGTCGCCATGGTTTTCACAACGCTCCGGCCTTCTTCAGATGGTTGGAATGTCGAAGAAGGTCGGAGCGGACAACGGTCGAAACATTGTGATAAATATGGCGACAAAAACGAGGACAATATTCCGAAAAATGTAAATAATGTACATAATACTTCATCTCAGAAATATAGACAGATATTGTTTTAATTGTTTTACGGCATATCAACCTCAATCGGTTATTTAATGCCGACAAGTTTTTTATTGCTGGTAATATTTTTTTTATCTATCTATCTATCTATCTATCTATCTATCTATCTATCTATCTATCTATCTATCTATCTGCTTGGTTTGTTTTAATTTACGGCATATTAACCTCAATGAGTTATTCAATACCGACAATTGCTGGTATTATATTAAAAAAAATGTATTGCTGGTAAAAAATTTTTTCTCAAAAATGTACTACTGGTAATATTTAAATTCTTTTTCAAAAATGTATTGCTGCTACTATTTTTCTTCAAATATGTATTGTGGGTAATAATGTATTGCTGGTAATAATTCAAAATTTATTGCTGGTATTAAACCCTATTTTTACATTTTAATAGTGTTTTAACCATGGTTTGGGTGTTAACTATTTGCCCATAGTTGGCACCCTAACAGGTGCTACCACCCCGTGTCAGGGTAGACCTGGGAACACCAGCAATTAAAAGGTGATTCCACGCTCCACAAAGCCACCTGATCAGAGGTTTTGCTGTTGGGCGTAGTTTATCGTCTTACCCAGGATACCGGATGTAGTGTATCGTCTTACCCATGAATTAATGGTTATGTTGAGTCCAGGTATAGTCAGTTTACTTTAAAATTTAGCAATAAGGAATTGTCACGATCCTTTTCTTAATTCGATGTCTTCGATATATTGTTCCCATGTTGATTAATATAAACATCAAGACCCTGGGGTAATCTTCAGATGTCCACCATTTTTGCCAGATATATATATACATACCATTACATATGTTGAAGATTTTTATTTTGTACCCGTTGAACCCAAATATATTATTTTATAATTATATACGGAATATTTCCAAAAAATGATATAATTTCGTTATCAAATAACTCGATCAATTCTCGTTTAAATGATCCCAAATTTTGACAGAATATGTAGAAACTCAAAATTCTAGGTTTCATTTTTTCAGTCATTCACTGGAAAAGAAAAGGCTTTTTGTGAGCTAGAGTATCTGACACGTAAAACGCAGTCCAAGAAGAATGTGCAGTGTGCATTTGCGAGAAAACTGACTAAAAATGCACCGGCTGCAATGCAATAGTATTATCAATTCATGTTGTGTTACCAATATAAATATATAAATATATTATATACAGTACATACACAATTACACATGTAGATAAATGCACACAAATATTTTTATGTATGCATACAGTATATGAACTGTATGTATTAACACAGACACACACACATTTATATTCACACAATCACAAGAAAAAATTCACTGTTAATAACGTTCGAATTGCCCTCCTTAAATTAGTTTGCTTTATTTTGTTTAACGGCATATCGACCTCAATGGGTTATTTAATGCCGACAACATTTTTAGGATAGATTCGTATGAATAGAATATGTATTCTTTGGTTTAGATTGGTTTGGTTTATTTTGTTTTACGGCATATCAACCTCAGTGGGTTATTTAATGCCGACAACATTTTTTGGAAAGATTCGTATGAAGAGAATATGTATTTTTGACTTAAATTAGTTTGGTTTATTTTGTTTAACGGCATATCAACCTCAATGGGTTATTTAATGCCGACAACATTTTTTGGAAAGATTCGTATGAAGAGAATATGTATTTTTTGACTTAGATTAGTTTGGTTTATTTTGTTTTACGGCATATCAACCTCAATGGGTTATTTAATGCCGGGAACACCAGCAAATAAGAGGTGGTTCCACGTTCCTCAAAAACTCCTGATCAGAGGCCTTGCTGCTGGATGTAGTTTGTCGTCTTACCCAGGACGCGGATGTAGTTTAACGTCTTACTCAGGACGATCGTTAAATTGCCCTGTTGGACGTACCCCTCAATTTGAGAAACACGATGCTATACAAGCTTAATAAAATAAATGTGTATGTTCCTTTTTTGTAGTTTGCCTAAAACTTTTGCACGCCAATGTGCAGGGTGTTTTAGAAAAAATGATATTAGTTTGTAATATAATAACTTAACCAATTCTTATTCAAATGATCTCCGATTTTAACAGCATGCATAGAAACAACATAAAAATCTATGTTTAATGTTTTATATTATTATCTTTTCAGATATAGAAATGCCATTCACTGGAATAGAAGACATTTTGTGTGCTAAAGTCTCTGCTCGAACACAGTCGAGCAAGACAGTGTGGCGTTCATTTGTGAGAGAATTCGCTAAAAATGAACCAAAAGCACACCAGATTTGGACATGGCACAAAATGTTCAAAGAGGAACGCTGTCTGTGCAGGGTTAAAAGTGTCTGGGCAACCACCTGTATCGAAGAAATGGTCAGACCGGTTCGGGGTGGGGTGGGGGTACATTTTAACGAAGGCCCATAAGAAGCGACAATTTGGCGAGTCTCAAGGAAACCCTTGCTAATGAAACACCACAAAAACTAGCTAAAAATAAAAAAATAATCCACACAGTGTTGATAACCCATAAAAAGCAAAGCAATCAATTATTTACTCGCTGCATATCTCACACTTTTAACCTCTTTTCTTCTCTCTTAAGCTTATGGCCATATCACGTTGAAACACCTGTACGATCACCGGTTAAGCAACGTCGATTCTGGTCAATACCTAGACCACTTGGGAATATCAGATGTTGTGAGCATGGATGTGCAGGTGTCTGACGTCGAAGCCTTGCCGACGACATCTATGTCCTGTCTCTCCGGTGGTTCTGGCCGAAAAGTAAACCACCCAGTCCTCCTCCGATGAACTGAAGGAACCACCACTATCCGCCACGTTGTGAATTTTTGATCCGAACAGCAGTATTTCGATCTCTCAGAACGATCCGGAGGTAGGATGAATTAAATGTCTGGGCTCCACGCTGAAAGAAATCGCTATTTGTGCAGAGAGGTTCTTGTCGTAACCGCAAGGGCACAGAAAAAAATAAGCAACACTTTCGGTTCCTATACAAAGAGCCCTTTAAGGCTAGTGTTTTTATATAACTACCAACGAAATTGCACGGATACAAACTGTTATAACGAGAATCACTCGTTTGGTTCGGAACGTCACAGAGAGAGAAAGACACAAATATGCCGGACGAAATTCGGCTGTACCAATATAGCAGTCGGCTTTTCTCAGCTTCGTTGACGAAGTTATCAGGAATCACACGGGTTCGATTTCTATCTCTGGGTATGATTCGGACATTTTGACGCATGCAACCAACTGGCCAGATCAACATGACCCCTAGGCCGTTTCCTTCGCGTTCTCTGATCTGCAACCTCTGATCTGCGGTCCCTGATCTGCGATCTTTCTTGCTCTCTCTCTCTCTTTCTCTCTGTGCCGCGTCTGCCGCTTCTCTCGCGTTCCGAAGCGTTCTCCGATCCTATCGGATCTGATCTCCGATCTCATCTGCTCAACTCAAGCGTGCAGGCCGCTTATATAGAGAGAGGCGGGGCTAAACAGTTTTTAGGCACTGCCCACGAATTTTAATATGCAAATCGCCTGAACCACCATGTGTTTTCTGCCGGATCTCCGAAGCTCCGCGGGAACCCAGTTTTCAAGAGGTACTAAAATCGGATTCGAACTCCCTGCTGGGTTTTCCGCAGACAACGTCCACTTAAGCCTGGCGAAAAGCACTTATCTCGTCTGAGGGCTCTGGCTGGATTTTGCCCGGCAGACCACCCAAAATCCAATACACCATTTATCGCAAGCTTTACCTAACGAACCCGTCCATTAATTACTCTGGAATTAATTCATCTAGCTAATTAATAATTCAATCCCAGAAACAACTAAGTAAAAAGAAAAACTTATTTCTGGAATTACTCCGGAATACCTTCTACCCAACTAATTAGTACCTTCTTCCCAATCTTTAGGACCGTTGATTAATAAACCTACCTGGTGGGGTCTCTCTCTCTCTCTCTCTCTGTTACAGGTGGTGTAATGGAATTGTTAATCGGAGAGTCAATTTTCAGTTCCCTTTTAATTCGTTATATTCATTTACGCGTAAATACACATGGGAAAATTATGAATCCATCTCTTCTAACTCCAGATATGTGTTAATTAGTGAGACTAAATCACTAAATCATTATCTCCCCCACGCCAAAAAATTCCCCCCTCCAAAAGAAAAAAAAAACAAAAACAAAAAAACGTTCATCTTGGGTATGACGATAAACTATATCCGCGTCCTGGGTAAGACGATAAACTACATCCAGCAGCAAGGCCTCTGATCAAGAGGTTTGAGGAGCATGAGAACACTTCTTAAACTGACCCGTGGTGGTAACACCTATCAGGGTCCCAGTTATGGGCAAATAGTCACCCCCCCAAAAAAAAATGGGGTCACAACACTATGAAAGTATAAAAATAGGTTTTAATATCAGCAATACTTTCTGGGAAAATAATTACCAGCAGTACATTTTTGAAAAAAATATTACCAGCAATACATTTTGGGGAAAAATATTACCAGCAATACATTTTTTGCAAAAAAAATTACCAGCAACATATTTAAAAAAAAAAAAAATATTACCAGCAATACATTTTTGGGAAAAGCATATTACGAGCAATACATTTTTTGGAAAAAAAAAAATTACCAGCAGTACATATTTGAAAAAAATATTACAAGCAATACATTTTTGGAAAAAATATTACCAGTAATACATTTTTTGAAAAAAAAATTTTACCAGCAATACATTTTTGGAAAAAAAATATTACCACCAATAAAACTGAAGAAATCAAGCATACTAAATGAAAAAAAAATCAGTCTGAAATATTTTATGGCTTTAAATAACCTGCAAATTCTTCATAACCCGTAGAAAACGAATCAATTAAATCTATTTGTCTCAGCCAATTTCTTTTTCTTTCCTATAACGTCTCGGTTTAAACTCCCCAACTGTCAGTCTCTGCTTACCGAATAGTGTTTTTCTACATTGATCTTTCCGACGACGTAATTCGGAATTCTGTCAACTGAAGCATAGCAAAAATTTAATACTTTTCGCTTCACTTAAGTCCGGCCTTTAAGTTTGTCCCGCCTTTTAACGACAAGGAAAGAAACAGCAGACGACATGACCTTATCTGCTGGGACAGACGACAAAACAACCGGCGGCTAACAGTTTCTTTTCTAAGTGACGTCAAGCTTTACTTTGTTGACTGTAACCCAATTGGCTGGATAGATCAACAACGCCATTGTGGACGCTCCGAGGGATTTACGAAACAGTCTAAACGAATTGAAGGAAATTCGTTTTTCATTGGCTTTTATCACAATACATTGATTGCCATACTTTCGGGCGTTACTGTATATTTAGACGGACATATGGTTTACTGGATATATCCGATGTTTTAGAAATACCAGACTGTATTTTCGGTGTTCTTCGACGGAGACAGAAAAAAAAGCATAGCTGTTTTACTTGTAAAACAACTATTCTTTATATATAGTAGGTACCACCACAGAAAACGTGATACTTAGAGGTTTAAAATGAATTTTAAAAAATGAAATATTTTTCTTGAAGATTTTTTTTAGTTTAGTTATCAGAAATGCATTTTTTTAAAAGAAATTACTAATCCTTCCAAGAAAATTCAATTTCGGCATTAAATGACCCATAAGGAGTTGATATGTCGCTAAACAAACAAACGAATTCAAGCGCAGTACTCGAGTGGCAGTTAGGTCTTAAAAATTAAAAATAGATAGTAGATACAACCGTAACTTATAGTATTATAGTTTCTTCTCTCGCACATCTCGCTTGTGGATTTTTCTTCTGGATTTTTTTCTCAATTACGATCTTTAGAAATTTAAATGCAACGTCAGTTATCATCTTCTGTCCCTTTGAATCTTGTTTTTATTGTTCTTTCTCCTCAATAAGGATGCCGTCCTGGGTATGATGATAAACTACATCCGGGTCCAGGGTAAGACGATAAACTACGTCCGACAGTAAGGCCTCTAATCAGGAGGTTTCGAGGAGCGTGGATCCACCTCTTAATTGCTGGTATTCACAAGTCGACCCTGACCTGGGGTGCTAGCACCTGTTAGGGTCCCAGCTATGGACAAATAGTTAATCTCAAACTGAAGTAAAAAGCCTTATGACAGTGTAAAAATAGATTTTAATACCAGAAAATCTTTGTAAAAATTATTACCAGAAATAAATTTTTCAAGAAAAGAAAAACTATTACCAGTAATACATTTTTAAAAATAATATTACTAGCTATACATTTTTTTAGGAATAAAAATATTACCAGAAATAGATTTTTGACAAAACAACATATTACCAGGAAAAAAGTTGTCGGCATTAAATAACCCATTGAAGTTGATATGACATAAAACAAACCAAACCAAACCAAACCTCAATAACGTTGCCTCGGTTTCTTACACGCTCACTAACCTTTACTGCCTTAGTGGCTTTATCCCCTTGCTAGGGGTAGGAACGATTGCAAAGAATGGTTTAAATATAAGAGGAATGTATTAGATCGAATGAGTTTGTAACAGAAGAGGAATGAATTGGGTCGTGATAAGTTTACAATGGTTTCAACTAAAAGAGATTGTGAGCAGTCTTGTGTTGTACGAAGCAGATCTTAGTGAACAAAAAACACACACAAAAAAACCAAAACAAAACAAAAAAAATAACAGCAACAACAACAAAAAAAAAAAAAAACAGTTCCAAAAGGGAAAGAGAGATGTACATCAAATGCAATTTCGTTTTCGGAGGGAAAATATCTGGCAAATTAGATTAACTATCTAATTGGATGTAGTTTTTCTTTTTTTTTCTTCTGATTCTGAGAATCTCTCTTTTGGAGTCTAACTGAATCGACTAATAATGACTCGTCGTCATTAAACTTCAGTCGTGGTGACCTTTTCCATAGGTCATGACCTTTTACCATCTCCCAGCACTAACATGTTTATTTTCGTAGCAATTTTGGAAATAAATAAATAAATAAATAGAAACTTCCCTCGCCACGTTCGCCTTACCCATCTTCTCGGTTTCTCAATTGTTGGTAACGCGATACGAAATCAAAGAAATTGTCGAAGAAAAAATACAAATAAATAATGAATGACAGCACAATTGTTAGTGGTACGGACCTGAGTATGAATGTAGAATGGAATTGGGTGCTCATTAGAGGCCCTATACTGTTGACTTTGTACCAGACTTGGTAATACAATGGAGACAGCATAAAGTCTACACAAACTTTATACATCTAACGTGTCCGTCTGAATTCTAAAATTTTATTTACTATTTTTTTTCTTTCCTTCAAAGGAATATGTAGATTTGTCTATCGCTCTGTTCACACATCTTCACGGTCTTTAAGAAAAAAAAGAGTACAGCTTTATCCCTCATTTCCGGTTTGGTGTTGGGCTTCCTGTTCATTGTAAAGTCTTTTCATCGGTTGAACCCTGAAATTTTATTTGTTAATTATTTTTTTATTTTTCGTCTCAATAGGACTAGGCAGGTTCATCTATCGCCCTGTTCACGCTTCTCCCCCACCTCATTTGAACGGCTTATCTCTTGTTCCCTGTTTTGAATCAATTTTCCCCTTTCTTCTAAAATGTATCTGTCTATATTTCTGAGATGAGGTATTATGTACACTATTTACATTATTCGGACTATTGTCTTCATCTTTGTCACCATTTTTATTACAACGTTTCGGCCTTTCAGTATCTGTCTATATTTCTGAGATGAGGTAATATGTACACTATTTACATTATTCGTCTATTGTGCTCATCTTTGTCACCATATTTATCACAACGTTCCGACCGCTGTACGCCTTCTTCAGGTGGTTGGAATAGAAAATACAAAGGATCTGTGGTTCATATAACATCAGGACAACCTTCAAAAGCGGGACGTCACTTCGCAGATATCTCTCCCTATTAAGACCCCACCCTCATGGAGGAGAACATGATTAAAGACTGTGTGTACGCTATCCCGTGCAGCGGAGGAAAGAAATATAAAGGGGAGATAGGTAAGTCTTCAAGAACACCAGAAAGCTGTAACACGAGGGGAAGTGGAAAAATCGGGTGTGGCTGACCACATATGGAGAGAAAAGTGAGATCATCGCCCTCTGTGGGATCAGGTTGAAATCATAGACAACGAACATCATTGGAAAATTCGTAAAACAAGGAATCAGCACATATGTTAGGCCACAAAAATCTCCTGAGCGGACCAGGCATAGAAATGAATACTATATGGGAACCAGCAATAAGGAGTGCCAGAGAAAAGCGATAATAACAACAAAAATAGCAATATGAGCTCTGGTAAAAAAATATGTAATGATAACAGCAAAAATTGCAATATGAGCACTGGTAAGAATTGTGTGAAGACACTAGGTTTATAATACCTAGAAATTCATTCCTCAAGGACACATAGCACAATGGATAAAGGCGGTAGTTAGATTAAGTGTGTGTTCAATACCAGGTTAAGGCGGTGGAGAACTTGGAGAGGGGAATTAACAGGAGATAACTGATAACTGATATCCATTAGACATGGCACATGGCACATGGAACTAGAACAGTCTACCCCACTGAGCGAAATAAAGGGTTCAGTTCGACATTCCAACCACCTGAAGAAGGCCGAAACGTTGTGAGAAATATTGGCGACAAAGATGAGGACAATAGTCCGAATAATGTAAATAGTGTCCTTCTAAAATATTTTCTTTCCGTTTCACTAACCTTGTCCTGGGCATAACGATAAACTACATCCGGGTCTCTGATCGGGAGGTTTTATGGAGCGTGGAACTACCTCTTAATTACTGTTGTTCTTAGGTCCACCCTGTCCTGCAATGATAGCACTTGTTAAGTCCTAGCTATGGGTAAATAGTTAACCCCCAAAACTAAGGTCAAATATCAAGAAAGTATTAAAATAGATTTTATAGTAAAAATACCAGCAACACATTTTCATAGTAACAAAAATTATCAGCAATTGTAGAGAAATCACGTGGTAGAGATAAACACTCAGTTGTGGAGCAAGCTAAGTGAATAATCCAACCTTTAGAAAGAGAGCTATTTATGGTGCCATGGAGCATCTCATTGTGCTAAAGTGGGATAGTCCATTGCTTGGGCTGTGATTGGCTGCTGGTACCTGAGTGGAGGTATTTCTATATAAATGCCAGCTTGATTCATCAGTTAGTTTGCAGGGTTTGTATTAAGTTACAACCTGCTTTATTTTTGTCTGCCACCTGGACGCTAGCTGGGACCTTTACGCCGGTAAGTGCTGTTTATTATTGTTATTCTACAGCAATATATTTTTGTAAAAAAATAGATATTACCAACAATACATTTTTTTCAAAAGAATTTACTAATATTCCCAAGAAAATTAAATTTTGACATTAAATGACCCATACGTTGTTGATATGCCGCTAAACAAATCTTTCACTCTCAGTAAAACCTTGCGTGTTAGTGGCATTATCGCCTTATTTGAGGTGAATTGATTAAAAGCTAATCAAACCAGCACCTCTTCCCCAAATCATATTTCAATTACCAAACGTTAAAATGTGGGGGGGATGTATCAGACCGCAAACTTTTCAGCACTCTCCGTTATTCACTTGAATTTTTGTTAAGTTAACCTTTATCAGTTACGATTAACATTTGTCTAGAATTTTCTTGATCTTAACCTCTGTTCTTTTTAATTACAATCACTGGTTTTGTAACATCCCGGCGTACGGAGCAGTTATAACAAGTTTGCGTCCATGTTCTTACAACATCTCGCCTTTCTTGGCAGATCTATTATCACAATGTGGCATAATTAATTATAAAAATGATAACGATGAAAAGAACTACAAAGAAACTTAATGAAGTCGGCTAGGGTACATAAACAAACGCGTCTGAAAAAAATTAAATTTAAAATTTCGGCGTTTCGTATCGCTGCATAATTATAGCCGAGATTATATTTTCCCCTCCCCTTATTTACATTACTCCAATGAAGTACTTCTAGAGCAGCGGTTCGCAAACGGTGCAGCGCTCCTCAAATATGGGACGTAAGAGGATAGCAGGTGAAGCGGAAGAGGATAGCAGGTGAGGCGGAAGAGAATAGCAGGTGTGTCTGTGGCCAAATCGGTTAAAGGCACGTCAGGCTATATGACGGTTCCGTATCGATTCCTGTCGGAGGACGAATATTTTCTATGAAAATTTCTCGGACATTCAGGCCGGTAAATGTTGTTTAATACTGTTTATCATAAACAGAGCATTTACTTAAATATTTGTATCTATAAAAAGAATGTATAAACATAAAAATGTCTTAAAAATAATTGCCGGATATCTCCATTTCATTATATATATATATATATATATATATATATATATATATAATCATTTCCTGACAAGCAAGGCAACAAATGCCTATGAAAGAATATAAGAATAGCATTATTAAGGAGATAAACAAATAAAATAACGGAAATTAAGAAGACAGAATATAACGATTCACATCACATTTCGATTTTTGAAGTTTAAAGTTGACCGAAAAGAAAGAAGCCAGAAGAGAGTTCCATAAACCGGAAGTGTGAGAAAAGAAACCGTTAGCATAGGACTTAGGGTCACCTCTAGTGATTTCTACTGTAAAATGATTGAGATCTTGTGGCCAATATTGTGTATGTGTGCATGAAATCAATAGATATGAAATTATTTGAAGTAGTCGAGGCGCATGTCACGCGATAATATATGCATAAAAGCTTTATTTTCCTCTTTCTTTCATTCTTTCTTTTTATTCAAACTTTTACTTTAGCGTGACCTCAGCCGTCTACCGATTAGCGAATGCCGGGCCGACCAATAATACACAGTCTGATGAAGTGTTCTTTTTCTATTTTTTTTTTTTACTTATCATTTCACAGATTTCGTGATCTGTTTCAGTTGCTATTGCATCTATAGATTTGGCATTTCTCCATTTTGTTTCGTTAAAAATATTCATCGTTTGTTTCTGAGTTCCGTCTTTTTTTTTTCTTTTATGGACAGAATTTCGTCGATAATGCTTACGATATTCCTTTTATACTTTTCTTCTCTCGATTTTTTTTTATCGTCCAATTTTTATTTCGAGAAGGGGCAGTGCTTCTTTAATTTTTTTTTCGTTTCGTCGTTTCAGTCTTTATTTTCGTCCTCGTTTTGCTCTATCTAATATACTTCGTTTTTTTTGCCAATGATTTCTCTTCGACTTACTCATCTCACTTTCTCTGATAAAGACGTGAATACTTTTCAGATCGAACTGCCTACCACCCCTCAATCACACTCCATCTGTTTGTCTGTTTCAGTCTCACATTATCGATTTATATATAATAAGTATATTTTTAATGTCTACTGGCCTAAATGACGAGAGTCTTACTAATGGAAATGTGCCCTCAACTGAAATCAAAGCTGTATTCCTTTTGGCAGTCGGGGACACTTTAAGGCTTGGAGAGATAAATACATAATTTCTCTCTCTCTCTTTAAATATATATATATATATATATATATATATATATATATATATATATATATATATATATATATATATATATATATATATGTGTGTGTGTGTGTGTGTGTGTGTGTGTGTGTGTGTGTGTGTGTGTATATATATATATATATAATTATTTATTTTAAAAAATTATAACATAAATATGTTATAAAATCACTACAAAAATAGCCATTTTGTTTCAACACCTCCGGTGTCTTATCAAGTGATGATGTTGAATGTAAAATAAATGGTTTTAAAAGTTTCAAATCAATTAACGACCCTTCGCAAGGGGAAAACGTTGTTACAAAAGCTAGAATGACCAATCAAAATAAAAGTATAGGAAAATTCAAAAAGCTTGACAACGAAGTCATGTTATAATAGCTATTCAGATCTTTAAAATAGGGGTAATATTAAAAAAGAATTTATTCTAGCCAATAATTATTAAATCATATGATAAAAATTGACATTAAAATTTAAAATAAAAATTACCAATTTTAAAATCCAAATTTAATCACTATTAAGTTTAAAATTATATAATTACTGAGGAGAAAAGAAGAAATACATATGTTATTCAATTTATTTCTTCTTTGAAATTACGTTAGAATAGATAAGACACCGGAGGTGTTGAAACAAAATGGCTATTTTTGTAGTGATTTTATAACATATTTATGTTATAATTTTTTAAATAAATATTTATATCTGCCCTACTCTGTATTGAGCACTCTTTTAAGAATAGTAATTGTTTATTATTGGAATTCATTCCGTATAAACCAATTATATACTTGTATATATATATATATATATATATATATATATATATATATTTGTGTGTGTGTTTATAATCGGTATTACCTCATGTAAAGCAATAAAACCACCACGACACAAGGGGTTACAGGGGGGGTGGAAGTATTAGGAACTGAAACGTTAATAATGTGCGGAAAGAGAAAAGAGTAATCAGGAAGACGGTAGAAAGCGATTGACATTGTATTTAAATTTTTGCCGTTGGCTGGAAAGCGTGGAGCCGGAAGGTAGTTCCACGAGCGAAAAATGGGAGAAAAGAAACTTTTATCACAGCATTTACGTATCTCTCTATGTCGCTGAGATCAGGATTATGATTATTTCCATTATTCGGACTATTATCCTCATCTTCATTGTCATATTCACAAGGTTTCGGTCGTTGTACACTCCGGCCTTCTTCAGGTTATTAGAATTTCGAACCGAACTGCAGTAGATTTTTTTAGATCCACGTGCCGTGCCTCTTCCGGATATCTCTCAGTTATTTCCTTTTAACTCAACTCTCCAAGTTTTGGGTTCACCGCTGTTGTAGCCTAGTATTGAATTCACAGCACTTTGGGTCGAGCTACTGGATCTAACCAACAGAGAACGAAAAAAAGGGTTCGGTTCGAAATTTCAATCCCCTGAAGAAGGCCAGAGAGCACAATGACCGAAACGCTGTGTATACGGTAACGAAGATGAGGATAACTGTCCGAATAATGGAAATAATTTAAATATAGAATTTACGGTTTCAAAAGTCAAGCACGGTATTAAGAAAGAGAAAAGATATCTTTAGAAACAAGGCAACGTGTGCTGAATTTCTATGTAATGTTAGTTTGTCTATATGGCAGTGAATCCTGAACAATCTCTTCCCAGATGAAGACTTGAGGCAAGAAAAATGTGTTTCTACAGAAGGATACTGAGAATAAAATAGAGTGAAAATGTGACTAACGATTATCATACATAGAAGCAGAAAGAGATAGTTTAAATTTCTAGAACAGATAATGAGTGGCTTTGGAGAATTTAACACCCACAGGATATATTGAAGTCCAAAGGGGTAGAGGAAAGCAATGAAAACAAACATTAATAAGATCTACAAAGGATAGGAAGTTTTGCAGTGCCATGACTGCCTATGTCAAGAGAAGAAAGTTAATTATGGCTATTTTGATTCGCTCTAGTTTTGATTTCTCTTCGATAAAACATCTTTTAAGAGAACCCAGTTTAGCTTTGAAAAAAAAATGAAAAAATACAATTCATTGATTTGTTTTTTACGGTTTATCAAATATTTGCAGATTTTTTACGGTTTATCAAATATTTGCAGATTTTTTTTATGGTTTATCAAACATTTGCAGATTTTTTATGGTATATCAAATATTTGCAGATTTTTTACGGTTTATCAAATATTTGCAGATTTTTTTATGGTTTATCAAACATTTGCAGATTTTTTTATAGTTTATCAAACATTTGCAGATTTTTTACGGTTTATCAAATATTTGCAGATTTTTTTATGGTTTATCAAACATTTGCAGATTTGTTTTTATGATTTATCAAATATTTGCAGATTCTTTACGGTTTATCAAACATTTGCAGATTTTTTATGGTTTATCAAACATTTGCAGATTTTTTTAAGGTTTATTAACTATTTGCAGATTTTTTATGGTTTATCAAACATTTGCAGATTTTTTTACGGTTTATCAAACATTTGCAGATTTTTTATGGTTTATCAAACATTTGCAGATTTTTTACGGTTTATCAAACATTTGCAGATTATTTAACGCCAGAAAATATTTTTAGATAGTAAGAATTGTTTTTGAGTTATTAATGATTTACTTATGATTATGAGCGATCTTAGCAAATAACACAGTGTTGATAGAAGTCACAGATAGGAAATTACAAGAAATACGTATTGAAGAACTTCGAGAAGAAAGAACTAAACATCGATTGAAAGGAGACAGAATGCATGGTTGTTAGCAAAAAAGAAAAGCCTAACATGAAAATTACAAATTGGCGATACCAAAATCAAACAACGGCACAATGGATGAAGTCGTTAGTTAGATCCAGTGACAGGACCCAAAGAGTGTGAGTTCAATACCTGGTTAAGGCGGTGGAGAACATTCAGAGGGGAATTAACAGGAGATAACTGATAACTGACATCCATTAAACATGGCTCGTGGAACTAGAACAGTCTACCCCATTGAGCGAAATAAAGAGTTCAGTTCGACATTTCAACCACCTGAAGAAGGCCGGTGCGTACAACGGCCGAAACGTTGTAATAAATATGTCGACAAACATGAGGACAATAGACCGAATAATGTAAATAGTGTACCTCATCTCAGAAATATAGACAAAAACAAACAAGTTCAACAGTTTGAATATCTAAGAAGTGTTTGAAAGAGGACAGAATGTACGACGCGGTAATCCGAATGCGCGCTGGGAAAGATGCCTTCTAAAAGCTAAGCAAAGTATTAAAAACGGAAATAAACATTACTAGAAACAAAGTAAAGTGTATTGAACTGTTATGAAATAAAAATAAACGCTAGACAATTTCCTCACAGATGAAGAAGCGACTTCAAGCAACAGAATTATGGGTCTACAGAAGGATGCTGAAAATACCGTAGACCGAACGAACTGAGGAAACTGAAGCAAAAAGGACACATACGTAAAATCAAGAAAAGACACTTGAAATTTCTCGGGAATATAACCAGGAAAGAGGGTTTGGAGAAACTGATACTCATTTGCTCTACTTCATATTGGCCACAGATACATAACACTCTCATATCTACTTAAAGGAGATTCTCCATTTTGGCTGTCATACGCCATTTACAGTGGAACATATATTGATCAAAATGCTTTGATTGCAAAGAAATCGGTGCCAAACATTACCAGTTCGACAACCTGAAGGAGCTTTTTGAAAAGGTCAATCCAAATAACATTTTTGGATTTCTGAAGGAAGTGGTTCTGTAGCAAAAAAATATAAAAACACTAAATGCTTGAAATAACTTTAACCGTATGCGGACAAGTGAGCTCTGCTCCTTTTCAAAACAATGCTACCTATAAACTATTTGTTTTCAAATCATATATATATATATATATATGTGACGTCGTCCCCCCTGGTCGCAGCGTCGACTGTGTCGTTCGATCTCGTTCGCGGCGCCAACTGTGACGTGACGTGGTCCAGGGTTCTGATCCTATGGTCACGACACCAGTTGTGACGTCTTTGCCGCGGCGTCAGCTGTTCGCTCCTCGCTGCTCCAAGTGTGACGTTCTAACCCTTTGGTTAGATGAATACCAGCCTCGTCGTTCCCAACTCGCTTCCAACGCCTGATTACTAGGGTAACTGCACTGATCTCCGGTCTGCCTACCCACGTTGTGATTAGATCTTAGACAGACGGGATCAAACAGGGAGGGATTGGGGCCGTATGCAAGCTGAGTCCAACGGGGGTGATAACACACAAGAAAAAGAAAAACTCACAAGGTCAAAAATTATTGAAGAAAAAGGTAACAACTCTTTATATCAACTGCTTGTTACACAAGATTATTCCTACCTCCCACCCGTTTTGTGGACTGTGGCACCAAGCTTCTACCATACAACTTTAAGGCTTCGAGTTGCCTGCTCTCTAGAAATTTGCATTTCGGGGTGTGGTTTGGTTTCAACACTGGGCGCTGATCTCTACCTGTCGTTCACGGCTGATTTCCCTCGCCGTCGGTGCGCGAATTAACTTCTTCTCTTCGGCTTCGGTTGGACGAGCTTATTCACTTCGGCTTGGGTTGGACGAGCTTATTCACTTCGGCTTGGGTTGGACGAATTTCTCTTCTAGGGCTTGGTTTGATTCCAACTTCTCCACTTAGGCCAAACGGCTGCTTCACTTCGGCTTCTCTTGCCGCAAAGGGGACTAATGAACAGGGCCCGCCGTCCGCGCTGCAACTCCAACTCCAACTTCGTCCGAGGCGCAACCCCAACTGCAACTTTAACTTCTTCTCTTCGGCTTCTCTTCCCCGCAAGGGGGCGAATGAACCGGGCCCGCCGCCCGCGCTCAAGCTCCCTCGCTGTCCGCGGCACAACTGCAACTGCTTTCTGTCGATTGGGGTCCTGCTTTTATTGAGGTCAAAAACTGGGGTGGGTCTGTCGGCGCCAGGGTTTTCTTGATAATTCTAAAGACGTATTATTTCTGATTAGGGATTTTCCATTATCGGTAACTTACTTTCACTCCTACTTCCTTACTGTGCCTCTGGGGGGAGGCGTATACCCGCTCC